>CATNWA010014923.1:0-530000 GCA_951230385.1 Staurois parvus
CAGAATCTTGTATACAGTATATATACGTGATTCTGCAACTCCGGGTAGGGGGCGCACGTGCCTGCACCTACCCGCTCTGTCATTGGCTTCTGTAGGTGTCAATCACCGGTTCCCGGCCAGCGATTTATAGCCGGGACCCAGTGACCGGCGAAGACACTGACAGGAGACAGACCTGTGAATGGAAACAACACCGATCTCTCTCCTGTCAGCGGGATGTGCAGTTTTTTTTCTTGGTGCACAGCAGGGAGATAAAAACCAGCACATCCACACAGTACACAGCAATCACACTCCCTGGCACACAGTTAACCCTTTGATCGCCCTAGATGTAAATCCCTTCCTGCCCAGCGCCATTAGCACAGTGTCAGTGCTTTTTATTAGCACTGATCCCTGTATTGGTGTCATTGGAGATGTCAGTTGCAGTTAGTCAGTTCCCATCCAGTGTCAGTTAGTGTCAGAATGCCCGCCGTACTATCACAGTCCCGGTATAAGTCGGTGATCACCACCATTACTAGTATATAAAAAAATTCCAGTATCTATACCATTGTTTGCAGGGTTGTGGATAAGGGGTTACCACCAGTCCCCCTGTACAAGGGCCCAGGGCGGCATGGGGGGCCAAGGCAGCTGGGTGAATTGGATGGGGGCAGGGAGGGTGATCGGCATGGCAAGGGGGCAATTACTGGAACCGGTCCCCTGTATGGGTCTCTCTGCAGCAGCTGAAAGCCGGCTTCTTCTCCTCTCCCTCCTGCTGCTTTCAGCTGCTGCAGGAACAGCCATACAGGGGATCGGTTCCAGCAATTGCTCCCCCTGTTGCACCCATCATCCTCCCTGTGCACCATACATTTCGCTTTACTGCCCAGACCCCCCCCTGTGTGCCCCCACCCCCGCAGTGCTGCTGGCTTTCCTCCTCTCCTTTCCACCGGCAGTTGCGAGCACACAATGGGAAAGGGGGGAAGTAAATATGTCACATTTACCAGCCCATTTGTATCCATTTCAGATACAGATGTTTTTATTCGGCTACAAATAGATACATTGTTGCAACCGCAAGACTTTCATGTCAAATATAATAGCGGACTGGAATTCTTCTTCTTCTTCTTCCTCCAGGTCACGGCTCATGCGCAGATTTTTTATCAGAAAAATGATCGGTCCGATTTGCCCATCATTGCCGGGAAAATCGGCCGATCGGTAAAGTTGGTAAAGTTTTATCGGTAAAGTTGGGAAAAAAACGGCTGTTTTTTTCCCAACTTTACCGATAAAAGAAATGTGTCAAAACCCCGAAAAACGGCCGACCAATTAACCCACTAACGGTGCGAAAATCAGCCGATTTTTTTTTTCCGATGTGCAGCAGCATACATTTTGTCCTAAATTTCTGAAGAATTGTTTTTTTTTTAATGTTTTATATCAGAAAGTAAAAAATATTGTTTTTTTTTTTTCTAAATTTTTGGTCTTTTTTTGTTAGTGACCCCAGCGGTGATCGAATGCCACCAAAAGAAAGCTCTACTGGTGTGAAAAAAAATATGCTATAAATTTCATTTGGATACGGCATGGCATGACCGCGCAATTACCAGTTAAAACAGCGCAGCGCCGTATAGCAAACAATGGCCTGGTCGTGAAGGGGCGGGGGGGGTAAATCTTCCGGAGGGCAGGTGGTATAATTACAGTTTAGAGACCTGTCTCTATTTCTTCTGTCAGATGTAACGAGGAAGTATTAATGTTCTCTCTGCGTGTTTTATATATAGGTTGGTTTGTGTTGCCGGATTCCTGAGGCGGAGGAGATGGAGCGGCTCCAGGATTCTGCATAAAAATAGCCGTCCTAATGGCGGCGCAGCGCGGGTCCAATAATAGCCGGCAAGGTGCTGGATATAGACCTGTTTATGGGAGTCGGGAATAGCCGCTTGTTAAGCCCGGCTGTGGAATTTCATGAAGAATAAACACATCTTCCAGGCACGCCGGGCTCTGATTGGTTACCCGAGAGATTTTCCAAACTTCATCCTGAGCAAACATTCCTGGGGAAAAACCCCCCCCACAGTCCGGGCAATTAATGCGTCACGCAGCATTCGCAACATGGACAGGGCGACTAAAGAGGAACAATTCTGGGACTTAGATCCAATTAGATCCAAGGAAGTCTGTGCAGAAAGGAACCTTTCATGGGAGATATTGGTGGCCTGCTGATACTAAATTCCTCCTAAAAATGGCAGTTGCAGGGCTGTCTTTACAGCCGATCTTCAGAGTTGGTAACATGGCGTGTCGATGAACAGGGCGACTAAAGAGAAACAATTCTGGGACTTAGATCCAAGGAAGTCACTCAAAGTCTGAATAATCCTTAGATAAAGGGAACCTGTCATGGGAGAAATTGGTGGTCTACTGATACTAAATTCCTCCTAAAAATGGCAGTTGCAGAGCTGTCTTTAAAGCAGATCTTCAGCGTTTGTAACATGGCGTGTCGATGGACAGGGCGACTAAAGAGAAACAATTCTGGGACTTAGATCCAAGGACATCTGTGCATAAAGGGAACCTGTCATGGGAGAAATTGGTGGCCTGCTGATGCTAACCTCCTCCTAAAAAATGGCAGTTGCAGGGCTGTCTTTAAAGCAGGACCATCCGAACCCCCTCCCCCCCACACACAATTTTGTTTTTCTGCCGCAAACTAGGGGTTACTTTCTGCACAACTCAGATACCCAGCCAATGGATCCAGAATTGTACCGCTGAGATCCTCTTCTGGTTTGCCTCTGGTCGGTCCTGCGATGTCAAGTTCAGGTGTGATGTCATCGGTAGGCTCTGGTTTTTTTTTTTTTTTTCGGGTTCGGTCGGCCCACCAATGACACACCACATGACCCCCCCCCCCCCCCCCCCCCCCCTATATCCTCACACCCCCCCCCCCATTTTTTTTCTTTCACTGCTGCTAACGGGGGGCTATCTTCTGCACAAATCAGAGAATCACCACCCAGCGGGTCCAGCGTTGTCATGAAAACCAATTCATCTGTTCATATTGCAGGAAAAATTTGTATACTGAGACATTATTTTCATTCGTAAACCGAAGTACCAAAAACACTTCATTTATTTTTTTATTATCCACAGCAAACTCCCACATCATCCATCCATCCATGTCTCCATCCATCCATCCATGTCTCCATCCATCCATGTCTCCATCCATCCATGTCTCCATCCATGTCTCCATCCATCCATCCATGTCTCCATCCATCCATCCATCCATGTCTCCATCCATCCATGCCTCCATCCATCCATGTCTCCATCCATCCATGTCTCCATCCATCCATCCATGTCTCCATCCATCCATCCATCCATCCATGTCTCCATCCATCCATGCCTCCATCCATCCATGTCTCCATCCATCCATGTCTCCATCCATCCATCCATGTCTCCCTCCATCCATCCATCCATGTCTCCATCCATCCATCCATCCATGTCTCCATCCATCCATGTCTCCATCCATCCATCCATCCATGTCTCCATCCATCCATCCATGTCTCCATCCATCCATCCATGTCTTCATCCATCCATCCATGTCTTCATCCATCCACCCATCCATGTCTTCATCCATTTCTCCATCCATCCATCCATGTCTCCATCCATCCATCCATGTCTCCATCCATCCATGTCTCCATCCATTCTTCCATGTCTCCATCTATCCATCCATCCATCCATGTCTCCATCCATTCATCCATGTCTCCATCCATGTCTCCATCCATGTCCTTATCTATCCATCCATGTCTTCATCCATCCATCCATGTCTTCATCCATCCAAGAAGAAGAAGAAGGAAGAAGTAGAAGAAGGAAGAAGAAGAAGGACGAAAAATGAAGAAGAAGGAAGCAGAAGAAGGAAGAAGAAGAAGGAAGAGGAAGAAGAAGGTGGTGTCACCTCTGTATCCTTCTGTGGATGTCGGACAGCCTGCACACCATCCATGGAGTGTCACCGCCATGATGGAACACCCAGCTCTCTCATGGGTCACCGCCTTGAAAGGATTTCGAGGCGCTGTTTCCAAAAATGTCAGTGGCGGTGATCCTACAAACATCACCCCTCCCTCCAGCATGAAGAAAAAAGAAGAAGGAAGAAGAAGGAAGAAGAAGAAGGAAGAAGAAGGAAGAAGAAGAGGAAGAAGAAGAGGAAGAAGAAGAAGGAAGAAAAAGGAAGTAGAAAGAAGAAGGAAGAAGAAGGAAGAAGAAAGAAGAAGAAATAAGAAGGAAGAAGAAAGAAGAAGAAATAAGAAGGAAGAAGAAAAAGGAAGAAGAAGAAGGAAGAAGAAGGAAGAGGAAGGAAGAAGAAGAAGAGGAAGGAAGAAAAAATGAAGAAGGAAGAAGAAGAAGGAAGAAGAAGGAAGAGGAAGGAAGAAGAAGAAGAGGAAGGAAGAAGAAGAAGAGGAAGGAAGAAGAAGAAGGAAGAGGAAGGAAGAAGGAAGAAGGAGAAGGAAGAGGAAGGAAGAAGGAGAAGGAAGAGGAAGAAGAAGAAGGTGTCATCTCTGTAAACATTCTGTATCCTTCTGTGGATGATCGGACAGCCTGCACCCCATCCATGGAGTGTCACCGCCATGACGGAACACCCAGCTCTCTCATGGGTCACCGCCTTGAAAGGATTTCGAGGCGCTGTTTCCAAAACTGTCAGTGTTGGTGATCCTACAAACATCACCCCCCCTCCAGCGTGAGCTCCGGGAATAGGAAGTTTCTGCGATCATTCATCTGCTGGGATATTACAATGGAATGGTGAAGAGATTTCATACAGACCAGGGAGGAGGTTTTATTTAGTCTTCAGGCTGCAGGAATTTCAGCTCTGAACCTAAATCATTGCACAGGGATTTCCCGCATGTGCTGGTCGGCAGACAGAAAACTCCTAAGGGTCGGCCAGCGAGGTCAGAGAGCCCCCTTACCTTACACACCATGGCGGTCCGTGCGCCTAGCCTGGCGGCCTGTACACATTGGTTGGCTCCTTTCCCGCCGAACCCGATGAAGAACTTGCTGCCATGTATGGTCTCTCCAGCTTTAGGAAGGCGGGGGGGTCACACTACAAAATATTACAGGAGGGACACTAATTATTTTTCATATTGATATATATATAGGCGAGTATGGCTGACGCTAGCATGATGGGGGGTCAGGACGGACGCAATGTGAGGGACACCCCTATACTGACACCTATTATGGAGCAGTCTGCAAAGCACACATGGGCCGGATGCACTACTATGAATCAACGCAGACCCTTCACTCTAACATTCGTCTTTGCCCCATTGTTTTCTTTCTCTGTATTTATGGGTTCTTTTTAATTGCTTGACACCATTCTCTGCTAGGCAACAATGCTGTCATCCTGCTCCTGTAGCTCAGTGACACCCACCTTCAGATAACCCAGGAGGCATCAGCTGAGGCTTACCAGTGCTGGAGGAGGGTGGACCTGGCGGTGGAGAAGGGTGGACCCGGCGGTGGAGGGTGGACCCGGCGGTGGAGGAGGGTGGACCTGGCGGTGGAGGAGGGTGGACTGGCGGTGGAGGGGTGGACCCGGTGGTGGAGGGAGGGTGGACCTGGCGGTGGAGGAGGGTGGATCTGGTGGTGGTGGAGGGTGGACCTGGCGGTGGAGGAGGGTGGATCTGGTGGTGGTGGAGGGTGGACCCGGCACTGGAGGAGGGTGGACCCGGCGGTGGAGGAGGGTGGACATGGCGGTGGAGGAGGGTGGACCCGGCGGTGGAGGAGGGTGGACCCGGTGGTGGAGGAGGGTGGACCCGGGGGTGGAGGAGGAGGAGGGTGGACCCGGTGGTGGAGGAGAAGGAGGGTGGACCCGGCAGTGGAGGAGGGTGGACCCAGCGGTGCTTCATCAGGGGGATGTTAGAAGAACCCAGAACATACAGCCAGCAAGAAACAACGGAGATGGCAGTAAATTACTTCAGGGTGCCAAGTGGAAAAGCACATTTGTTCTCTGCTCTATACTGCAACGATTGAACCCGGAACCAACAAGAATATCATAGATTTGAGTTCAGACATGGCATTCCCCAACTACTGTGCTTGTGTACCCCAACAATCAAGCATGATCCAGAACTCTTGACTGGTAGTGTGTGTGTATATATATATACAGTGGGGATGGAAAGTTTGGGCACCCCAGCTAAAAATTTGTATAAATGTGCATAAAGAAGCCAAGGAAAGATGGAAAAATCCCCAAAAGGCATCAAATTACAGATTAGACATTCTTATAATATGTCAACAAAAGTTAGATTTTATTTCCATCATTTACACTTTCAAAATAACAGAAAACAAAAAAATGGCGTCTGCAAAAGTTTGGGCCCCCTGCAGAGTTAATATCTTGTACTGCCCCCTTTGGCAAGTATCACAGCTTGTAAATGTTTTTTGTAGCCAGCCGAGAGTCTTTCAATTCTTGTTTGAGGTATCTTTGCTCATTCTTCCTTACAAAAGTCTTCCAGTTCTTTGAGATTTCTGGGCTGTCTGTCACGCACGGCTCTTTTAAGGTCTATCCATAGATTTTCAATGATGTTGAGGTCAGGAGATTGTGAAGGCCATGGCAAAACCTTCAGTTTACGCCTCTTGATGTAATCCCCCGTGGATTTCGAGGTGTGTTTAGGATCATTATCCATTTGTAGAAGCCATCCTCTCTTTAACTTCAGCTTTTTCACAGATGGCATCAAGTTACCATCCAAAATTTGCTGAAATTTTATTGAATCCATTTTTCCTTCTACTCGTGAGATGTTCCCTGTGCCACTGGCTGCAACACAACCCCAAAGCATGATTGATCCAACCCCATGCTTCACAGTTGGACAGAGGTTCTTTTCATTAAATTCTGTGCCCCTTCTTCTCCAAACGTACCTTTGCTCATTCCGGCCAAAAAGTTCAATTTTAACCTCATCGGTCCACAGAACTTGTTTCCAAAATGCATCAGGCTTGTCTATATTGTTCATTTGCAAAGTTCAAACGATGATTTTTGTGGTGAGGACGTAGAAGAGGTTTTCTTCTGATGACTCTTCCATGAAGACCATATTTGTACAAGTATCTCTTTATAGTGGAATAGTGACCACAACTCCATTGTCTGCCAGATCTTTCTGGAGGGATCGTGCAGTCAAACGTGGGTTCTGAATTGTTTTTCTCACAATCCTGCGAGCTGTTCTGTCTGATATTTTTCTTGGTCTTCCAGATCTTGCTTTAACTTCCACTGTTCCTGATGACTGCCATTTCTTAATTACATTCCGAACAGAGGATACTGACATCTGAAAACGCTTTGCTATCTTCTTATAGCAGCGGTTCTCAACCTGGGGGTCGCGACCCCTTTGGGGGTCGAACGACCATTTCCCAGGGGTCGCCTAAGACCATCGGAAAACACATATTTCCGATGGTCTTAGGAACCGAGACACCGCTGCTGTCTCCGGCGATGTGTGGGCGGGATGATACGCTGCTCCTGTCACCTCCGGGATCGCTCAGCAGCTCCACCTCCTCGCCGCTGATTGGCCACCGGAACTGTAGCTCAGGAGAGGCACACAGGCGGCCAATCACCGGCGAGGAGGTGGAGCTTGGAGAGGAGGAGCCGAGCGGCAGCGCGCGGAGATCGAAGAAGACCGAGGGAGCTGCCGGAGCGAGTGAAGAGGAGAGCGGCCAGAGAAGGAAGACAGCTGACAGGTAAGTGAGAGAGCGAGCCCAGGCTGGAGCAGGGGTCAGCAAAGTAAGTATCATTGGTGTCAGTGGGAGGAATAGTGCCCCATCATTGGTGTCACTAATACCAACGATGGGGCACTATTCCTCCCCCCACTGACACCAACGATGGGGCACTATTCCTCCCCCCCACTGACACCAACGATGGGGCACTATTCCTCCCCCCACTGACACCAACAATGGGGCACTATTCCTCCCCCCACTGACACCAACGATGGGGCACTATTTCCCCCCCCCTGACCCCAATGATGGGGCACTATTCTCCCCTCCACCACACTGACATCAATGATGGGGCACTATTCCTCCCACTGACACCAATGATGGGGCACTATTCCTCCCACTGACACCAGTGATGGGGCACTATTCCTCCCACTGACACCAATGATGGGGCACTACTCCCCCACTGACACCAATGATGGGGCACTATTCCTCCCACTTACACCAATGATGTGGCACTATTCCTCCCACTGACACCAGTGATGGAGCACTACTCCTCCCACTGACACCAGTGATGGGGCACTACTCCCCCCACTGACACCAGTGATGGAGCACTACTCCCCCCACTGACACCAATGATGGGGCACTACTCCCCCCACTGACACCAATGATGGGGCACTATTCCTCCCACTGACACCAATGATGGGGCACTATTCCTCCCACTGACTCCAACGATGGGGCACTATTCCTCCCACTGACACCAACGATGGGGCACTATTCCTCCCACTGACACCAACGATGGGGCACTATTCCTCCCACTGACACCAACGATGGGGCACTATATTCCTCCACTGACACCAACGATGGGGCACTATTCCTCCCACTGACACCAACGATGGGGCACTATTCCTCCCACTGACACCAACGATGGGGCACTATTCCTCCCACTGACACCAACGATGGGGCACTATTCCTCCCACTGACACCAACGATGGGGCACTATTCCTCCCACTGACACCAACGATGGGGCACTATTCCTCCCACTGACACCAACGATGGGGCACTATTCCTCCCACTGATACCAATGATGGGGCACTATTCCTCCCACTGACACCAATGATGGGGCACTATTCCTCCCACTGACATCAATGATGGGGCACTATTCCTCCCACTGATACCAATGATGGGGCACTATTCCTTCCACTGACACCAATGACATGGCACTACTCCTCCCACTGCAAAATTACAGTTATGAAGTAGCAATGAAAATAATTTTATGGTTGGGGGTCACCACAACATGAGGAACTGTATAAAGGGGTCGCGGCATTAGAAAGGTTGAGCACCACTGTCTTATAGCCTTCTCCAGCTTTGTGAGCGTCAACTATTTTCCATTTCAGTTTTCTAGACAACTGCTTAGAAGAACCCATGGTGCTGATTGTTGGGGCAAGGTCAGATGAGTCGGGGGCATTTAAAACCTTTGAGATTGACATCACCTGGTCTTCCCAGACGATGATTGAGAACAATCCATGACACTGGCAGGTCTCAGCTTGGCAAAGGGGGCAGTGCAGGCTATAAATTCTGCAGGGTGCCCAAACTTTTGCAGACGCCATTTTTTTGTTTTCTGTTATTTTGAAAGTGTAAATGATGGAAATAAAATCTAACTTTTGTTGACATATTATAAGAATGTCTAATCTGTAATTTGATGCCTTTTGGAGATTTTTCCATCTTTCCTTGGCTTCTTTATGCACATTAATACAAATTTTTAGCTGGGGTGCCCAAACTTTCCATCCCCACTGTATATATATATACACACACACAGTGAAGGAAATGCGTATTTGCTCCCCGGCTGATGCTGAATGTTCGCCCCTCACACAGAAATGATCGGTCTAACAATGGAATGTTCGCCCCTCACACAGAAACGATCGGTGTAACAATGGAATGTTCGCCCCTCACACAGAAATGATCGGTCTAACAATGGAATGTTCGCCCCTCACACAGAAATGATCGGTCTAACAATGGAATGTTCGCCCCTCACACAGAAATGATCGGTCTAACAATGGAATGTTCGGTGTAACACTGAGAGACAGAATACAACAACAAATTCAGCAGAAATGCGTCTAACAAATGATGACGGATCTGCATGTTCATGAGGGAAAGAAGGATTTGATCCCCTATCATTCAGCAGGATTTCTGGCTCCCAGGTGTCTTTCATACAGGTAACAAGCTGAGATTAGAAGCAGTCTCTTAAAGGGAGTGCTGCTAATCTCATTGTGTTACCTGTATAAAAGACACCTGTCCACAGGAGCCATCAAACCATCAGATTCCAAACTCTCCACCATGGCAAAGACCAAAGAGCTGTCCAAGGATGTCAGGGACAAGATGGTAGACCTACACAAGGCTGGACTGGGCTACCAAACTATGGCCAAGCAGCTTGGTGAGAAGGTGACAACAGTTGGTGCAATCATTCACAAATGGAAGAAAACACAAAACAAGTGTCAGTCTCTCCCTAGGTCTGGTGCACCATGCAAGATCTCACCTCGTGGAGTGTCAATGATCATGAGAACAGTGAGGAATCATCCCAGAACTACACGTGAGGATCTTGTCAATGATCTCCAGGCAGCTGGGACCACAGTCACCAAGAAAACAATTGGTAACACACTACGCCGACAAGGACTGAAATCCTGCAGTGCCGCACGGTCCCTCTGCTCAAGAAAGCCCATGTCCAGGCCCGTCTGAAGTCTGCCACTGAACATCTGAATGATGCAGAGGAGGACTGGTGGGAAGTGTTGTGGTCAGAGGAGACCAAAATCCAGCTCTTTGGCATCAACTCAACTCGCCGTGTTTGGAGGAGGAGGAATGCTGCCTATGACCCCAAGAACACCATCCCAACTGTGAAACATGGTGGTGGAAACATTCTGCTTTGGGGGTGTTTTTCTGCTAAGGGGACAGGACAACTGCACCGCATCAAAGGGACGATGGACGGGGCAACGTACCATCAAATCTTGGGTGAGAACCTTCTTCCCTCAGCCAGAGCATTGAAAATGGGTGGTGGATGGGTGTTCCAGCATGACAATGACCCAAAACACACGGCCAAGGCAACAAAGGAGCGGGTCAAGAAGAAGCACATTAAGGTCCTGGAGTGGCCTAGCCAGTCTCCAGACCTTCATCCGATTGGAAATCTGTGGAGGGAGCTGAAAGTTCGAGTTGCCAAACGTCAGCCACCAAACCTTAATGACTTGGAGAGGATCTGCCAAGAGGAGTGGGCCAAAATCCCTCCTGAGATGTGTGCGAACCTGGGGGCCAACTCCAGGAAACGTCTGACCTCTGTGATTGCCAAGTACTAAGTCATGTTTTGTGAAGGGGATCAAATCCTTCTTTCCCTCATGAACATGCAGATCAGTCATCATTTGTTAGACGCATTTCTGCTGAATTTGTTGTTGTATTCTGTCTCTCAGTGTTACACCGAACATTCCATTGTTAGACCGATCATTTCTCTGTGAGGGGCGAACATTCCATTGTTAGACCGATCATTTCTGTGTGAGGGGCGAACATTCCATTGTTAGACCGATCATTTCTGTGTGAGGGGCGAACATTCCATTGTTAGACCGATCATTTCTGTGTGAGGGGCGAACATTCCATTGTTAGACCGATCATTTCTGTGTGAGGGGCGAACATTCAGCATCAGGGGGGAGCAAATACGCATTTCCTTCACTGTATTTCTTTCAGAGTGAATTTGTCGGTGACATCACCGGCTGCGACTTGATGGAATATCTCCTACATGCTACACGTTCAGGAGATATTAATTTTACCTTTTTTTATCATTTTATCTGTAAGTAAAAAAAAAAAAAAAATCACAAAACCGAGTTTCCTACAACTTTAGTAACAATTGTGTCTACTTTTGTATCAGTTTTGGTCCAGCCATCGTGTATATGTTCCTTTAAGCATCCAGCCATCCCGGGAACACGAGTCCTGGGTGGTCCTATTCATAAATCGATCCCAGGGAGATCAGTCAATGGAATGGATGGAATTAGAGAAGGTGAGTCAGTATCTGCGGATCTAGGAGGCGGCTGTACCTTCCCCGGCTCCGTCGTTGGCTGTCATAGAGAATCAGCATCACCTCATTGTAAAGAACCAAGCCTGGAGTTGGAGCTTCCCATGCCAGCAAACACTCACTTGTCACGCCACTCACAATGAGATCATCTTCTGACCAGCAGAAGGACTCTGGACGTCTCCTGCTACAGATTGGGTTTTACGACTCCCTTCCTGCTGGTGATGTAAAGATGGGAATTAGGAAGTGCTGGGAACATGGAGATTAGCAGGATGATGGACCTCACGCTGGTAAATTCCTCTTTTTAATGTGGCTCATTGTTAGAGAATAGAGAGGACCCCCCCCCCCACAGTTCAGGGGGTTATGGGCCAGCCGGTCCTCGGGGATGTTATCATCAACCTTCTGACCCTGGACTAAACTCAGGCCTGGCCTTCTAATCTTGAATTTTATTGGTCTTCCTGCCCCCAGTAAGGAGAGAAGAGTTCTCAGTCTCCTCTGGGAGAGGTTGACCTGAACCCAGATTCTGCAGTAATGAGGAGAACACCTGACCTTGACTGATACCATGAGGTATTGTTACAAAATTGGAGGAGCATGGAGTAGTGATTTAGGGGGCTCAGAGGAGTTGTTGGAAATGGAGGTCCTGTCAATCATTGGCCTTGTGGGAGGAGTTCAGAGGAGTGATTTAGAGGGCTCAGAGGGGTTGTCGGAATGGAGGTCCTGTCAATCATTGGCTTTGTGGGAGGAGCAGAGTAGTGATTTAGGGGGCTCAGAGGAGTTGTCGGAAATGGAGGTCCTGTCAATTATTCCCTTGTGGGAGGAGCAGAGGAGTGATTTAGAGGGCTCAGAGGGGTTATCGGAATGTCACTCCCTTGTCCCTCCCACCAAGACAAGATTGACAGGACCATCACTCCCTTGTCAATCAATTTGGCCTTGTGGGAGGAGCAGAGGAGTGATTTAGAGGGCTCAGAGGGTTGTCAGAATGGAGGTCCTGCCAATCGTTGTCTTGGTGGAAGGGACAAGGGAGTGACTTAGAGCCAGGGCTCAGATGGGGACTTCATTCTGGAAACCCCCTGACCCCTGCTCTAAGCCACTCCCCTGCTCCTCTAATGGGGCTAATGATTGACAGGACCTCCATTCCGGCAACCCCCTGACCCTTGCTTTAAGCCACTCCCCTGCTCCTCCCACAAGGCCAATGATTGACAGGACCTCCATTCCGACAACCCCTTTGAGCCCTCTATATCACTCCCCCACAAGGCCAATGATTGACAGGACCTCCATTCCGACAACCCCTCTGAGTCCTCTAAATCACTCCTCTGCTCCTCCCACCAAGACAATGATTGACAGGACCTCCATTCCGACAACCCCTCTGAGCCCTTTATATCACTCCTCTGCATCTCCCACAAGGCCAATGATTGACAGGACCTCCGTTTCCGACAACCCCTCTGAGCCCTGGCTCTAAGTCACTCCTCTGCTCCTCCCACCAAGACAACGATTGATAGGACCTCCATTCCGACAACCCCTCTGAGCCCTCTAAATCACTCCTCTGCTCCTCCCACAGAACTTCATTCTGGAAAACCCCCTAACTCCCCTGCTCCTCTAATGGGACTAATGATTGACAGGACCTCCATTCTGGCAACCCCCTGACCCTTGCTTTAAGCCACTCCCCTGCTCCTCCCACAAGGCCAATGATTGACAGGAACGTCATTTAGACAACCCTGAGCCCTGGCTCTAAGTCACTCCCCTTCTTATATTGTCCCCAATCCATCTGCCATAGTACAGAGCAGCAGTGCCAAGTCTGCACATGCTCAGTTTGGAGTGTATTGCTAGAGAGGTTTTTTTTTCTTGGGATCATTTGATCAGCACAGGGACAATCAGCACTGTCTGGACAGAGGTCAGGGGTTAACCAGTGCTCTGCTGCACACTGATAGAAGTCACAAGACTGCTCTATACTGCTGAAGAGAAAAGGGATTTAGCAGTTTATATTTGCTAAAATAATTGCATTTTCATGTTGTGTGTACTGGGGGGGACCAGATATAGTGAATGCGGGGTCCGGGGGAGCGGATATAGTGAATGCGGGGTCCGGGGAGAGCAGATATAGTGAATGCGGGGTCCAGGGAGAGTGGATATAGTGAATGCGGGGTCCGGGGAGACTGGATATAGTGAATGCGGGGTCCGGGGAGAGCGGATATAGTGAATGCGGGTGCGGGGAGAGAGCGGATATAGCGAATGCGGGGGTCCGGGGGGGAGAGAATATAGTTAATGCGGGGTCGGGGGAGAGCGGATATAGTGAATGCGGGGTCCGGGGAGACCGGATACAGTGAATGCGGGGTCCGGGGAGAGCGGAACAGTGAATGCGGGGTCCGGGGAGAGCAGATATAGTGAATGCGGGGTCCGGGGAGAGCGGATATAGTGAATGCGGGGTCCGGGGAGAGCGGATATAGTGAATGCGGGGTCCGGGGAGAGCGGATAGAGTGAATGTGGGGTCCGGGGAGAGCGGATATAGTGAATGCGGGGTCCGGGGAGAGCGGATATAGTGAATGCGGGGTCCCGGATATAGTGAATGCGAGCGGGGGATATAGTGAATGCGGGGTCCGGGGAGAGCGGATATAGTGAATGCGGGGTCCGGGGAGAGCGGATATAGTGAATGCGGGGTCCGGGGAGAGCGGATATAGTGAATGCGGGGTCCGGGGAGAGCGGATATAGTGAATGCGGGGTCCGGGGAGAGCGGATATAGGGAATGCGGGGTTCGGGGAGAGCGGATATAGTGAATGCGGGGTCCGGGGAGAGCGGATATAGTAAATGCGGGGTCCGGGGAGAGCGGATATATAGTAAATGCGGGGTCCGGGGAGAGCGGATACAGTGAATGCGGGGTCCGGGGAGAGCGGATATAGTGAATGCGGGGTCCGGGGAGAGGGGATATAGTGAAAGCGGGGTCTGGGGAGAGCGGATATAGTGAATGCGGGGTCAGAGCGGATATAATGAATGTGGGGTCCGGGGAGAGCGGATATAGTGAATGCGGGGTCCGGGGAGAGCGGATATAGTGAATGCGGGGTCCAGGGGAGACCGGATATAGTGAATGCGGGGTCCGGGGAGAGCGGATATAGTGAATGCGGGGTCCCGGGGAGAGCGGATGTAGTGAATGCGGGGTCCGGGGAGAGCGGATATAGTGAATGCGGGGTTCGGGGAGAGCGGATATAGTGAATGCGGGGTCCGGGGAGAGCGGATATAGTGAATGCGGGGTCCGGGGAGAGCGGATATAGTGAATGCGGGGTCCGGGGAGAGCGGATATAGTGAATGCGGGGTCCGGGGAGAGCGGATCTAGTGAATGCGGGGTCCGGGGAGAGCGGATATAGTGAATGCGGGGTCCGGGGAGAGCGGATATAGTGAATGCGGGGTCCGGGGAGAGCGGATATAGTGAATGCGGGGTCCGGGGAGAGCGGATATAGTGAATGCGGGGTCCGGGGAGAGCGGATATAGTGAATGCGGGGTCCGGGGAGAGCGGATATAGTGAATGCGGGGTCCGGGGAGAGCGGATATAGTGAATGCGGGGTCCGGGGAGAGCGGATATAGTGAATGCGGGGTCCGGGGAGAGCGGATATAGTGAATGCGGGGTCCGGGGAGAGCGGATATAGTAAATGCGGGGTCCGGGGAGAGCGGATACAGTGAATGCGGGGTCCGGGGAGAGCGGATATAGTGAAATGCGGGGTCTGGGGAGAGCGGATATAGTGAATGCGGGGTCCGGGGAGAGCGGATGTAGTGAATGCGGGGTCCGGGGAGAGCGGATGTAGTGAATGCGGGGTCCGGGGAGAGCGGATGTAGTGAATGCGGGGTCCGGGGAGAGCGGATATAGGGAATGCGGGGTCCGGGGAGAGCGGGTATAGTGAATGCGATTCTCTTTATAGCGGCACAGTCGACTTCTCGGACGATACTTCATATTATCCTGACATTGAGGGTGTACCGGGAGTACGGTCACATCCACCATCCCTGAATCCCCCCAACCTGAACTGGGGGGCACTTTTGCCCCCAGCGTCTTGTAATGCCATTGTTTGAATTTGGAGTTGCTGTGCCTGTCTCCGCCCACACACCGCGTCATCGAGGTCACTTCACACATGCGGCGGCTCTCTCTGAAAAGAGATCCACGCTCAGATCACTTTTCAGAAGTGTTTCACGAGCAGTGAGGGGCCTTCATGTTGTCTCCTCGCGCCTGATGTAACCCTACAAGTGCCGTAGTACAGTCGCACACATCGCACACGGCTGCAAACTTGCCCCATAAAACCGCGTGAGTTGCATTTGGCACCGCCTCCTGATAGCGACATGCTGTTTCATTTTTTTTTTCTTGCTGCGGCCACGAAACTCAGCATGGCAACCGTGGTACATGTAGAGCCAGCTGTATGTTAGTGTCCAGCGCGAAAAGGGAATGGTATAACGGCGGCTCAACCTCTTGGTTTTACTGCCCCCCCCCCCAGCTACATGTGTGAACGGCACCACGGACCCCCTTAATGCGCCTATTGCGTTATGACGTGCTATTGACTCCTATTGCACACGCTTTTGCGTCGTGATAAATAGCACTTTCCATGCCCCTCTGATCTACCCACCGATCCCTATATACCCACCGATCCCTATATACCCACCGATCCCTGTATACCCACCGATCCCTATATACCCACCGATCCCTATATACCCACCGATCCCTGTATACCCACCGATCCCTATATACTTACCGCTCCCTATATACCCACCGATCCCTGTATACCCACCGATCCCTGCATACCCACCGATCCCTGTATACCCACCGATCCCTATATACTTACCGCTCCCTATATACCCACCGATCCCTGTATACCCACCGATCCCTGCATACCCACCGATCCCTGTATACCCACCGATCCCTATATACTTACCGCTCCCTGTATACCCACCGATCCCTGCATACCCACCGATCCCTGTATATACCCACCGATCCCTGTATACCCACCAGTCCCTATATACCCACCGATCCCTGTATACCCACCGATCCCTGTATACCCACCAGTCCCTATATACTCACCGATCCCTATATACCCACCGATCCCTGTATACCCACCGATCCCTATATACCCACCGATCCCTATATACCCACCGATCCCTGTATACCCACCGATCCCTGTATACCCACCGATCCCTATATACCCACCGATCCCTATATACCCACCGATCCCTGTATACCCACCGATCCCTATATACTTACCGCTCCCTATATACCCACCGATCCCTGTATACCCACCGATCCCTGCATACCCACCGATCCCTGTATACCCACCGATCCCTATATACTTACCGCTCCCTGCATACCCACCGATCCCTGCATACCCACCGATCCCTGTATACCCACCGATCCCTGTATACCCACCAGTCCCTATATACCCACCGATCCCTGTATACCCACCGATCCCTGTATACCCACCACCGATCCCTGTATACCCACCAGTCCCTATATACTCACCGATCCCTATATACCCACCGATCCCTGTATACCCACCGATCCCTATATACCCACCGATCCCTGTATACCCACCGATCCCTGTATACCCATCAGTCCCTATATACCCCCCATCCCCCTCCATCTCCCATAGGCACTTGTAGCCTCCATGCAGAACTTCTGCACTAAAACGTGGAGTTACCCTTTAATAGGGACTGAGGCTTGGTGCACCGCACTGCGTGTGACATCATATAGACCACGCCCCCTCCATAAAGAGGACCTGTCACATGGGACGCTGACAGCAATAAAATGGATTTTTAAAAAATTAACTCGACAATGCAAAAATAAAATTTTTTTAAAAGTTTTTCCATGAATATTTTACAGCAATTCTCGCGTGTTTTCATACAATGTTTTTGTAGCCATTTCTGAGCTTTGGTGGTTTTATCAGCCAATAGAGAACATTTCACCTGGCGGATACAATGTTTCCATCCAGGATTATATATAAAAGGTTTCCCGGCTCTCACCTGACCAGATCCGTCATGCATGACCCGACCACAACCACCTCCGGGACCTCCATGGCTCCGTGATTGGACAGTCTGAGAACAGAGAGACACGCAGCCTGGTCAGTACAAAGTTCTGCGGACAGACGGCGACCTTTCCCCTCCCCCGCAGATAATGATTGAATGGCGCCGGGAGGTAATTATTAAGTAGCAAATATCCGGCAGGTTCAAATCCCAACAGAGACACTACCTGCATGGAGTTTGCATGTTCTCCCTACGCTCACCTGGGTTTCCACCCACATTCCAAAGACACGCGTGGCCGATGCATTGGCTCCTGAGTATGTGAGACGGGGCCCTTAGATTGCAAGCTCCTTGGGTGCGGGAATCGCTGTGAATGTAAAGCACTGCAGGAATTGCTGGAATATATATAAATATTATATAAATCATAATATACCAGCTAAAGGCGGAAATCGTTCAAGCTCCATTCACATCTGAGCGCGGCGTTTTTCAACGTTTTTGTCACACGCATTTTTGCGCATTTTTTTAGGCATTTTTTGAACTTTGGCATTTTTTTTTTTATTAGCCAACAGATAAAAATATTTTATTTATTTCAGGTACTTATATAGCGCCGTCAGTTTACGCAGCTTTACATATATATTGTACATTCACATCAGTCCCCGCCCCCGAGGAGCGTACAATCTAAGGTCCTCCTTCAGGAAATTCCATGTCAGTATTTCTCAGATCTGTGTGATGAACCGACCGCCCCCTTCGGAATATTTCCTGTAGATGCAAATTTATTTTATTATTATTTATTTCAGGTACTTATATAGCGCCCAGGGGCGGACTGACCATTTGGAAACTCTGGCACTGCCCGAGGGCCCGGGGTCAGTAGGGGGCCCCATGAGATGCCCCTGGTACCTTTTTTATAGGCTTTTTTGAGTTTGGGCAAGGACACAGGGGCCCCATGATCCCCTATTGCCCAGGGGGCCCATGAGTTGTCAGTCTGCCCCTGATAGCGCCATTAATGTATGCAGCACTTTACATATATATTGTACATTCACATCAGTCCCCGCCCCCGAGGAGCGTACAATCTAAGGTCCCTAACTCACATTCATACATACACATACTAGGGACAATTTAGACAGGAGCCAATTCACCTACCAGCATGTCTTTGGAGTGTGGGAAGAAACCGGAGCACCCGGAGGAAACCCACACAGGCACAGGGAGAACATGCAAACTCCAGGCAGGTGGTGCCGTGGTTGGGATTCGAATCGATGACACTAGTACTGCCAGAAGGAAGTGCTAACCACTGAGCCACTGTGCTGCCCAAATATCATTTGTTGTTAGTTTTTTTTTTTTTCCATCAGATTTAGTTTTTATTATTATTCACTTTTTATTATTTTGTTATTTGTTAGGGTGCGGGGTTACGGATAGGATTGGGATTAGACTTTTATTTATTATTTTCTTCTTATTTATTTATTGTTCGGGTAATAATAATAATAAAAAAATGTAAAATAAATACACAAATAAATAAAAATAATCATAAATAAATACTTCATAGAAAATTAGTATATTAATAATATAATCAACCCAAAACCCAATCCTTCCTTCCTTCAATTGTTCGATATTTCCTTTTATCAATTCATCGATCCTTCCTTTTATCAATCGATAAATCCTTCCTTCCTTCGATCAATCCTTCGTTTTATCAATCAATCGATTCTTTCTTTTTTCCTTTGATCGATCCATTGATGCTTTCTTTGATCGATCCTTCCTTTTATCGATCAATCAATCCTTCTTTTTATCAATCGATCCTTCTTTTTATCAATCGATCCTTCCTTCCTTCGACTGAGGAATTCTTACTTCCTTTTATCAACCGATAGTTCCTTCCTTCCTTTGATCGATCCACTGATCCTTTCTTTGATCGATCCTTCCTTTTATCAATCCCTCCTGCCTTCAATCAATCGATCCTTCGATTTATCCTTCCTTAGATCAATCGATCGATCCTTCCTTACTTTTATCAATCGATCGATCCATTGATCAATTTGATCGATCCTTCCTTTTATTGATCAATCAATCCTTCCTTCGATTGAGGAATCCTTCCTTCCTTTTATCAATCGATACATCCTTTCTTCCTTCGATCAATCCTTCATTTTATCAATCAATCAATTCTTTCTTCTTTCCTTTGATCAATCCATTGATCCTTCCTTTTATTGATCAATCAATCCTTCGATTGAGGAATCCTTCCTTCCTTTTATCAATCGATACATCCTTTCTTCCTTCGATCAATCCTTCATTTTATCAATCAATCAATTCTTTCTTCTTTCCTTTGATCAATCCATTGATCCTTCCTTTTATCGATCAATCAATCCTTCTGTTTATCAATCGATCCTTCCTTCGACTGAGGAGATCTTACTTCCTTTTATCAATGGATAGTTCCTTCCTTCCTTTGATCGATCCATTGATCCTTTCTTTGATCGATCCTTCCTTTTATCAATCCCTCCTTCCTTCAATCAATCGATCCTTCCTTACTTTTATCAATTGATCAATCCATTGATCAATTTGATCGATCGATCCTTCCTTTATTGATCAATCAATCCTTCCTTCGATTGAGGAATCCTTCCTTCCTTTTATCAATCGATACATCCTTTCTTCCTTCGATCAATCCTTCATTTTATCAATCGATTCTTTCTTCTTTCCTTTGATCGATCCATTGATCCTTTCTTTGATTGATCCTTCCTTTTATCGATCAATCAATCCTTTTTATTAATCAATCCTTCTTTTTATCAATCGATCCTTCCTTCGACTGAGGAATTCTTACTTCCTTTAATCAATCGATAGTTCCTTCCTTCCGTTGATCGATCTATTGATCCTTTCTTTGATTGATCCTTTTATCGACTAATTGATCCTTCCTTCCTTTTATCAACTAGCCCTTCCTTTGATCAATTGAAGGTTTAGTTTATCACTTAAAGGACAGAACGATCTATTGAAGGAAGGAATGATCGAAGAAAAGATAGATCGATTGAAGGGTTAGTTGACTGATCGATTGATCAAAAGGAAGGGTGGATCAATCTATAACAGGAAAGATCGACTGATAGCAGGAAGGAGGGAAGTCGCATGATTTCAAAGTCAGGGCACAAAACGCAGCATTTCCCCCACCATGAACCCGGTCACACATGCGTTATTAGTGCGTTTTGCACACAGAGCAGTGCCAGGGTTAGCAGAACACCGGAAATCACTGAAACTCTGCCATGCCCCAGCATTGCCCGCTGATTCTCACACCCGCTGCCCAAAGGAGCCCACAGAAGCCCGAAACACCCCTTCTCACTCACTTCCTAGACTGTCCCGCGATGCCACACATCAAAAATGGCCGCAGGCAACGCGCACCCTTCTCCAATCACGTCTCAACCGGCGCGTCATGTGACCACTCAAGCCTCCAACTAGGAAGTGCCTAACCAAAAGCTGGCGCGGTCACCACGGCAACACTTTCATTCCGTGAAGCTGTCCATAGAGGTGCCTGCTGCCGGGTTTGTACTCGAAACCGATCAAAACTTATTTTTGATGAGCAGTAGACATTTTTGTTCTAACATTTTTATTATTTTTGGAGGGTTTGGTAGGATTTTAGGTCAATGTCAGCGCGTTGTAGTCGTGTGTTAGAGACAGGCAAAGTAAGGGGCAGAGCGGCGCTGGGTCTTGGCGGAAGGTCCTCGGTGTTTCCGGTTTGAGGAGTTGTGCTGGGGGAGGTGAGTTCCTGCTGGTTGCTATGGGTGATGGAAGAGGAGGGAGGACTGGAGCCAGGGGGCCCCTGACATTTGGGGCCCCATTCACAGCAACCTATTATTTGTCCTTCTTGTAGTTGTCTCAATAATATATATAAATAAAGCTGTGTACCTGATGTCAGCCCCCTGTACAGCAGAGCTCAGACTGGGAGAGGGGGAAGCAGCACAAAGAGCCAGGCTGGCATTCTGCAGTGCAAGAAGCGTGCTGATTGGAGGGGAGAGCAGAGTGACAGAGAGATGAGCTCATCAGCCTTCTGCTCCTCCTTTCACTGACCAATCACAGACCGGGGAGGGCCAATCACATGAGGGACAAGACCTGTAAGTGTTGCTGACCGGCAGCAGAGACCTCGGGTCTCCTGGCCTGCTTTGTATCAGAGCTGTGCAAATCTCGAGACTGGATGGACAGGAATAGAAATCCGTTCACAGGTGCGGTGGCGGCCATTGTTCCGCATTCAGTGATTCACCCGGAGTTCAGCTTTAACTGACATCCCTGTAAGAAGTCCGAGTCTGTGTTTATGCCGGGATTCTCCTCCCCCTGCTCCTGTGATGGCTCCCTGCCTCTGTCATCCCCCCCGGCCTCCTACGCTTCATCAGACTATACAATCCCCCCCCAACAAGGACCCAGTCCGGGGTCCCACCCAATGTCCGTGTGCAGCGCCGGACCAATGATCAGCAAAGCGAGGAAATCCGCTCCTACTTCTGGTCTCTGGTCACATGACAAGAACATCACATGACTTGCAAGGGACAACTCCACCAGTGTGGTCTGAGGGGGGGAGGGTGTGTCTGATCTGAGGGCTAAAGGGGATTTTAAAGGGGGAGGGGTTTGATCTGAGAGCTAAAGGGGACCTTAAAGGGGGAGTGGTCTGATCTGAGGGGCTAAAGGAGAGGGGTCTTATCTGAGGGATGAAGGGGACTTTAAGGGGGAGGGGTCTGATCTGAGGGTTGAAGGGGACTTTAAGGGGGAGGGGTCTGATCTGAGGGTTGAAGGGGACTTTAAGGGGGAGGGGTCTGATCTGAGGGTTGAAGGGGACTTTAAGGGGGAGGGGTCTGATCTGAGGGCTGAAGGGGACTGTATAGGGGGAGGGGTCTGATCTGAGGGCTGATGGTTCTGTAAAGGGGGAGGGGTCTGATCTGAGGGCTGATGAGGACTGTATAGGGGGAGGGTCTGATCTGAGGGCTGAAGGGGACTGTATAGGGGTAGGGGTCTGATCTGAGGGCTGATGAGGACTGTATAGGGGGAGGGGTCTGATCTGAGGGCTGAAGGGGACTGTATAGGGGTAGGGGTCTGATCTGAGGGCTGATGAGGGGACTGTATAGGGGGAGGGGTCTGATCTGAGGGCTGAAGGGGACTGTATAGGGGTAGGGGTCTGATCTGAGGGCTGATGAGGACTGTATAGGGGGAGGGGGGTCTGATCTGAGGGCTGACGGGGACTGTATAGGGGGAGGGGTCTGATCTGAGGGCTGATGAGGACTGTATAGGGGGAGGGGTCCGATCTGAGGGCTGAAGGGGACTGTAAAGGGGGAGGGGTCTGATCTGAAGGCTGAAGGGGACTGTAAAGGGGGAGGGGTCCGATCTGAGGGCTGAAGGGGACTGTAAAGGGGGGGGGTCTGATCTGAAGGCTGAAGGGGACTGTATATAGGGGGAGGGGTCTGATCTGAAGGCTGAAGGGGACTGTATAGGGGGGAGGGGTCTGATCTGAAGGCTGAAGGGGACTTGGGGGCTGAAGGGGACGGTATAGGGGGAGGGGTCTGATCTGAGGGCTGACGGGGACTGTATAGGGGGAGGGATCTGATCTTTGTTCTCTGTTTCCATCTTGTAGAGCCTCTCATGGAAGGTATTTGTGTTTTTTGCACAGGCTCGGAGTTGTCACAGTCCGGCAGAATGTCCCCGGAAGTCACATTGAACCGCATTGTCCCGGCACTGTCCCCGTTCATATCCAGCGTGGTCAGACATGGGAAGGTGGGCCTGGACTCTACCAGCTGTCTGAGGATTACTGACCTGAAATCAGGGTAAGGAGCGACCATCGGACAATCGGGGGCTGAGCCCAGCTCACCCGTCTCTTGTGTATGGTGATTGATACCAGAAATATGGCCGACAGGCAGTGTCACCCTGAGGCCCCATGTGGGGTCATTCCAGATAAGGCCACACCTGAAGGAAGAGGTTGGACACTTCAAGTGGTTGTAAACCCTCCATACACCCAGTGAAGTGACCGGCCTCAGGTGATACACAGAGATGATACAAATCCTATCTAAGTTGTACCTGTTTTTCTGATGGCTCTCTTCTCTACATCAATTCAGTGTCCTGAATTGATCAGCTCCAGAGTGCAGGGGGTGGGGATCTGAAGTGCACAGCACAGAGCAGGGAGCTGAGTGTAATCTGAGACCTGAGTAGAGGGAATGGACACCCCACCCACAGTCTCATAGGGAAACATGCATAGCTGAAGCTGTCAATCACCTGCTGTGTGCTGGAGGAGGGGGGGATGGAGCCATCTCCCGGGTTTGCCTGGTGTCTGCACAGAGTCAGAAGTGACTCATACATATAGCAGAGGAAGGAGGGAGCAGACAGAGGTCACACTCGGTGCTTTTGGATAGAGGCAAGTACACACTATAGAGGGATGTGCTTTGTTCATTGAAGAGGTTTGCAACCACTTTACCTCTCCTACCATCTGTCTTGAACCCCCTATCCCCCTCCCCCCAGGACTGGTTCCCTGAAATCTGGGGTGAAATCGACCCTTCTGGAAGAGTCACTCCACAGTCCCCCATATTCTCACTGGTCTCTTTTGTAGACCTTCCGGGAGAAACACGAACCGATCACTACACCGGCCCGCTGCCAGTGTCATGTGATCGCTGTGACAAATCACAGCAGATCACATGACAATTGTAAACAATGGATGGCTTCCTTTCATGCCATCCATTGTATACACTTGTGTTGTTAGCCGTGATTGGTCACAGCAATCACATGGTACAGACAGGGTCAATCACAGCAGATCACATGACAATTGTAAACAGTGCATGGCTTCGTTTCATGCCGTCCATTGTATACAATTGTGTTGTTAGCCGTGATTGGTCACAGCAATCACATGGTGCAGACAGGGCCAATCACAGCCCATCTGTACCATGTGATCTCGCTTTGGCCAATCTTAGCTAATCACAACAAAAGACACTGAATGAATCAGTTTCATTCAGTAGAAATGGTTTCTTACAGCAATCATAATGTGTAAAAAAAGAAAAAATATCCCGATCACTTACCATATAGATGATATTTTTATCATTTGTTTCACACAAATAGAGATTTCTTTTGGTGGTATTTAATCACCTCTGAGTTTTGTTCCATTTTTTTGTTAAAGAAAAGAAAACAAAAAAAAGACCAAAAATTAAAAAAAAAAAACATTTTTCTTTGTTTCTGTTATAAACATTTTGCAAATAAATAACCTTCTTCATAAATTTAGGTCAAAATGTATTCCGCTCCATCTCTATGGTGAAAGTACCCAAATCTGAAAATCGATCAGTCCTGATGTACTGACGGCCGATTTCATTTCTGAGGCCTCAAAGCACCAGAACAGTACAAGTCCCCCCCAAATGTCAGGACAGTACAAATCCCCCCAAATGTCAGGACGGTACAAATCCCCCCAAATGTCAGGACGGTACAAATCCCCCCCAAATGTCAGGACGGTACAAATCCCCCCCAAATGTCAGGACGGTACAAATCCCCCCCAAATGTCAGGACGGTACAAATCCCCCCAAATGTCAGGACGGTACAAATCCCCCCAAATGTCAGGACGGTACAAATCCCCCCAAATGTCAGGACGGTACAAATCCCCCCCAAATGTCAGGACGGTACAAATCCCCCCAAATGTCAGGACGGTACAAATCCCCCCAAATGTCAGGACGGTACAAATACCCCCAAATGTCAGGACGGTACAAATCCCCCAAATGTCAGGACGGTACAAATCCCCCCAAATGTCAGGACGGTACAAATCCCCCCAAATGTCAGGACGGTACAAATCCCCCCAAATGTCAGGACGGTACAAATCCCCCCCAAATGTCAGGACGGTACAAATCCCCCCCAAATGTCAGGACGGTACAAATCCCCCCAAATGTCAGGACGGTACAAATCCCCCCCCCCCCCCCCCCCAAATGTCAGGACGGTACAAATCCCCCCCAAATGTCAGGACGGTACAAATCCCCCCCAAATGTCAGGACGGTAGAAATCCCCCCAAATGTCAGGACGGTACAAATCCCCCAAATGTCAGGACGGTACAAATCCCCAATGTTCCCCCCCCCCCCAAATGTCAGGATGGTACAAATCCCCCCCAAATGTCAGGACGGTACAAATCCCCCCCAAATGTCAGGACGGTAGAAATCCCCCCAAATGTCAGGACGGTACAAATCCCCCAAATGTCAGGACGGTACAAATCCCCCCCCCCCCAAATGTCAGGATGGTACAAATCCCCCCAAATGGATCCATGGAAAGAGCAGAAGATGTCGGTTCGGTCATGTGATCAGCTGTGTCCAATCACAGCTGATCACATGTAAACAGGGAAATGCCAGTTATCGGCAGTTCTCTCCTCACGAGCTGTCACGCTGACAGAGGAGAGGAGCGGAGAGCCGGTAATCGGCATTCCTCGGAAGGGACATGTGCACTGATCATCAGTGTAGCCCCGTCAGTGCCACCTGTCAGTGTCCATCAGTGCCACATATCAGTGCCCATCTGAGCTGCCTTTCAGTGTCACCCATCAGTGCCAGTCAGTGCAACCTATCAGTGCCCATCAGTGCCTCCTCATCAGTGCCCATCAGTGCCACCTATCAGTGTCCATCACTGCAGCCTCATTGGCGCACATCAGTGAAGGAGAAAAATCACTTATTTACAAAATTTTATAACAAAAACTAAGAAAAAAACCTTTCTTTTTTAAAAATTTTCAGTGGTTTTTGGTTTGTTTAAGAAAAAATAAAAACTCCCGAGGTGATTAAATACCACCAAAAGAAAGTTCTGTCTGTCACAAAAAAATGATAAAAATTTCATATGGGTACAGTGTTGCATGACCGCGCAACTGTCATTCAAAGTGCAACAGCGCTGAAAGCTGGAAATTGGCCTGGGCAGGAAGGGGGTAGAAGTGCCCTGTAGGCAGGAAGGGGGTAGAAGTGCCCTGTAGGCAGGAAGGGGGTAGAAGTGCCCGGTAGGCAGGAAGGGGGTAGAAGTGCCCGGTAGGCAGGAAGGGGGTAGAAGTGTCCTGTAGGCAGGAAGGGGGTAGAAGTGTCTGGTAGGCAGGAAGGGGGTAGAAGTGCCCGGGGGGGCAGGAAGGGGGTAGAAGTGCCCTGTAGGCAGGAAGGGGGTAGAAGTGTCCGGTAGGCAGGAGGGGGTAGAAGTGCCCTGTAGGCAGGAAGGGGGTAGAAGTGCCCTGTAGGCAGGAAGGGGGTAGAAGTGCCCGGGGGGCAGGAAGGGGTAGAAGTGCCCGGTAGGCAGGAAGAGGGTAGAAGTGCCTGGGGGGCAGGAAGGGGGTAGAAGTGCCCGGTAGGCAGGAAGGGGGTAGAAGTGCCCGGGGGGCAGGAAGGGGGTAGAAGTGCCCGGTAGGCAGGAAGGGGGTAGAAGTGCCCGTAGGGGGGCAGGAAGGGGGTAGAAGTGCCCGGTAGGCAGGAAGGGGGTAGAAGTGCCCTGTAGGCAGGAAGGGGGTAGAAGTGCCCTGTAGGCAGGAAGGGGGTAGAAGTGCCCGGGGCAGGCAGGAAGGGGCTAGAAGTGCCCTGTAGCAGGCAGGAAGGGGGTAGAAGTGCCCGGGGGGCAGGAAGGGGCTAGAAGTGCCCTGTAGGCAGGAAGGGGGTAGAAGTGCCCTGTAGGCAGGAAGGGGCTAGAAGTTCCCTGTAGGCAGGAAGGGGGTAGAAGTGCCCGGTAGGCAGGAAGGGGCTAGAAGTGCCCTGTAGGCAGGAAGGGGCTAGAAGTGCCCTGTAGGCAGGAAGGGGGTAGAAGTGCCCTGTAGGCAGGAAGGGGGTAGAAGTGCCCTGTAGGCAGGAAGGGGGTAGAAGTGCCCGGGGGGCAGGAAGGGGGTAGAAGTGCCCGGTAGGCAGGAAGGGGGTAGAAGTGCCCGGTAGGCAGGAAGGGGGTAGAAGTGCCCGGGGGGCAGGAAGGGGGTAGAAGTGCCCGGTAGGCAGGAAGGGGGTAGAAGTGCCCGGTAGGCAGGAAGGGGGTAGAAGTGCCCGGTAGGCAGGAAGGGGGTAGAAGTGCCCGGGGGGCAGGAAGGGGGTAGAAGTGCCCGGTGGGCAGGAAGGGGGTAGATGTGCCCGGGGGGCAGGAAGGGGGTAGAAGTGCCTGGTAGGCAGGAAGGGGGGTAGAAGTGCCTGGTGGGCAGGAAGGGGGTAGAAGTGTCGGGGGGGCAGGAAGGGGGTAGAAGTGCCCTGTAGGCAGGAAGGGGGTAGAAGTGCCCGGTAGGCAGGAAGGGGGTAGAAGTGCCTGGGGGGCAGGAAGGGGGTAGAAGTGCCTGGTAGGCAGGAAGGGGGGGTAGAAGTGCCCGGGGGGCAGGAAGGGGGTAGAAGTGCCCGGTAGGCAGGAAGGGGTAGAAGTGCCCGGTAGGCAGGAAGGGGGTAGAAGTGCCCGGTAGGCAGGAAGGGGGTAGAAGTGTCCGGTAGGCAGGAAGGGGTAGAAGTGCCCGGTAGGCAGGAAGGGGGTAGAAGTGCCTGGGGGGCAGGAAGGGGGTAGAAGTGCCTGGTAGGCAGGAAGGGGGGTAGAAGTGCCCGGGGGGCAGGAAGGGGGTAGAAGTGCCCTGTAGGCAGGAAGGGGGTAGAAGTGCCCAGTAGGCAGGAAGGGGGTAGAAGTGCCTGGTAGGCAGGAAGGGGGTAGAAGTGCCCGGGGGGCAGGAAGGGGGTAGAAGTGCCCTGTAGGTGAGGGTTAAGAACTTCAGGCGGAGGGTTGGGGTGACTCTTTATAGGGATTTCTTTGCTGATTTGGGTGAGTTGCTGAGCTGAAGAGGTTTGTTTGTGTGTTTTCAGGTGCACCTCTCTGACCCCGGGCCCCAGCTGCGATCGCTTCAAACTTCACATCCCCTATGCCGGTGAGACGCTGAAATGTAAGTACCTTGGTGCTCAGTACAATGGAGATGCAGGAGGATGTCCTTGATGCACTGTGAGGTGTATGGTTGAGTCTTTCCTGTCTGCCTACGTGGCCCAGCAGTTTGGCGTTTGCACCGTGTGGCAGAGTATCTCACAATCCATATTAGGGTTCACCTACCAAAGGCCTTGTTTTGGGACTCCGGTTTGTGTTCAGGGCCAAGCTAGCCATTGCAGACTGGACAACCTGATCCGAAGGCCGGCTCACCCAGGTGAAGTCATGGCAGTCAGCCTAGTTGCAGTGTACCATAACTTGACCACCCTCCTAATATGGAGTAGGTCCTCCTTTTGCCAAAACAGCCCTCATCCATCGAAGGTTTGGACTCCTCTAGACCTCTGAAGGTCTGGAGGAGTCCATGAAGGTATGCTGTGGTGGCACCAAGCCATCAGTAGCAGATCCTTTAAAGCAGAAGTCCAAGAAAACATTTTTTTGACCGGATCAGTGGGCCTGTGCCGGCACAGCACGGGTCAAATGCTCGTTTTGTTCTAGGGGAGAAGACACCGAAGATATACTCACCTGAACCGCCAATCCTCCCCGCGCAAGACTGGCCTCTTTGGCTCCTGCCACCCCCCATTGTCCAGCGGTCTTGTAAATGGGTTGTTCCTGGCCTCAGCACGCCCAATGCGCACTCCACAGACAGGAGCAGTCCACCATTGGACCGCAGGGGAGTGCGGTTTTCCATTGGGTCGGCAGGTCAGTTGAGTATGAGTGCAACCGATCCATGCACTGGGAGCACAGCCCCACTGCATGTTAAAAGAAGAAAATCTAACTGGAGTTCTGCTTTAAGTCCTTTAGGTTGCAAGGTGGGGCCTCCATGTTTTTCCAGCACATCTCGCAGATGCTCAATTGGATTGAGATCTGGAGAATTTGAAGGCCAAGTCAACAGTTCAAACTTGTTGATTTCCTCCAACCATTTTTGAAAAATGTTTTGAGGTGTTTCCAGGCGCATTATGCTGCTAAAAGAGGCCACTGCCATCAGGGAATACTGTTTCCAGCAATGTTTTCAGTTTTTAGGTAGGTCAAATAATATCCACATGAATGGCAGGAGCAGGGGTGGACTGGCAACTCATGGGGCCCCTGGGCAATAGGGGATCATGGGGCCCCTGTGTTCTTGCCCAAACTCAAAAAAAGCCTATGAAAAAGGTACCAGGGGCATCTCATGGGGCCTTCTTACTGACCCCGGGCCCTTGGCAGAGCCCGAGTTTCCAAATGGTCAGTCCGCCCCTGGGCAGGCGCCAAGGTTTCCCAGCAGAACATTGACCCAAAGCATCACACTACCTACGCAGGCTTGTCTTCCTTCGTCCAAGATGTAGATCGATCTGTATGGAGCCATCAAGGAACAAAATTGCCTCAATTGCTATCTATCGATACCACCAGGTGAAGAGGTCATGCTGGAAACACCTGATGGGACGGGCCACGGAAAGCTCACACTAGGGTCCCCCGCAATTGGCAAATCACACCACAGATACCACTTGGTATGTAAAAAGCCGTCCGTTCTTGGGGAGAAAATGTCCCCCCTGTCCATACAGGTAATGCCAATAGATAATATATTATAGGGGGATATCGGGGGCTTCCAGCGTGACCTCTTCACCTGGTTGTATCAATACATAGCAACTGAGGCAATTTTATTCCTTGGTGGCTTCATACAGATCGATCTACATCTTGGACGAAGGGGGATCCAGTCATCACTTCTCTGCAGCTTATCTCGATGAAAGAATTAACCACTTCCAGTCCGGACACTTTCCCCCCCTTCCAGACACTTTCCCCCCCTTCCAGGACACTTTCCCCCCCTTCCAGTCCCGGACACTTTCCGACACTTTTCCCCCCCCCTTCCAGTCCGGACACTTTCCCCCCCTTCCAGTCCGGACACTTTCCCCCCCTTCCAGTCCGGACACTTTCCCCCCCTTCCAGTCCGGACACTTTCCCTCCCTTCCAGTCCGGACACTTTCCCCCCCCTTCCAGTCCGGACACTTTCCCCCCCCCTTCCAGTCCGGACACTTTCCCCCCCTTCCAGTCCGGACACTTTTCCCCCCTTCCAGTGTGGACACTTTCCCCCCCTTCCAGTGTGGACACTTTCCCCCCCTTCCAGTCCGGACACTTTCCCCCCCTTCCAGTCCGGACACTTTCCCCCCCCTTCCAGTCCGGACACTTTCCCCCCCCTTCCAGTCCGGACACTTTCCCCCCCCTTCCAGTCCGGACACTTTCCCCCCCCTTCCAGTCCGGACACTTTCCCCCCCCCTTCCAGTCCGGACACTTTCCCCCCCCCCCCTTCCAGTCCGGACACTTCCCCCCCTTCCCCCAGTCCCCCCCCCTTTCCCAGTGGACACTTTCCCCCCCAGTGTGGACACTTTCCCCCCCTTCCAGTCCGGACACTTTCCCCCCCTTCCAGTCCGGACACTTCACCCCTTCACCCCCTTCCAGTCCGGACACTTTCCCCCCTTCCAGTCCGGACACTTTCACCCCCCCCTTCCAGTCCGGACACTTTCCCCCCCCTTCCAGTCCGGACACTTTCCCCCCCCTTCCAGTCCGGACACTTTCCCCCCCTTCCAGTCCGGACACTTTCCCCCCCTTTTTCCCCCCTTCCAGTCCGGACACTTTTCCCCCCTTCCAGTCCGGACACTTTTCCAGGTCCCCCCCCTTCCAGTCCGGACACTTTCCCCCCCCCCCCTTCCAGTCCGGACACTTTCCCCCCCCTTCCACGGACACTTTCCCCCCCTTCCAGTCCGGACACTTTCCCCCCCTTCCAGTCCGGACACTTTCACCCCCTTCCAGTCCGGACACTTTCCCCCCTTCCAGTCCGGACACTTTTCCCCCCTTCCAGTCCGGACACTTTTCCCCCCTTCCAGTCCGGACACTTTCCCCACTTCCAGTCCGGACACTTTTCCCCACTTCCAGTCCGGACACTTTTCCCCCTTCCAGTCCGGACACTTTTCCCCCTTCCAGTCCGGACACTTTCACCCCCTTCCAGTCCGGACACTTTCACCCCCTTCCAGTCCGGACACTTTTACCCCCTTCCTGACCAGGGCAATTTTCAGCTTTCAGCGCTATCACGCTTTGAATGACAATTACGCGGTCATGCAACGCTGTACCCAAATGAATTTTTTACCATTTTTTTTAAACAGATAAGGCTTTATTTTGGTGGTATTTATTCACCGCTGGGATTTTTATTTTTTTTGCTATGTAAATAAAAAAGCCAAAAATTTTGAAAAAAAGTGTTTTTTTTTATAAAATTTTGCAAATAAATAATATTTCATCATAAATATTGGCCAAAATGTATTCCGTTATCTTTTTTTAGTAAAAAAAAAAATCCAAATTAGTTTATAACAAAAATTATAATTTTTAAACATTTTTTTTTACATTTTTATTTTATTTTTTTTATATTATTATTTTTTTTTTTTTTTTTTTACATACTGTCACCCTAGCAGTAGTGTCACCATGGTGACACTGTACTACTTGTGGGGGGTGATGAAGATTTTTTTTTTTTTTACACATTGCTTTTACACCCATATAGGATGTAAAAGCAATCATTTCTCTTTCTCTCTGTCTGCATTCCTGCACTCATTGAGAAGTACTGACTGAGCTGTGATTGGTCACAGCTTGTCACATGGTACAAGGCTGTTGTGAATGGCCCTGTACCATGTGACCTCTGTGATCATTCACAGATTTCACACGTAGTAAGCAATGATGTCACAAGTGACATCTTGCTTACTACTTTGCATGTGATCACTGATTGGCCAATCAGTGATCACATGATCGGGACCTCGTACAGAGGTCCCGTCCGACGATCGGTGTTTCACTGTGTCCGGAGGACACAGCAGGCACTGGATCGCGGTGCTGCGCGCTCCCAGGGAGCGCGCACAAGCAGGGTGCGGAGAGGCCGTTTATAAACGGCCACCCGACCCTGCACTGCCACCGTCCGGCCGTTTATATACAACGGCCGGACGGGAGGTGGTTAAAGATGTTCTGAAACGTGTTGGTTACCTTGCTGAATCTATATTGCCTCCCCCGTTGTCCAAGGGAGGATATGTGTCCATGTGTTCCCTGGTCTCCTCCTCCCATGTCTGTCTCCAGGACTTCTCCAGGGTGTCACCCATCCTCTGGAACTCCCTACCCCAATCCATCAGACTATCACCTACTCTCCTTACTTTTAGGCGCACCCTGAAAACCCATCTCTTCAGGGAAGCCTACCCCGCCCTCAGCTAACTGCCGATCTCCTCCACTCTTCCTATCACTCCATCCCCCACAGCCACTTCCTCCTGTACCTCTTCCCCTCCCTCCTAGATTGTAAGCCCAGGATCAGGGCCCTCGAACCCCTCATGTTTGTATTGTATTGTATTGTTCTGTCACATGTTCTGTCCCCCTTTGTAATGTACAACGCTGAGTGAACTGTTGGCGCTTTATAAATTACTGTATAATAATAATAACTAGAAAATCTACAATTTCTGGGGAAATTGTGTGAAGTGTTCTCGCCTGCAGCTGTAGTCTACAACTGGAGTGGGCGGAGTAACTGGGCGGAGTAGCTTTCATCACTCTGCTTCCTGCTCACACACCTGGGTTCCTATGGCAACTCACTCTACAGCAAGGGCAGAGGAGCGGTTAAAAACAAACTGCTCCAACTTGCTCACTTCACTGGCCATTGCCATCTTCAAACGGTTGTAATTTTAAAACTATAACTCCTACAGTGAAGAGATTTATATTGTGAGAATCACAAGACCCAGACCTACATTTTGATGCATAGTATGTCTCTGAAATATTAAAGATGAAGGCACAGTCGCAGTTGTAGAAATTGCATTTCAAATTTCAGGTGTCTAGAGTGGAGTTTCAATGAATGTCAATGGGCGGCGTGAGTTGCAAACAAATGGTCATATTGTGAGAACTATCAGGACTATGGCTTAGCCGTGGACATTGTTAGTGACAGCCGGGATAGCTGAACGTTTTGATATAAGATATGTGTAGGTGGGCGGGAAGATGAGGGAGTGATGGCAGTTTAGGAATCATGTCCTGATTTTTCAGCTCCCACTCTAGTTTTTGTCAGGTCCCAGTTTTGAACATTCCGCCATTCATTCCTATGGGACCAATTTCACCACAAAAACGGCGATATTTCGTGAACCATTCGGGGAAACGTTCCACAAAGTGATAGCCCACCAATCGGGAACAATCCGCACGTTTCGGTATATTACTGTCTATGGAGTGTAAACACTGTGGGAGGAGTTAGGGGGGTAAATGTGGGAGGAGTTAGGGGGGTAAATTTGTCTATAATAATAAGAATTAATAAGAATGTGAGATAACAGGGAGGGGTCTGCCATGCAGGAACACCTAAAAAAGAGAGGCAGGGAACAACGCTCAACTTCCAAGTGTTCTGGAACGGGTCTAGGCTCAGAGAAGTTTGTATTGCCCTCAGTGTCACTTCTCAGAGAGATCCTCACATCAGTATCATTGAACTTCCCCAGAGAGATCCTCATTGTCAGTATCACTGAACTCCCCAAGGAGATCCTCCCATTGGTATCACTCCTGTCAGTAATCACTGAATTTCCCTCAGAGAGATCCTCACATCAGTATCAATGAACTGCCCCAGAGGAATCCTCACATCGGTGTCACTGAACGACCCTCACTTGGTGTCCATTGAGCTTTCCCAACCTCTCCATCTACTCAGTACGCTTCGTGTCTTTTTATAAACCGCCCGAACTACCAAAATATCAACCTATGGAGAGTCAAATTTGAATTTAACATTAAAATCTTTCTTTTTGGCTTGTATGTTCACTTCCAAATCTTTCTGGCTCTATAAACCATCTAAAAAAACACAAATAATTCAGATTTGATCAACCCTGAAGTGGCAAAACCCATTTCCCAGAATCCTTTGCAAAGATATGCAAATGAGCAGGTTCAGCCAGTAACATTCAAATCATAACTGTCACCAGTGTGCCTATGAGAGCTCCCAACTGACTTTTCATGCCATAGCTGGACACGGGAGCCGGACCACGGCAACCGCCTGTAAAATGGCAGCTTTCCTACCTATAAAGGTCGGGTCGGGGGGGGGGGGGGGGGATTCTGCTGTAACAAAGCCTTCATTTTCCTTATGGAATCCTCACAGCACTTTATGTGGCAATTTAACCAATTCCATACCGGGCAATTTTACCCCCTTCCTGCCCAGGCCATTTTTCAGGTTTCAGCGCTCTCACACTTTGAATGACAATTGCGCGGTCATACAACATTGTACCCAAACTAAAATTTTATCATTTTCTTCACACAACTAGAGCTTTCTTTTGGTGGTATTTAATCACCGCTGGGGTTTTTATTTTTTGCTAAATTAACAAAAAAAGACCAAAAATGTTGAAAAAAAAACACGTTTTTCTTTGTTTCTGTTATAAAAGTTTACAAATAAATAATTGTTCTTCATAAATTTAGGCCGAGATGTATTCTGCTACATGTCTTTGGTGACAATACCCCAAATTAGGATGGATTATTTAGTCTTTAGGAAAGTTATAGAGTTCACAAACTATGGGATAGATCTGAATATTGATCAATCCTGAAGTACTGACAGCCAATCTAATTTCTTGAGGTCCAAGAATGTCAGAACAGTACAGATATCCCCCAAATGTCAGGACGGTACAGATATCCCCCAAATGTCAGAATAGTACAGATATCCCCCAAATGTCAGGACAGGACAGATATCCCCCAAATGTCAGAATAGTACAGATATCCCCCAAATGTCAGGACGGTACAGATATCCCCCAAATGTCAGAACACAATATCCCCCAAATGTCAGGACAAATATCCCCCAAATGTCAGGACGGTACAGATATCCCCCAAATGTCAGGACGGTACAGACATCCCCCAAATGTCAGGACAGTACAGATATCCCCCAAATGACCCCTTTTTGCAGAGTAGACAGTCCGACGTACTTCATAAGAGGAATGGCGAGTTTTTTGAAGTTGTATTTTTTTTGTCATAATTTTTCGGAAAATTAAAAAATTTAAAAAAATTATTTTCACTATTTTTTTGTTTACATACTGTCAGCAGTGCAGTACAGCGTCATCATATAACTGGCATGGCGGTGATCAGGGACACTGACTGGTGACAGTATGAACAAAAAAAAATTTTTTTTTTTTTTTTTTTTTTTTTTATTATTATTTTTAATTTTTTATTACATTTTTTTTTATTTTTTTTTAAGATTTTTTTTCATATTTTACTATGACCAAAGTAGTACAATGTTACCATAGTAACATTGTACTACTTTGGGGAAGTGATCAGTATTTCTTTTTTTTTTTTTTTTACACAATTTGCTTATAGCAAAGAATTACTTTGCTATAAGCAAGCATTTACCTGAATGAAATCGATTCATTCAGGGTTTTTTTTTTTTTTTTTTGTGCTTAGCTGTGATTTGGTCACAGCTAATCACATGACATGTGCATGTGATTAGCTGTGACCATTCACAGCTAGGCACTAGTATACAATGGATGGCATGAATGAAGCCATCCATTGTATACAACTGTCATGTGACCTGCTGTGATTGGTCACAGCAGGTCACATGGTACCAGCAACGGGAGCCGGTACTCGAATCTGTCATCGGCCGTGTCCGAGGTGCACGGCAGGTGACAGATCGCGCCACTGCGAGGCTCTGCATTACCGCAAACTGCGCATGTGCGGGAGCACGCCAAATGGCGTGCACCCGGAATGCCGATGCACTTTTGAAGCCGCCAAACGGCCATTGGCCGGGCGGCAAATGGTTAAGTGTCTGCTGTCATCTCAGGAAGTAGCTGGTGCAGCCTCTCCATATATACAAGTATATCATCCAAATTCAAGATACCTCAAGGTGGTAATGTTGTGTTATTAACCCCTCGCCTACCGGGCACTTCTACCCCCTTCCTGCCTACCGGGCACTTCTACCCCCCTTCCTGCCTACTGGGCACTTCTACCCCCTTCCTGCCTACCCACTTCTACTACAGGGCACTTCTACCCCCTTCCTGCCTACCGGGCACTTCTACCCCCTTCCTGCCTACCGGGCACTTCTACCCCCTTCCTTCCTGCCTACCCCCCTGCCTACCGGGCACTTCTACCCCCTTCCTGCCTACCGGGCACTTCCATCCCCTTCCTGCCTACAGGGCACTTCTACCCCCTTCCTGCCTACCAGACACTTCTACCCCCTTCCTGCCTACAGGGCACTTCTACCCCCTTCCTGCCTACAGGGCACTTCTACCCCCTTCCTGCCTACAGGGCACTTCTACCCCCTTCCTGCCTACCGGGCACTTCTACCCCCTTCCTGCCCACCGGACACTTCTACCCCCTTCCTGCCTACCGGACACTTCTACCCCCTTCCTGCCTACCGGACACTTCTACCCCCTTCCTGCCTACAGGGCACTTCTACCCCCTTCCTGCCTACGGACACTTCTACCCCCTTCCTGCCTACCGGACACTTCTACCCCCTTCCTGCCTACCGGGCACTTCTACCCCCTTCCTGCCTACCGGGCACTTCTACCCCCTTCCTGCCTACCGGGCACTTCTACCCCCTTCCTGCCTACCGGGCACTTCTACCCCCTTCCTACCTACCGGGCACTTCTACCCCCTTCCTGCCTACAGGGCACTTCTACCCCCTTCCTGCCTACAGGACACTTCTACCCCCTTCCTGCCTACCACTTCTACCCCATTCCTGCCTACAGGACTTCTACCCCCTTCCTGCCTACCCGGACACTTCTACCCCCTTCCTGCCCAGGCCAATTTCCAGCTTTCAGCGCTGTCACATTTTGAATGACAATTGCACGGTCATGCAACACTGTACCCATATGAAATTTTTATCATTTTTTCGTGACAAATAGAGCTTTATTTTGGTGGTATTTAATCACCTCGGGGTTTTTTATTTTTTCTTAAACAAACCAAAAACCACTGAAAATTTTGAAAAAAAAAAGTTTTTTCTTAGTTTTTGTTATACAATTTTACCTTCACTGAGGCTGCACTGATGGACACTGATAGGTGGCACTGATGGGCACTGATGAGGAGGCACTGGTAGGTGGCACTGATGGGCATTGACAAGCATCACTGATGGGCGCTGAAAGTCAGCACTGATATATGACACTGATATATGGCACTGATAGGCAGCATTGACTGACACTGTTAGGCGGCACTGACAGGCACTGATAGGCAGCACTGACAGGCACTGATAGGCAGCACTGATAGGTGGCACTGACTGGCACTGATGGGTGACACTGAAAGGCAGCTCAGATGGGCACTGATATGTGGCATTGATGTGCATTGGTAGGCACTGATATGTGGCACTGATGTTTACTGGCATGAGGCACTGATGAGCACTAACATAAGGCACTGATGGACACTGACAGGTGGCACTGCTGGGGCTACACTGACATCAGGGCACACTGATCATCAGTGCCCTGATGATCAGTGTAGATGTCCCCTCCGAGGAATGCTGATTACCGGCTCTCCTCTCCTCTGTCAGTGTGACAGCTCGAGCGAGGAGAGAAATGCAGATAACCGTCATTTCCCTGTTTACATGCGATCAGCTGTGATTGGACACAGCGGATCACATGACTGAGCCAACATTTTCGTCTCTTTCCGTGGATCGGTGATCCGCTGTGTCCGAGGGACACAGCGCACCGCCGATCGCTGTGCTGCGCAATCCCTGAGCTGCGCATGCGTGGTGAGAATGGGAGGACGTCATATGACTCCTCCCAGAATGAGAGAACCGCCTTGCGCCCGTCATTGGACTATATGGCGGGCAGGAGGTGGTTAATATGGGTTTGGATTTTTCCAAATTCTAACCGTTCTGCTGGTCATTCACAGTTTGAATTTTGGGAAATTCCTGCTTAATGGGTTGAACTTTGGGATAAGCAGACATTTAGATTTACTAACACTGACGCACTTACAATTGGGTGCAGCTGTGCATGGCGGCCAATCAGCCAATCAGCTTCTGACTTCAGCTTGTTCAGTTACGCTTTGACAATAAGGCTCCATGTACGCGGGACGTTTCTAAAACACTTCTGAACGATGGAAACTGACTGCTAGAAAACGTAGGTTATAAAACGTCTGTTAGCTGCGTTTGCATACCGCGTTTATGTGCGTTTGCATTTAGAAGCGTTTTTTTAAGATAACTTCAGGAGACCTTCCAGAATGCACTGAAAAACAGTAAAAAAATAACTATTTCAGGCATTTTGAGAGAAATAGAAATTGTGTGAAGTGTTCTTGCCTCCACCAGTGGTCTACAGCTGGAGTGGGCGGAGTAACTGGGTGGAGTGGGCGGAGTAACTGTTGTGTGGTTGGAGTGGCTGGAGTAACTGTGAAAAGGTTGGACTGGGCAGAGTAACTTTATGGAGTGGGCAGAGTAACTGGGTGGAGTGGGCGGAGTAACTGGGTAAGTGGGTGGAGTAACTGTTGTGTGGTTGGAGTGGCTGGAGTAACTGTGAAAAGGTTGGACTGGGCAGAGTAACTGGTGGAGTGGGCAGAGTAACTGGGTGGAGTGGGCAGAGTAACTGGGTGGAAGTAACTGGGTGGAGTGGGCGGAGTAACTGGGTGGAGTGGGCGGAGTAACTGTTGTGTGGTTGGAGTGGCTGGAGTAACTGAAAAGGTTGGACTGGGCAGAGTAACTTTATGGAGTGGGCGGAGTAACTTTATGGAGTGGGCAGAGTAACCGGGTGGAGTGGGCAGAGTAACCGGGTGGAGTGGGCGGAGAAGTAACCGGGTGGAGTGGGCGGAGTAAACTGGGTGGAGTGGGCGGAGTAACTGTTGTGTGGTTGGAGTGGCTGGGGTAACTGTGAAAAGGTTGGACTGGCAGAGTAACTTTATGGAGTGGGCAGAATAACTGGGTGGAGTGGGTGGAGTAACTGGGTGGAGTGGGCGGAGTAACTGTGAAAAGGTTGGACTGGGCAGAGTAACTGGGTGGAGTGGGCGGAGTAACTGGGTGGAGTGGGCGGAGTAACTGGGTGGAGTGGGCGGAGTAACTGTTGTGTGGTTGGAGTGGCTGGAGTAACTGAAAAGGTTGGACTGGGCAGAGTCACTTTATGGAGTGGGCGGAGTAACTTTATGGAGTGGGCGGGAGTAACTGTGTGGCATGTTTGGAGTACAGATAGTAAACATGACACTAACCAAGTGATTGATGAAATGTAAGCAGTGCACATGGCAAGCTGGATAGAGTGAGAAATGCATTTCAACTTTGATTTTTCAGCTCACACTCTCGCTTTCATCACTCTGCTTCCTGCTCACACACCTGGGTTCCTATGGCAACTCACTCTACAGCAAGGGCAGAGAAGAGCGGGTAAAAACAAACTGCTCCAACTTGCTCACTTCACTGGCCATTGCCATCTTCAAACGGTTGTAATTTTAAAACCATAAATCCTACAGTGAAGAGCTTTATATTGTGAGAATCACAAGACCCAGACCTACATTTTGATGTCTCTGAAATATTAAAAATGACGGCGCAGTCGCAGTTTAGAAATTGCATTTCAAATATCAGGTGTCTAGAGTGGAGTTTCAATGAATGTCAATGGGCGGCATGAGTTGCAAACAAATGGTCATATTGTGAGAACTATCAGGACTATGGCTTAGCCGTGGACATTGTTAGTGGCAGCCGGGATAGATGAACGTTTTGATATAAGATATGTGTAGGTGGGCGGGAAGATGAGGGAGTGATGGCAGTTTAGGAATCATGTCCTGATTTTTCAGCTCACACTCTAGCTTTTGTCAGCTCCCACTCTAGCTTTGAACATTCCGCCATTCATTCCTATGGGACCAATTTCACCACAAAAACCGCGATATTTCGTGAACCGTTCGGTGAAACGTTCCACAAAGTAATAGCCCACCAATCGGGAACAATCCCGCACGTTTCGGTATACTACTGTCTATGTAGTGTAAGAACTGTGGGAGGAGTTAGGGGGGTAAATGTGGGAGGAGTTAGGGGGGTAAATTTGGCTATAATAATAAGAATCTACATGTGAGATAACAGGGAGGGGTCTGCCATGCAGGAACACCTAAAAATGAGAGGCAAAGGGAACAACCATCACGCTCAACTTCCAAGTGTTCTGGAATGGGGCCTAGGCTCAGAGAAGTTTGTATTGCCCTCAGTGTCACTTCTCAGTGAGATCCTCACATCAGTATCATTGAACTTCCCCAGAGAGATCCTCATTGTCAGTATCACTGAACTCCCCAAGGAGATCCTCCCATTGGTATCACTCCTGTCAGTAATCACTGAACTTCCCTCAGAGAGATCCTCACATCAGTATCAATGAACTTCTAAATTTTAAAACCATAAATCCTACAGTGAAGAGCTTTATATTGTGAGAATCACAAGACCCAGACCTACATTTTGATGTATAGTATGTCTCTGAAATATTAAAAATGAAGGCACAGTCGCAGTTCAGAAATTGCATTTCAAATTTCAGGTGTCTAGAGTGGAGTTTCAATGAATGTCAATGGGAGGGGTGAGTTGCAAACAAACGGTCATATTGTGAGAACTATCAGGACTATGGCTTAGCCGTGGACATTTTTAGTGGCAGCCGGGATAGCTGAACGTTTTGATATAAGATATGTGTAGGTGGGCTTGAAAATGACAGAGTGATGGCAGTTTACAAATCATGTTCTGATTTTTCCTTGCACACTGTAGCTTTGTCAGTTCTCACTCTAGTTGCGCCATTCATTCCTATGGGACCAATTTCACCACAAAAACGGCGATATTTCGTGAACCATTTGGCGAAACGTTCCACAAAGTGATAGCAATCCGATCGGGAACAATCCGCACATTTCCATATATTACTGTCTATGGAGTGTAAAAACTGTGGGAGGAGTTAGGGGGGTAAATGTGGGAGGAGTTAGCGTGGCAAATTTAGCTATAATTAGAATCTATTTGTGAGATAACAATCCGTGTTCGGCAAGAAGACGTAATAATGAGTTCTGTATCAGGATGTTCACCCTGTAAGATGTTCTCAGCCACCCCATAGACTTTCCTCGTCTTTTCGTTATCTTATATTTTAACATTTGTAATAATAAAATTCTGTTTCTTACATATGTGTTGAAGTTGCCTAAAAAGTCCCACATTATATATTTGGGGGGATTATCTACCTACCTATCATGGGTTGTTGGCAACAATGTAGTGACTCCTGAGGTGACTACACAATATTACTTACTAAATACCTTGGACTTTCCAAAAAGGGGTCATTTGGGGGGATCTGTACTGTCCTGACATTTGGGGGATATTTGGTGTCAGTGGGAGGAAAAGTGCCCCACCATTGGTATCGGAGGGGCACTATTCATCCACTGACACCAATGATGGGGCACTATTCCTCCCACTGACACCAATGATGGGGCACTATTCCTCCCACTGACACCAATGATGGGGCACTATTCCTCCCACTGACACTGATGATGGGGGCACTATTCCTCCCACTGATACCAATGATGGGGCACTATTCCTCCCACTGACACCAATGATGGGGCACTATTCCTCCACTGACCCCAATGATGGGGCACTATTCCTCCCACTGACCCCAATGATGGGGCACTATTCCTCCCACTGACCCCAATGATGGGGCACTATTCCTCCCACTGATACCAATGATGGGGCACTATTCCTCCCACTGACACCAATGATGGGACACTATTCCTCCCACTGATACAATGACGGGGCACTATTCCTCCCACTGACACCAATGACGGGGCACTATTCCTCCCACTGACACCAATGATGGGGCACTATTCATCCCACTGACACCAATGATGGGGCACTATTCCTCCCACTGACACCAATGATGGGGCACTATTCCTCCCACTGACACCAATGATGGGGCACTATTCCTCACTGACACTGATGATGGGGCACTATTCCTCCCACTGATACCAATGATGGGGCACTATTCCTCCCACTGACACCAATGATGGGGGCACTATTCCTCCCACTGACACCAATGATGGGGCACTATTCCTCCCACTGACACCAATGATGGGGCACTATTCCTCCCACTGACCCCAATGATGGGGCACTATTCCTCCCACTGATACCAATGATGGGGCACTATTCCTCCCACTGACACCAATGATGGGACACTATTCCTCCCACTGATACCAATGACGGGGGCACTATTCCTCCCACTGACACCAATGACGGGGCACTATTCCTCCCACTGACACCAATGATGGGGCACTATTCCTCCCACTGACACCAATGATGGGGCACTATTCCTCCCACTGACACCAATGATGGGGCACTATTCCTCCCACTGACACCAATGATGGGGCACTATTCTCCCACTGACACCAATGATGGGGCACTATTCCTCCCACTGACCCCAATGATGGGGCACTATTCCTCCCACTGACACCAATGATGGGACACTATTCCTCCCACTGATACCAATGATGGGGTACTATTCCACCACTGACACCAATGCTGGGGCACTATTCCTCCCACTGATACCAATGATGGGGCACTATTCCTCCCACTGACACCAATGATGGGGCACTATTTCCTCCCCCCACTGACACCAATGATGGGGCACTATTCCTCCCACTGACACCAATGATGGGGCACTATTCATCCCACTGACACCAATGATGGGGCACTATTCCTCCCACTGACACCAATGATGGGCACTATTCCTCCCACTGACACCAATGATGGGGCACTATTCCTCCCACTGACACCAATGATGGGGCACTATTCCTCCCACTGATACCAATGATGGGGTACTATTCCTCCCACTGACACCAATGATGGGACACTATTCCTCCCACTGACACCAATGATGGGGCACTATTCCTCCCACTGACACCAATGATGGGGCACTATTCCTCCCACTGACACCAATGATGGAGCACTACTCCTCCACTGACACGATGATGGGGCACGGGGACACCAATGATGGGGTACTATTCCTCCCACTGACACCAATGATGGAGCACTACTCCTCCCACTGACACCAATGATGGGGCATTATTCCTCCCACTGACACCGATGATGGGGCACTATTCCTCCCACTGATACCAATGATGGGGCACTATTCCTCCCACTGACACCAATGATGGGGCACTATTCCTCCCACTGACACCAATGATGGGACACTATTCCTCCCACTGATACCAATGATGGGGCACTATTCCTCCCACTGACACCAATGATGTGGCACTATTCCTCCCACTGACACCAATGATGGGACACTATTCCTCCCCCACTGATACCAATGATGGGGTACTATTCCACCCACTGACACCAATGCTGGGGCACTATTCCTCCCACTGATACCAATGATGGGGCACTATTCCTCCCACTGACACCAATGATGGGGCACTATTCCTAACACTGACACCAATGATGGGCACTATTCCTCCCACTGACACCAATGATGGGGCACTATTCCTCCCACTGACACCAATGATGGGGCACTATTCCTCCCACTGACCCCAATGATGGGGCACTATTCCTCCCACTGACACCAATGATGGGGCACTATTCCTCCCACTGACACCAATGATGGGGCACTATTCCTCCCACTGATACCAATGATGGGGCACTATTCCTCCCACTGACACCAATGATGGGGCACTATTCCTCCCACTGACACCAATGATGGGGCACTATTCCTCTCACTGACACCAATGATGGGGCACTATTCCTCCCACTGACACCAATGATGGGGCACTTATTCCTCCCACTGACACCAATGATGGGGCACTATTCCTCCCACTGACACCAATGATGGAGCACTATTCCACCCACTGACACCAATGATGGGGCACTATTCCTCCCACTGACACCAATGATGGGGCACTATTCCTCCCATTAATATGAACAATGGAGCACTGTTACTCCCCCTAAAACCAAAGACGGGGTATTGTTTACTTTCACTGCTTTCAGGACATTTTCTTCTCCCACTGGCCACGTTACGGCCCCACTAAAGTTTGAAGGACAGTAAACCGTCCCTTTATTTATAAAGTTTGGAGCCCCCCCCCACCCCCCCATTCTAGATGAGGTAAAGCTTCACTTTGCAAAGAGTTTCAAAAATAAAAAATATCCTTTTTGCTTGCCCATGATTGGATGATCGAAATCAGCAGAACTCCCCCTCAGCTCTGGAGCATCTGCACTTGGAGTGCACAGACTATTTGCCTTTAGTAAATCAGCCCCGTTGTGTTGTGTGCAGTGATATCGTGTGACAAAATGTGAATGAAGAACGACTCAGGCAGCGGAAGGGTTAACGAGCTGCTGATCTTGTGTGGCCCCTTGCACACTGACGCGGTTCGGTCTGAGCGCACCGTGGGTGTAGCACACAGTGTTCCGGCCAGTTTGGTGCGGGTTAGCCGCGCTTTCTGAAAGCATGGGACATCATTGAACTCTATGGGAAGGCGCAGCTAACCCACGGCTACACTGTGCTACACCCGCGCTGTGGTCAGACCGCACGTGGTCAGTGTGAAAGGGGCCGGCCTACATTTTGCTAAGGTTCACTAGATGGAACAACCCACCTCAGAGCGTTGCCTGGAGCAGCCGATCCGAGAACAAGATGTGTATGTTGTGGGGAATACAGACGGTTGAGGCAGCGCAGTGAGTGGGGCTCATCCTCTGTGTGGTGTATGGTGGGTGTGATGGGGGGATGGTGGTAATATTTGGTAGACGCCATTTTTTCATCAGCACAGTACATCCTCCTCTGTCTTGTTCTGAGGATCGCCTTCTCTGCCAGTCGCTGACTAAACTTAGCGATAATGAACAGGGAGGTAATAACTGGGTTAATCACCAGCTGTGGTGATATTTCTGTGCTTTCCGGAGCTTCGCTTTCTCCGCCGTCCATGACACTTCTATAGACGCGGTTTAGATCGCCGTTTGTACAGCTGTGTAGGCATATTGCTTACAGGGAATCAGTCAGAATACTAAAAGATAAAACTATAATCCTGCTACTTTATAACACTCTGGTCCGGCCGCATCTGGAGTAGGCCGTCCAGTTGGTCACCGGTCCTCGGGAAGGATGTGCTGGAACTGCAGAGAGTCCAGAGAAGAGCGAGAAAGCTAATAAGGGGGTCGGTGGTCCTCCGTTACGGGGGATGGAGGACCTCAGTTACGGGGGATGGAGGACCTCAGTTACGGGGGATGGAGGACCTCAGTTACGGGGCATGGAGGACCTCAGTTGCGGGGGCATGGAGGACCTCCGTTGCAGGGCATGGAGGACCTCAGTTTACGGGGCATGGAGGACCTCAGTTACGGGGGATGGAGGACCTCAGTTGCGGGGCATGGAGGACCTCAGTTGCGGGGCATGGAGGACCTCAGTTGCGGGGGATGGAGGACCTCAGTTGAGGGGCATGGAGGACCTCATGTTACGGGGACCTCTGTTATGGGGGGAGACCTCATTACGGGGCATGGAGGACCTCAGTTACGGGGCATGGAGGACTTCAGTTACAGGGGAGGACCTCAGGTATAGGAGTGGAGGACCTGAGGTATGGGGGGGATGAAGAACCTCAGGGGTGGGGGATGGAGGACCTCCGTTACGTGGGGACTGGAGGACCTCAGTTGCGGGCATGGAGGACCTCCGTTGCGAGGGGCATGGAGGACCTCAGTTACGGGGCATGGAGGACCTCAGTTATGGGGCTGGAGGGTTACAGGGGCTGGAGGACCTCGGTTACAGGGGCTGGAGGACCTCGGTTACAGGGGCTGGAGGAACCTCGGTTACATTGCAGGACCTCGGTTACAGGGGCTGAGGACCTCCGTTACAGGGGCTGGAGGACCTCAGTTACAGGGGCTGGAGGACCTCAGTTACAGGGGCTGCAGGACCTCGGTTACGGGGCTGGAGGACCTCGGTTACAGGGGCTGGAGGACCTCGGTTACAGGGGCTGGAGGACCTCGGTTACAGGGGCTGGAGGACCTCGGTTACAGGGGCTGGAGGACCTCGTTACAGGGGCTGGAGGACCTCGGTTACAGGGGCTGGAGGACCTCGGTTACAGGGGCTGGAGGACCTCGGTTACAGGGGCTGGAGGACCTCGGTTACAGGGGCTGGGAGGACCTCGGTTACAGGGGCTGCAGGACCTCGGTTACAGGGGCTGCAGGACCTCCGTTACAGGGGCTGGAGGACCTCAGTTCGGGGTGGAGGACCTCAGTTACAGGGGCTGGGACCTCGGTTACAGGGGCTGGAGGACCTCGGTTACAGGGGCTGGAGGACCTCGGTTACAGGGGCTGGAGGACCTCGGTTACAGGGGCTGGAGGACCTCGGTTACAGGGGCTGGAGGACCTCGGTTACAGGGGCTGGAGGACCTCGGTTACAGGGGCTGGAGGACCTCTCGGTTACAGGGGCTGGAGGACCTCGGTTACAGGGGCTGGAGGACCTCGGTTACAGGGGCTGGAGGACCTCGGTTACAGGGGCTGGAGGACCTCGGTTACAGGGGCTGCAGGACCTCAGTTACAGGGGCTGGAGGACCTCAGTTACAGGGGCTGGGGAGAGAGGGTACCTGATTTTGGGTACAGCATCACATGACTGCTCATTTACGAGTTAAAGCAGAGTTCCATCCAAAAGTGGAAGCTCAGTTTATCTGCTTCCCGCCCCAGATGTCACATTTGGCACCTTTTGAGGGGAGTGGATACCTGGTTTTGACAGGTACCCAATCCCACTGCAGGCTCTGAACTGCAAGTTTGCCTCCCCCCCCTTTTCTCGCAAAGCCCTCTGGGATATTTCACAGGACTGGGGTCCATTCACGCAGCGCGATTCGCACATGTGCAGTAGGAAACCAGCTGTGAAGCCACAAGGCCCTTAGTCAAGATGGCGGCGCCAGCACCTGACAGCCAACTGAAGAATGGGCTCGGGGGGAGGACACTGCTAGACAGGGAAGTGCTGTAATATTAAAAGTCAGCGGACACAGGATTTGCAGCTGCTGACTTTTAATTTTTGGGAAGAGGGGACTCCTCTTTAAAGTAGTGCAGTGCTGTATAGGAAAAAAAACGGCCTGGTGACACCTTCCTGAACTGAACGAATCTAGCGCCACGTTTTGTGTCCCCGGTGATCCTCTCGCAGAGGAAGCGTGTGTTCTCGGGAGCAGCTAACAGTGGGATGGATGCGGGAACGGCGGGGGACACTAGTCAGCGGACACTAGTCAGCGGGGGAAACACTAGTCAGCGGCGGGGGACACTAGTCAGCGGCGGGGGGGACACTAGTCAGCGGCGGGGGACTACACACTAGTCAGCGGCGGGGCACACAGCGGCGGGGCACACTAGTCAGCGGCGGGGCACACTAGTCAGCGGGGGGGCACACTAGTCACTAGCGGCGGGGGACACTAGTCAGCGGCGGGGGGTCCGCGGCGGGGGACACTAGTCAGCGGCGGGGGACACTAGTCCGCGGCGGGGGACACTAGTCCGCGGCGTGGGACACTAGTCAGCGGCGGGGGACACTAGTCAGCGGCGGGGGCACACACTAGTCAGCGGCGGGGACACTAGTCTAGTCGGCGGCGGGGGACACTAGTCCGCGGCGGGAGGACACTAGTCAGCGGCGGGGGGTCCGCGGCGGGGGACACTAGTCCGCGGCGGGGGACACTAGTCCGCGGCGGGGGACACTAGTCCGCGGCGGGGGACACTAGTCCGCGGCGGGGGACACTAGTCCGCGGCGGGGGACACTAGTCCGCGGCGGGGGGAGCGGCGGGGGACACTAGTCAGCGGCGGGAGGGAGACACTAGTCAGCGGCGGGGGACACTAGTCAGCGGCGGGGGACACTAGTCCGTGGTCTCAGCGCAGCGTGCAGCACGTTCCTCGCGGTTTTCAGGGGCGTTATCGCTTTCTGCCGCCAGCTTCTGACTCTCTTATTTCTAACATCAGCTGACGTTCAGATGGACACAATTTTGCTGAGGGGGGGAGGGGCTGACTTCCTCGGTAAGCGTATCTCGATGTCATCTGCAGATCTCTGATTGCCTGAAGCATCGCTCTGCCAGATACAGAAAATAGCGTGGGGGGTGGCGGCGTGCGGGTTAACCCTTTCACTGCATGGCAGGGCTGCCCTTCCAATAGCTGAACCTCCGGCAAGGGGGACGCCAGAAGATGCTTCACCTTTGGCCTCTAAACAAGTTTGTCATTGACTATGACATCACTATGACATCACTATGACATCACAGAAAGTGAAGATAACAGAACAGTTATACCTCTGAAGAGCAAATTATTCATAGAATGGACATTGCTGATGATGGAAACGTCCCGTAAATATAAAGTGATCATAAACCTTTCCATATACACAGTGACTGGTGAGACACAGAGATGAAACAAGTCCTACCTACAGTGAGGAACAGAAGTATTTGAACCCCCTGCGATTCTGCAGGTTCTCCCACTTCTCCATCATGGAGGGTCTGACATTCACATTGCAGGGGATTCCCACTCTGAGGACAGAATTCAGGAGATCACATTGTAGGGGATTCCCACTCTGAGGACAGAATTCAGGAGATCACATTGTATGATTTGTAAAGAATGTATTTGTCTCGCACGGCTGAACAGAAGTATTTGAACCCCTGAGAAGATCCGTGTTAATATTTGGTACAGAAGCCTTTGTCTGCAATTACAGAGGTCAGACGTTTCCTGTAGTCCTTGGCCAGGTTTGCACTGCAACAGGGATTTTGGCCGACTCCTCCACACCGATCTCCTCTAGATCTGTCAGGTTTCGGGGCTGTCGCTGAGCAACATGGAGATTCAGCTCCCTCCAAAGATGTTCTATTGGATTTAGGTGTGGAGACTGGCTAGGCCACTCCAGAACCTCGATATGCTTCTTACGGAGCCACTCCTTGGTTCTCCTGGCTGTGTGCTTCGGGTCGTTGTCATGTTGGAAGACCCATCCACGACCCGTCTTCAATGCTCTGACTGAGGGAAGGAGGTTGTTGCTCAAAATCTCACAATAAATGGCCCCATTCATCCTCTCCTTAATACAGTGCAGTCGTCCTGTCCCCTTCGCAGAAAAGCACCCCCAAAGCATGATGTTACACACCCCCATGCTTCACAGTAGGGATGGTGTTCTTGGGATGCAACTCATCCTTCTTTTTCCTCCAAACACGACGAGTGAAGTTTAGACCAAAAAGTTCTACTTTGGTCTCATCCGACCACATGACTTCCTCCCATGCCTCCTCTGCGTCATCCAGATGGTCATTGGCAACCTTCAGACGGGCCTGGACATGTGATGACCCGAGCAGGGGAACCTTCCGTGCAATGCATGACGGCGTAGTGTTTCTACCGACAGTGACCTGTGAAACTGTGGTCCCAGCTCTCTTCATGTCATTGACCAGCTCCTCCCTTGTAGTTCTGGGCTGATTCCTCACCTTCTTATCATCAGTGATTCCCCACGAGGGGACATCTTGCATGGAGCCCCAGTCCGAGGGAGACTGACAGTCGTCTTTAGCCTCCTACATTTTCTAACAATTGCTCCAACAGTTGATCTATTTTCACCAAGCTGCTTGGCAATTGCCCCGTAGCCCTTTCCAGCCTTGTGGAGGTCCACAATTTTGTCTCTGTTGTCTTTGGACAGCTCTTTGGTCTTGCCCATGGTAGTAGTTGGCGTCTGACTGACTGTGGGATGGACAGGTGTCTATAAAGAGCTCAGACAGGTGCTACTAAGTTAGATGAATGAGTGGAGTAGAGGGGGGCTGTGTAAAGGTGCAGTAACAGGTCTTTGAGAGGCAGAATTCTTGCTGCTTCTCAGGTGTTCAAATACTTCTGTTCAGCCGTGCGAGACAAATACATTCTTTACAAATCATACAATGTGATCTCCTGAATTCTGTCCTCAGAGTGGGAATCCCCTACAATGTGAATGTCAGACCCTCCATGATGGAGAAGTGGGAGAACTTGCAGAATCGCAGGGGGATTCAAATACTTCTGTTCCTCACTGTAGGTTGTACCTGATTATCTGCAGCCGTTCAAGGTCCAGAAATTACACAGCTTGTCTGAGCTTTCAGAAAGTAGGGGGATTTGTCCATTTGGGTTGTGTAGGGCGGATGGAAGAATTGGTTGGTGTATGGGCAGATTATACTGATGGCAAATCCTACTGTATGCTCCGTGACACAGGTGACAACAAATCCTCCTACATAGGTTGTACCTGATTATCTGAAGCCTTTCAAAGTCCTGAATTTACACAGCTTGTCTGAGCTTTCAGAAAGTAGGGGGATTTGTCCATCCGGGTTGTGTTCAACTAAGAATCTGGTATGGTGATGACACACATATTACCTCTCCATGGCACTCCCTTCACCCCCATACTCAGTGGTGATGGGCCCGAATCACACACCTCTGAGCGACATAAGTTCAGACTGGATGTCATCTGCACTTCATAAACTAGAATCTCCAAAACCGCTTTCTGTCTTTCCCAGTAGGGGGACCCCCCCCCCCCCCAGCCCGGACACCACCCCCCATTGACTTCTCCATCATGTCCAACAATGCCACCATCAGTCCCCACCCCGTAAGCCAGAGTACTTGGTGTCATTCTGGACTCCAACCTATCCTTCCCCCTCAGTCCAATCTTTAACAAACTCGTGCGACTCCACCTCCGCAACATGCAGACTCCACCTCCGCAACATGCAGACTCCATCTCCGCAACATGCAGACTCCCACCTCCGCAACATGCAGACTCCACTCCTCAACATGCAGACTACCACCTCCGCCGATCGCCAAACTCCGCACGTTCCTCAACCCCCAGAAACCACTAAACAGCTCATCCACTCCCTATGAATGACATATCACGACTCGACTACTGCAACTCCCTCCTCACTGGCCTGCCTCGCCGCGAGGCTATCCCCGCTTCAGTCCATCCTGAATACGGCTGCCAGACTCATTCACCTTTCCAACCGCTCCGTCTCCCACCCCCCTCTGCCAATCAAACCACACCACTCAGTGTCCTCCACCCCTCTCTGCCAATCCCTCCACTGGCCTCCACCCCCCTTTGCCAATCCCTCCACTGATCTCCATTCAGTGTCCTCCACCCCCCTTGCCAATCCCTCTACTCCGCTCCACTCAGTGTCCTCCCAACCCCCTCTCTGCCAATCCCTCCCTGGCCTCAACACTCAGACTCCGCCCCGCAACATGCAGACTCCCTTCACCTCCGGCCTCCTCCCCAGACTCTCTGCCAATCCCTCCAATGCCAAAACTCCGCACGTGTCCTAACCCCCTCTGCCAATCCCTCCACTGGCCTCATCCACAGTCATCATCCTCCACCCCCTCTGCCAATCCCTCCATTGGCCTCCATTCGCCGCTGTCCTCCATCCCCTCTTCAGTCCATCCCTCCACTGGCTGCCATTCAGTGTCCTCCATCCTCTGCCAATCCCTCCACTGGCCTCCATCTCAGTGTCCTCCATCCCTCTCTGCCAATCCCTCCACTGGCCTCCATTCAGTGTCCTCCTCCCCCCTCTGCCAATCCCTCCACTGGCCTCCATTCAGTGTCCTCCACCCCCCTCTGCCAATCCCTCCACTGGCCTCCACCCAGTGTCCTCCACCCCCTCTGCCAATCCCTCCACTGACCTCCACCCAGTGTCCTCCACCCCCCTCTGCCAATCCCTCCACTGACCTCCACCCCCCTTGCCAATCCCTCCACCCTCCATTCAGTGTCCTCCACCCCTTCTGCCAATTCCTCCACTGGCTTCCGATTGCGCAACGGATCAAATTCAAAATCCTAACACTGACGTACAAAGCCGTCCACCATACTGCCCCGAACTACATCACTGACCTAATATCCAAGTACCGCCCAACACGCACACTCCGCTCCTCACAAGACCTCCTTCTCTCTAGTTCCCTTGTCTCCTCCTCCCATGCCCGCCTCCAGGACTTTCCTCCATCCTCTGGAACTCCTGCCCCAGCCCATCAGATTATCACCTACTCTCCTCTCCTTTAGGCGCACCCTAAAAACCCATCTCTTCAAGGAAGCCTACCCCACCCCCTGCTAACTGCCGATCGATCTCCTCCACTCTTCCTACCACTCCATCCCCCACAGCTATCTCCTCCTGTGCCACCATCCCCTCCCTCCTAGATTGTAAGCTCCAAGGATCAGGGCCCTCAATCCCCTCATGTATCGCATTGTATTGGTATTGTTCTGTCACATGTTCTGTCCCCCTTTGTAATGTACAGCGCTGAGCGAACTATTGGCGCTTTATAAATACTGTATAATAATAATACTGATGGTAAACTCCGTGAAGTGACGGGCCCCGGGTGACAACACATCCCTCCTACATAAGTTGTACCTGTTTAGCCCTCATGTACACATGAACTCCCCTAGACTTTGGGCTCTCCTGGCAGCAGAAAAAACGTAATTGTGCTACTGTGTTTAGCCGCATTTAACACTTGGACGTTTATTCATTTCATTGGCAGACTATTTCCCATTGACATGGAATAAACGCCCAATCGCTGAACATGGCCGGCATTTAGCTGCGTTTACGTGCACTTTTGGCCACGTTTAGCGGGTTTTTGGCCAAAACGTTCCTCTCTGAACACAATTCTTCTGCATTCCTGAGGAACATTTAGCCGCCCTCTAAACTCTGCTCCTCCTAACCTCCGGTACAGCCTGTGTACATGGACATGCAGGCTTATGTGGAGTTGAGTTCGGGGCTTTGGCAAAAAATCCCCCAAAAAACGTCTAAAGCTCCTTGACTTCCATTTAGGAACAGCAGTGTACATGGGGGCCTCATCTTCTCTACAGCCATTCAAAGTGCTGAATGAACAAAGCTTGTCTGAGATTTCAGAAAAAGGGGATGGAGAGCTGAAATTACACAGCTAGTGAGAGCTGATTGGAGGGAACAGACCCCACCCCCACACAGCACACACAGGTTCAGAGCTGAGGCTGCCAATCACAGGCTGTGTGGTTTACTAATCCTACTTCTACTACTAACTAAAAAGATAAATTATAATAATATCAGTAATAATAAAAGATCTAATAATAATAATAGAATTAATAATCATATCTCCTAGATTGTAAGCTCCAAGGGGCAGGGGCCTCCAACCCCTCGTGTATAGAATGGTATTGTTATTGTTCTGCCCCCCATTGTAATGTACAGCGCTGAGCGAACTATTGGCGCTTTATAAATCCTGTATATAATCTACTACTACTGCACTACTACACCTTCTAATAGTAATGATGATAAATATAGAATAATAAGAAAAGATATAATAATATTCTATATTTGTTCTTTCTTTCAGGGGACATCATGTTTAATGCCAAGTACCCAGAACTGCCTCCTGATTTCATCTTTGGGGAAGATGCTGAATTTTTGCCGGAACCTTCTGGCCTTCCGGTGAGTTGTACGATGACCCGTCCTGGATTTCCTCTGCTGCTCATAGCTGCCTTTGGTCATTGGGGAGCATTATATTCATGTACAGAGATTGTGCTGGTCACTGCTGTGAGTTACTGCTCCTTGCCCATCAGTTGTGCTCCTTGCCCATCAGTTGTGCTCCTTTGCCCATCAGTTGTGCTCCTTGCCCATCGGTTGTGCTCTTTGCCCATCGGTTGTGCTCCTTGCCCATCGGTTGTGCTCTTTGCCCATCGGTTGTGCTCTTTGCCCATCAGTTGTGCTCTTTGCCCATCGGTTGTGCTCTTTGCCCATCAGTTGTGCTCCTTGCCCATCGGTTGTGCTCCTTGCCCATCAGTTTGTGCTCCTTGCCCATCAGTTGTGCTCCTTGCCCATCAGTTGTGCTCCTTGCCCATCAATTGTGTGCTCTTTGCCCATCGGTTTGTGCTCTTTGCCCATCGGTTGTGCTCTTTGCCCATCAGTTGTGCTCCTTGCCCATCAGTTGTGCTCCTTTGCCCATCAGTTGTGCTCCTTGCCCATCAATTGTGCTCTTTGCCCATCGGTTGTGCTCCTTGCCCATCAGTTGTGCTCTTTGCCCATCGGTTGTGCTCTTTGCCCATCGGTTGTGCTCTTTGCCCATCGGTTGTGCTCTTTGCCCATCAGTTGTGCTCTTTGCCCATCAGTTGTGCTCCTTGACCATCAATTGTGCTCTTTGCCCATCAGTTGTGCTATTTGCCCATCAGTTGTTCTGTTGCTTTATTGAATAAACCTGCAGAATAATAAACCAAATACAGGAGGCTCCGGATAATTGTGCTGTTTGCCCAATCAGTTGTGCAACTTGCCAATTTATAAAGTACTTTTGAATCCTCACTCCGCTCCTGCCCATCAGTTGTGTCTTGCACAGGTGTACCGGCTCCTCCCCTCCAGTTGTCTATTTGCACAGTTGTAGCGGCTCCTCCCCTCCAGTCTTGCACAGGTGTACGGCTCCTCCCCTCCAGTCTTGCACAGATTACCGGCTCCTCCCCTTCAGTCGTGCACAGGTTTTGAATCCGGCTCCTCCCCTCCAGTCTTGCACAGGTGTACCGGCTCCTCCCCTCCAGTCTTGCACAGGTGTAGCGGCTCCTCCCCTTCAGTCTTGCACAGGTGTACCGGCTCCTCCCCCCTTCAGTCTTGCACAGGTGTACCGGCTCCTCCCCTCCAGTCTTTCACAGGTGTACCAACTCCTCCCCTTCAGTCTTGCACAGGGTGTACCGGCTCCTCCCCTTCAGTCTTGCACAGGTGTACCAACTCCTCCCCTCCAGTCTTGCACAGGTGTACCGGCTCCTCCCCTCCAGTCTTGCACAGGTGTACCGGCTCCTCCCCTCCAGTCTTGCACAGGTGTACCGGCTCCTCCCCTTCAGTCTTGCACAGGTGTACCGGCTCCTCCCCTCCAGTCTTGCACAGGTGTACCGGCTCCTCCCCTCCAGTCTTGCACAGGTGTACCGGCTCCTCCCCTCCAGTCTTGCACAGGTGTACCGGCTCCTCCCCTCCAGTCTTGCACAGGTGTACGGCTCCTCCCCTCCAGTCTTGCACAGGTGTAGCGGCTCCTCCCCTCCAGTCTTGCACAGGTGTACCGGCTCCTCCCCTCCACTCTTGCACAGGTGTAGCGGCTCCTCCCCTTCAGTCTTGCACAGGTGTAATGGCTCCTCCCCTCCAGTCTTGCACAGGTGTACCGGCTCCTCCCCTTTACTCTTGCACAGGTGTACCGGCTCCTCCCCTTCTGTCTTGCACAGGTGTACCGGCTCCTCCCCTCCAGTCTTGCACAGGTGTACCGGCTCCTCCCCTTCAGTCTTGCACAGGTGCATTGGCTCCTCCCCTTCAGTCTTGCACAGGTGTACCGGCTCCTCCCCTTCAGTCTTGCACAGGTGTACCGGCTCCTCCCCTTCAGTCTTGCACAGGTGTACCGGCTCCTCCCCTTCAGTCTTGCACAGGTGCATTGGCTCCTCCCCTCCAGTCTTACACAGGTGTACCGGCTCCTCCCCTTCAGTCTTGCACAGGTGTACCGGCTCCTCCCCTTCAGTCTTGCACAGGTGTATCGGCTCCTCCCCTTCAGTCTTGCACAGGTGTACCGGCTCCTCCCCTTCAGTCTTGCACAGGTGTACCGGCTCCTCCCCTCCAGTCTTGCACAGGTGTACCGGGTCCTCCCCTGGACTAAAATGGCTTCCTATGATGTCACTGTACACTGGCAGCTTCTTGCAATGTGCATTAGAAGCTGCAGCCAGTCAGGTAGAGCTCCTCCTCATTTCCTGGCTGGAGGACATCCAGCATCATCTAGCCGTTCCTCCCAGGCCTGACCCTCCCTTGCCCCGCCCCTTTCATTCATTGGAATTAAATCATGGAGGTTCAGTATCACATGTGGGTGTTAACTATGCAAATACAGCACTTTGATAGGGACCCTGATGTAAGTAGACAATCTGATGGGAACCCTAATGTAAGGGGGCACTCTGATGGGAACCCTGATGTAAGGGGGCACTCTGATGAAGACAATCAATGTAAGGGGGGACTTTATGGGAACACTGCTGTAAGGGTGCACCCTGATGGGAACCCTAATGTAAGGGGGCACTCTGATGGGAACCCTGATGTATGGGGGCACTCTGATGGGAACCCTGATGTAAGGGGGCACTCTGATGGGAAACCCTGATGTAAGGGGGCACTCTGATGGGGACACGTGATATAAGGGGACACTCTGATGGGGACACCTGATATAAAGAGGCACTCCAATGGGGATCCTGATTTAAGGGGGCACTCTGATGAAGACAATCAATGTGGGGACACTCTGATGAAGACAATCAATGTAAGGGGACACTCTGATGAAGACAATCAATGTAAGGGGGCACTCTGATGAAGACAATCAATGTAAGGGGGCACTCTGATGAAGACAATCAATGTAAGGGGGCACTCGTGAGACTTTGTGATACAGTCAGTGACTCACGCACAGTGCTTACGCCCCCCGACCTTTTCCCTGCACCCCCAGATCAGTTAGGCTGGATGTGACCCTGCAGGGGAGGTCAAGGAAGTTGTTTGTTGGCTGCATGAGGTTTGTACATCACATAGTAACTGGTTTTGGATCGTGTTTAAACCATCATACAGGAGTTCACTTCTATTTATAGTAACTATGGGCAACATCCGGTATACAGGGAGACGTGACGCCAAACATACTAAAAATAGATTTTGGGTTTCCATGAGTTTATACTCCTCCGGCCACTAATACACAGAGAATACAATGCAGTGTGACCTCCTGTGTTGGATCTTCTCTCCCAGTCACATGTGATCTCTGTAAATAATGACTTGTCTTTGTTTTTGTCATTTCCTCTTCACATCTGAATACAGGGACTGTTTACTCCCCCCCCCCCCCCCGGGTTCCCCGGACTGTAGTTCCCCACCATTGAATTCACAATTGGGAGTACCAGTAAGAGGGCGGACAGACAGAAGAAGGAAAAATGAGCTGCTAGAAAAGTTTCCTCCGATCTGTCACTTATTTCTAAGGTTGCAAGACCGGTTCTTCCTATTCAATGTGGAGCCGGTGTTGGGTGCGGGGCGGAGCTGTCATTGAGTATGAGGTACGGGTGTATTACCCAGAGAGATCACAATTAGGGAGGGAAGAGAAATTCTATTTATGTACTGTAAGGTATTACCCCCCTCATGACCACTCCATTTTCTGCTATTTAACACTGTGCTACTTTAACTAGTAATTGCTCAGTCATGCAACACTGTACCCAAATGAAATTTATATATAGAAAAATTTATATATACAGAGATATATGGAGAGAGAGAGAGAGAGATACTGTGTGTGTGTGTGTGTGTATATATATATATGTACATACATACATACATACACACACTATATTGCCCCAAGAATTGGGCCGCCAGCCTTTCCACACACATGACCTGTAATGGCCCCCCAGTCTTAGTCCGTAGGGTTCAATATTGATTTGGCCCCGCCCTTCCCACACACATGACCTTTAATGGCCCCCCAGTCTTAGTCCGTAGGGTTCAATATTGAGTTGGCCCCGCCCTTTCCACACACATGACCTGTAATGGCCCCCCAGTCTTAGTCCGTAGGGTTCAATATTGAGTTGGCCCCGCCCTTTCCCCCGCACATGACCTTTAATGGCCCCCCAGTCTTAGTCCGTAGGGTTTAATATTGAGTTGGCCCCGCCCTTTCCACACACATGACCTTTAATGGCCCCCCAGTCTTAGTCTGTAGGGTTCAATATTGTGTTGGCCCCGCCCTTTGCAGCTATAACAGCTTCAACTCTTCTGGGAAGGCCCCCACAAGGTTTAGGAGGGTGTCTATGGGAAGGTTGGACCATTCTTCCAGAAGCACATTTGTCAGGTCAGGCACTGATGTCGGGGGAGGAGGCCTGGCTCGCAGTCTCCGCTCTAATTCATCCCAAAGGTGTTCTATGGGGTTGAGGTCAGGACTCTGTGCAGGACAGTCAAGTTCCTCCACCCCAAACTGGCTCCTCCATGTCTTTATGGACCTTGCTTTGTGCACTGGTGGGCAGTCATGTTGGAACAGGAAGGGGCCATCCTTAAACTCTTCCCACAAAGTTGGGAGCATGAAATTGTCCAGAATGTCGCCTGAAGAGTTCCCTTCACTGGAACTAGGGGGCCAAGCCCAACCCCTGAAAAACAACCCCACACCATAATCCCCCTCCACCACTCTTTACACTTGGCACAATGCAGTCAGGCAAGTACCGTTCTCCTGGCCACTGCTAAACCCAGACACATCCATCAGATTGCCAGACAGAGAAGGGTGATTGGTCACTCCAGAGAACACGTCTCCTCTGCTCTAGAGTCCAGTGGCAGCGTGCTTTACACCACGGCATCCAACGCTTTGCATTGCACTTGGTGATGGAAGGCTTGGATGCAGCTGCTCGGCCATGGAAACCCATTCCATGAAGCTCTCTACGCACTGTTGTTGGGCTCAACTGAAGGCCACACCAAGTTTGGAGGTCTTTAGCTATTGGCTCTGCAGACAGTTGGTGACTTCTGCGCACTGTGCGCTTCAGCATGCGCTGACCCCGCCCTGTCATGTGACGTGGCCTACCACTTAGTGGCTGAGTGGCTGTTTTTCCCAGTTGGGGGGCTGCAGGTGCTCTGGGTGCTGAGGGAAGGGGGGTCCAAAGGTGCTGTGGGTGCTGAGAGAAGGGTGTTGAGAGGGGTGCAAGCATGGTGGTTGGTAAATAAAATCTGGTTTCAGACATGCTGAAAAAAAAAAACGGGGGGGGGTGGAGGTGTGGTATGTTGTGAGAGAAAGGGGACTGTGGGTGCTGAGGGAAAGGGGACTGCAGGTGCTAAGGGAAAGGGGGCTGCAGGTGCTCAGGGAAAGGGGGCCGCAGGTGCTAAGGGAAAGGGGGCTGCAGGTGCATGGTGCTGAGGGAAAGGGGGCCGCAGGTGCTGTGGGTGCTGAGGGAAGGGGGACTGTGGGTGCTGAGAGAAAGGGGGCTGCAGGTGCTGCGGGGTGAGAGAGAAGGGGGACTGCGGGGTGCTGTGGGCGCTGCTGGAGAAGGGTGGCAGCTGGTGCTGAGAGAAGGGGGACTGCGGCTGCTGAGAGAAGGGGGGCTGCGGGTGCTGAGAGAAGGGGGGCTGCGGGTGGGGGGCTGCTGTTGCTGAGAGAAGGGGGGCTGCTGTTGCTGAGAGAAGGGGGGCTGCGGGTGCTGAGAGAAGGGAGGCTGCGGGTGCTGAGAGAAGGGAGGCTGCGGGTGCTGAGAGAAGGGAGGCTGCGGGTGCTGAGAGAAGGGAGGCTGCGGGTGCTGAGAGAAGGGGGGGGCTGCTGGGTGCTGAGAGAAGGGGGGCTGCTGTTGCTGAGAGAAGGGGGGCGGGTGCTGAGAGAAGGGGGCTGCGGGTGCTGAGAGAAGGGGGGGCTGCTGTTGCTGAGAGAAGGGGGGCTGCGGGTGCTGAGAGAAGGGGGTCTGCGGGTGCTGAGAGAAGGGGGTCTGCGGGTGCTTAGAGAAGGGGCTACAGGCACAATGCAGGAGGGGGGGTATGGTTCAGAGTGTAGTTGGAGGCTGCCCAATAGTGTGGGTTGGTATTGGGGTGCTGCCTGTGAGTTCTGTGGGGGAGGGTTGGCGGGCATTGTAGAAGGGGTGAAATGTTAAGAGAAAAGTAGGCCCTGTGGGTGCTCAGAGCAGGGGGGGCTGCAAGCACCTTACAGGAAAGGTTTTCAGGTGGGGGTGCAGTATTGGGGGGACTGCCTAAAGCTGGCAGAGGAAAATCCCCCCAATGGCAATGGCTGTTCTGAGAAAACGGAATATGAATTATTATTATTTAACCCTAATAATAACTTCCTTTTATTTTCTCCCTTTTACTCTGTTAAACATCCCATTGAGCGCGGGTTCACACCAAGGCGGTGCGGGAAACGCTGCGAATCCTGCGCATTTCCCCCCACTGCATCACATTCATGCGATCTGGTGCGGGAGTCCATGACAAATTAATGACATCCTGAAACAGATCACAAAACGCGATGCAATTGCCAGAAATGGCACCACATAGGTGAGAACACCCGTGCGATGTGATTCAGGTGTGGATTTAAAAAAGGCTCTACACCTTTTCGATGCGGATGTGAAAGGTTTTGAGCCACACAAAATCGCACCGCACAGACATTTGCATGCAGTGCGATTCCTGTGCGAATTACATGCAGTGTCCCGCACCGCACTGTGTGAACTGGATGTCAAAACCCTTTTTCTTTATATCTGCTCAGTAAATACCTTAGATCAGGGCTTGAAATTTCCACTCGCCTGCTCGCCAATGGCGAGTAGAAATGATGGGTGGGGGCGAGTGTGTGTCCCCCAGGGCCATCTTGCTGAGCAGGCTCGGAGCTCAGGCCGGATCTGTCATTGGCACTGGGAGCCGTCAGACTGATCAATAGCTGAGCGCAGTGACAGCAAAGCAAGGAGTGTGTGTGCTGTGCTCTCTGCCTCCCCCTAGAGTGCAGTACCCGGATCTGTGAGTGAACAACGAAGTACTGCAACTTTTTATGGGTGTGTGTGTATACGTGTACATGTGTGTGTGTGTGTTTGTGTGTGTCTGTGTATGCATGTACATGTGTCTGTGTGTATGTACATGTGTGTATCTGTACATGTGTCTGCGTGTATGTATATGTATGTGTGTGTGTGTACTTGTGTCTGTGCATGTATGTGTGTGTACATGTGTCTGCCCGTGTGTACATTATTATTATTATTATTATACAGTATTTATATAAAGCGCCAATAGTTCACTCAGCGCTGTACATTACAAAGGGGGACAGAACATGTGACAGAACAATACCAATACAATGCAAAACATGAGGGGATCGAGGGCCCTGCTCTTTCGAGCTTACAATCTAGAAGGGATGGGATAGTGGTACAGGAGGAGATAGCTGTGGGGGATGGAGTGGTAGGAAGAGTGGAGGAGGTCGGCAGGTTAGCAGGGGGTGAGGTAGGCTTCCCTGAAGAGATGGGTTTTCAGGGTGCGCCTAAAGGAGAGGAGAGTAGGTGATAATCTGATGGGTTGGGGCAGGGAGTTCCAGAGGATGGGTGACACCCTGGAGAAGTCCTGGAGGCGGGCATGGGAGGAGGAGACCAGGGAACTAGAGAGAAGGAGGTCTTGTGAGGAGCGGAGTGTGCGTGTTGGGCGGTACTTGGATATTAGGTCAGTGATGTAGTTCGGGGCAGTATGGTGGACAGCTTTGTACGTCAGCGTTAGGATTTTAAATTTGATCCGTTGCGCAATCGGAAGCCAGTGGAGGGATTGGCAGAGGGGGGTGGCGGAGATGGAGCGGTTGGAAAGGTGAATGAGTCTGGCAGCCGTATTCAGGATCAACTGAAGCGGGGATAGCCAGCGGCGAGGCAGGCCAGTGAGGAGGGAGTTGCAGTAGTCGAGTCGTGATATGATGAGGGAGTGGATGAGCTGTTTAGTGGTTTCTGGGGGGTTAGGAACGAGCGGATTTTGGCGATGTTGCGGAGGTGGAGTCTGCATGTTGCGGAGGTGGAGTCTGCATGTTGCGGAGGTGGAGTCTGCATGTTGCGGAGGTGGAGTCTGCACGAGTTTGTTAAAGATTGGACTTGGGGCTGGAAGGATAGGTTGGAGTCCAGAATGACACCAAGTACTCTGGCCTGCAGAGCGGGTTTGATATTGACGTTGTTGGATGTGATGTAGAAGTCAATGGGGGGGGGGGGTTCGGGCTGGGGGGGAAGACAAGGAGCTCGGTTTTGGAGAGATTCAGTTTAAGGAAGTGGAGCGACATCCAATCTGATATGTCGCTCAGTAGGTGTGTGATTTGGGCAGAGACCGAAGGGGTGAGGTGGGGGGTTGAGAGATAGATTTGTGTGTCGTCGGCATAGAGGTGGTAGTTGAAGCCGTGAGAGTGTATGAGTTGGCCAAGGGAGGAGGTGTAGATGGAGAAGAGAAGGGGCCCAAGGACAGAGCCTTGAGGGACCCCAACAGAGAGGGGGAGTGAGGGGGAGGTGGTAGCATTATAGGTAACGCTGAAAGAGCGTTGTGACAGGTAGGATGAGAGCCAGGAGAGAGCAGAATCTCGGAGGCCGAGGGAGTGTAGTATTTTGAGGAGGTTGTAGTATTTTGAGGGAGGGGGGTGGTCAACTGTGTCGAAGGCCGCAGAGAGGTCAAGGAGTAGGAGCACTGAATAGTGGCCATTAGTCTGAGTGTACATGAGTCTGTGTGTATGTATATGTATGTGTGTGTGTACTTGTGTCTGTGTGCATGTGTCTGCGTCTATGTACATGTGTCTGCGTCTATGTACATGTGTCTGTGCATGTGTATTTCTGTATGTACATGTATCTGTGTGTATGCGTGTCTGTACGTGCCTGTGTGTGTATACATGTGTCTCTGTGTGTGTGTGTATGTACATGTCTGTGTGTGTGTATATGTACATGTCTGTGTGTGTGTATATGTACATGTCTGTGTGTGTGTATGTACGTGTGTGTGTGTGTGTGTGTGTGTATGTATGTACATGTTTGTGTGTGTGTATGTACATGTTTCTGTGTGTGTACATGTGTGTGTGTATATACATGTCTGTGTGTGTGTATGTACATGTCTGTGTGTGTACATGTCTGTGTGTGTGTGTGTATGTACATAGTTCTGTGTGTGTATGTACATGTCTGTGTGTACAGGTGTCTATGTCTGTGTGTGTATGTACATGTGTGTGTATGTACATGTTTCTGTGTGTGTATGTACATGTGTCTGTGTGTGTCTATGTACATGTTTCTGTGTGTGTGTGTGTATGTACATACATGTCTGTGTATGTACATGTCTGTGTGTGTGTGTGTATGTACATAGTTCTGTGTGTGTATGTACATGTCTGTGTGTGTATGTACATGTGTGTGTATGTACATGTCTCTGTGTGTGTATGTACATGTGTGTGTGTGTATGTACATGTTTCTGTGTGTCTATGTACATGTCTCTGTGTGTGTTTGTTGGTGGCGAGTAACTCTAAGGCCTGGCTAGTAGCTCAAGACTTTAAGCCCTGCCTTAGATTGTACGCTCCTCGGGGGCGGGGACTGATGTGAATGTACAATATATACGTAAAGCGCGGCGTAAATTGATGGCGCTATATAAGTACCTGAAATAAATCAATAAATGGAAAATAATACCCATCGATTCTGCCAGAAATCAAGTCACCAGATAACGTCCTGTGCTCTCTGCCTCTTCTGATGTTCATCAGTTACATTGTTTCCAGGGTTCCCTGTGGACTGCAGAGTACTTCTTCTCTATGTTATGGAGAAAAGGAGAGGGGGAGGTGTTCTGTAGCCCTAGGGAAGGGGTAGGCAACCTGCGGCTCTCTAGCTGTTGTGGAACTACATTTCCCATGAGGCATTGCAAAGATTACAATACTGACAGTTCCAGCTATGACTTGCAGAGGCATGATGGTACTTGTAGTCCTGCGGCTCTCCGCTTGCCTATCCCTGGTCTAGGGTGACCATGCTGCTCCTCCGTAGATACAGAACAGTGAATGAGCCTCGCCTAGGACAGGAAGTGTGTTACTGGCAGGATCACCAGAAGAAAATTAAAGAAAACTAATGCAGCCGGCACATCTGGGGAGCGGTATGCAGTAATATGTGATGTTTCTGAGTTTAGTTACACTGGAGCTGGTTGCCTTGCAGGCGCAGGCCGGCATATCGCACATCTCCGTGTTTGGAGTGATATCAGTGTGAATGGCGACAATCCTCCAGGATCGGTGACTCACGATGACATCAGAGCCCTGTCCTCCACACTCCCTGACTCACCCGTGGTGTCATTGTCATCACACTACAAATAGACCGATTATCCGGGATCAATGCGTGTCATTGTGACGCCAGCGTGTCGCAGGCTGCAGGAAATAGGACTCTTATCTCTGAATGGGATATTGCCTTCCTACAATACACCGTCCTCCCACGGAGCCGGGATCACATGAGCTCAGCGGGACGGATCTCATCGCCACTCGCTGCCTCCCAGACAAAAGACTTTGTTATTCCCTGAGATGAAACGTTGCGCCAGTGTAGTCCCGGGAACAAAGTTTTACAGCGGACTGGTTAACCGCTCGCCTACCGGGGAACATTTTTTTTTTCATTTTTTTGCACCTGTTAAAATCTAAATTTTCTGCTACAAACTACTAAAAACAGTCTGTATCTTCTGAAAGCAGAGACCCCGGAGAAAAAGATAAAATATAAAAGATGATGTTACACCGAGTAAATAGATACCAAACATGTCAAGCCTTAAAATTACACCCGCCCGAGCAACAGCGACAAATGACATAAATTTTACTATCCATAGGTGATGCTTTATTTATTTATTTATTTATTTATTTATTTTGAGTTTATATAGCGCCAAAGGGTTTGCTCAGCGCTGTACAATAGAGGGGGGACAATACATGAAACAGAACAGTAACATCAAACAGCACACAAGGGGTAAGAGGGCCCTACTCTTTCGAGCTTACAATTCTAGGAGGGGGAGGGGGAAGGGCAGCGGCTGTTAGGTGAGGGTGGGGTAGGCTTCCCTGAAGAGGTGGGTTAAAAGCTTTTACAGGGCAGCACAGTGGCTAAGTGGGTAGCACTTCCGCCTGGCAGTACTCGGGTCGTTGGTTCGAATCCCAACCACGGCACCACCTGCCTGGAGTTTGCATGTTCTCCCTGTGCCTGTGTGGGTTTCCTCCAGTAACGCATTTTGCAGAGGTTATGAAACACGTTAACTACCCTGTCTTCCCGTGTATATTATGATGGGCAGCACAGTGGCTAAGTGGGTAGCACTTCCACCTGGCAGTACTCAGGTCGTCGGTTCGAATCCCAACCACAGCACCACCTGCCTGGAGTTTGCATGTTCTCCCTGTGCCTGCGTGGGTTTCCTCCGGATACTCCGGTTTTCTCCCACACTCCAAGGTGAATTGTCTCCTGTCTAAATTGTCCCTAGTATGTGTATGTATGAATGTGAGTTAGGCACCTTAGATTGTACGCTCCTCGGGGGCGGGGACTGATGTGAATGCACAATATATATATGTAAAGCGCTGCGTAAACTGACGGCGCTATATAAGTACCTGAAATAAAATAAAATAAATTTGCATCTACAGGAAATATTACAAAGGGGGGCGGTCGGTTCATCACACAGATCTGAGAAATACTGACATGGAATTTCCTGAAGGAGGACCTTAGATTGTACGCTCCTCGGGGGCGGGGGGGACTGATGTGAATGTACAATATATATGTAAAGCGCGGAGTAAACTGACAGCGATATATAAGTACCTGAAATAAATAAATAAAATGCTTGAGCAGTCCAGTTGAAGACCCGCCCTTTTCTGGCACTTTTTGTTTACATGTAACAATCAGTATTTTTTGCTAGAAAATTTCCCCAAACATTTTGTATATATTTGTTTTTTAAAGCGGAGGCCCTAGAGAATAAATTGGAGGGTTTTGCACGTGGTATTTGCGCAGTGGTTTTTCAAACTTTTTTTTTTTGTTGTTGAAAAATACACTTTTTTTTGAATTTTTATGCAAAAAAAAAAAAAAGCATAGCCCGATTTTTATATAAAAGATAATGTGACGCCGAGTAAATAGAAACCAAACATGTCACGATTTAAAATTGCGCATGTCTGTGCAACGGCGACAAACGATGTAAAGGTTTCCATTCATAGGTGACGCTTTAAAAGCCTTCATGGGTGACCACTTCAGATTTACAGAGGAGGTCCGGTGCCAGAATTGCTGCCCGTGATCTGACATGCGCATTGATACCTCACGTGTGTGGGACCATTGCAGTTTGCATGCATTCGTGACCGGCGTGTACGTTTTGCATGCAAGTATGGGGGGGGGGGGGGGGGAGCAGGGGGCACTTTAATTTTTTTATTTTTTTTTTTTATTTTTAAACCGTCAGTTTAAATTTTTTTAATCACTTTTATCACAAGGAATGAAAACATCCCCTGAGACAGCAATAGGGAGTGACAGGTCCTCTTTATGGAGGGATCTGGGAGTCTATAAGACCCCAAATCCCTCCCCTGGCCTTAGAAGCATTTAGCCACACCAAGATCGGTGTCACCAAATGCTTTTCATTTGTAAAAACTGTCGCTGTCCATAGCCAAGTAAACCGGAAGCGATGTGCGGTCATTGCCGGGTCATAGTGACTACCAAAGCTGATCCAGTCTTTGTTTGGCTCTGTGATCAGCCGGTGGAAGTGCCGGCTGGTCGATCGGGACGGAAGATCCATATAAAGCCACGGGAGGCGGGGGTGGGGGGTTTGGATCACCCCCTCCTGCTGCTTGTAAAGGCAATCCAGTGGCTAGTTAGCTGCTAGGATTGCTTTTACAAGAAAGACAACCGTCAGCTCTGTACAATGGTCCTGGGATGGGTCCTGCAGCTGCACCCATCATCCCGGTATAACTACTGAAAGGCCAGCGATGATGGGTACGTCGCTGCAGCTGTAGTCGTTATTTTTCAAATGCTTTTTTTTTTTTTTAGAACTTTATTGAAATGTCAAGTGACGTTAAGTTTCATGATGTTCTATGCACGCAACAGTGTTGGAATGTGTTGGTTTCACATCCAAACACAAGTGGTGTGAATTTAAGAAAAAAAATGTTATTCTTGCCTGCTCTGTGTAATGGTTTTGCACAGAGCAGCCCAATCCTCCTCTTCTCGGGTCCGCTGACACTCCTGGCCCTTCCTTCCTGACAAGTGCCCCACAGCAAGCAGCTTGCTGCGAGAAGAGGGGCTGCGGGTGCTGAGAAAAAGGGGCAACGGGCACAATGCAGGAGGGGGTATGGTTCAGCGTGTAGTTGGGGACTGCCAAAAAGTGTGAGTTGGCGAAGGGGCATTCGCATGTGCTCGCACCTGAGCCGCTGATCTTCATGTCCAGGTAAGTATACCCCTTATACTTGCCCGTACACACGAAGATCAGCGGCTCCGATGCGAGCACATGCGAATGCTCCTACACCAACCCACACTTTTTGGCAGTCCCCAACTACACCATACCCCCTCCTGTATTGTGCTGGGGGTGCTGCTGCACACAGAACGTTTTTTTTTTTTAACCTTCATGCATAGATAAAACCTTGAGCCTTTACAACCACTTTAAAGGGGGCTGTAGGAAGTGCAAATAGGGGGCAGTAATATCACAGATCTCCAACAGTCTCATATAATGTGTCACCAATGTGTGATAGTCCTCCCTAGAGGGTTCCCTGTTCACTGGGGTAGAGTAGGCAACTTTTACATGTGGAGGGATACACCTTCAAAAAAGGGCAAACCGGCACAGTGCATGTGTGCAAAGACATAACCAGGAGCATCTGTGCATGCACTGGCGCAGTGCCTGTGTGCAAAGACATAACCAGGAGCATCTGTGCATGCACTGGCGCAGTGCCTGTGTGCGAAGACATAACCAGGAGCATCTGTGCATGCACTGGCGCAGTGCCTGTGTGCGAAGACATAACCAGGAGCATCTGTGCATGCACTGGCGCAGTGCATTCGTGAGAAGACATAACCAGGAGCATCTGTGCATGCACTGGCGCAGTGCCTGTGTGCGAAGACATAACCAGGAGCATCTGTGCATGCACTGGCGCAGTGCCTGTGTGCGAAGACATAACCAGGAGCATCTGTGCATGCACTGGCGCAGTGCATTTTGTGAGAAGACATAACCAGGAGCGTCTGTGCATGCACTGGCGCAATGCATGTGTGCGATGACAACCAGGAGGATCTGTGCATGCACTGGCGCAGTGCATGTGTGCGAAGACATAACCGGGAGCAGCTGTGCATGCACTGGCGCAATGCATGTGTGTGTGCGATGACAACCAGGAGGATCTGTGCATGCACTGGCGCAGTGCATGTGTGTGATGACATAACCAGGAGCGTCTGTGCATGCACTGGCGCAGTGCATGTGTGTGATGACATAACCAGGAGCATCTGTGCATGCACTGGCGCAGTGCATGTGTGTGATGACAACCAGGAGGATCTGCGCTTGCACTGGCGCAGTGCATGTGTGCGATGACATAACCAGGAGCGTCTGTGCATGCACTGGTGCAGTGCATGTGTGTGATGACATAACCAGGAGCGTCTGTGCATGCACTGGTGCAGTGCATGTGTGTGATGACATAACCAGGAGCGTCTGTGCATGCACTGGCGCAATGCATGTGTGTGATGACATAACCTGGAGCGTCTATGCATGCAATGGTGCAGTGCATGTGTGTGATGACATAACCAGGAGCATCTGTGCATGCACTGGCGCAGTGCATGTGTGTGATGACATAACCAGGAGCGTCTGTGCATGCACTGGCGCAGTGCATGTGTGCGATGACATAACCAGGAGCGTCTGTGCATGCACTGGCGCAGTGCATGTGTGCGATGACATAACCAGGAGCGTCTGTGCATGCACTGGTGCCATTTTCCCTGAGCACAGTAATGTGTAGGATCGCAGGCACCCGGCTTCTGCAGTGCAGAAGATCTCCAGCAAATCAGCTACTCTCAGTCATAGGTCATGCGCGGTTAAAGCAGCCTCCAGCACATGGGCACCAGGCAGAGCAAGCACTGGGGGGAGACTGGTCACTTAGGGGTTCTAACTTGGGCTGGCACACCTCTCAGCCAGGTGGCTGCTCATATATAGGGTATTATAGGCCTATTATCCCTCAGCAAGCCATGGCCTCACGCAGGCGGGGGGGGGGGGGGGGATAATCTGTCAGGTAGGGAGAACCCCCCTGAACAGTGTAATGGCTCCCCTAAGGGTTAGACTGTTAGGGACACAATCTTTTGGTTCTTTTGTGTTAGAGGAGGAGTTTGCAGGATCAGCTCTCAGGGGTTCTCTTTGGTTTGGAATGCTTGGCACACAAGCATGGGCGATCTTCTCCCCTTTTTCCAGGAGATTGAGGTGTCAGAAGACCATCTTCAGGATGAGGAAGCGAAGGAAGTGTGGAAGATCAGGAATCCTCTGTAGATGAGTCCTACGATAGAGGACTCTCAAGGTCTAGGGGTATCGCAGACCAGTGTGCTTCCTGGCGGACATGGTGAGCACCAACGTAAAGTTACCACTTGCATAGTTCTTTTCTCCAAACATAAGTGAATTTGGGTCCTGGCAGCTGCCAAACACAACCCAAATCCTTTCCAGTGCACCCTGAGTTGCAGGACGTGATGTACTCCAGTTGGTTCATGCGGAGTGTTTTCATCACCAAAGTGGTTCAGTCAGCAGTACCCCATGAAGGAAGGATTCTACAAGAAATGGTGTTTCTACGGCTGTTTAACTGTCCATTTCCTGCTTGAATTAAATCATGATGGTTCCGGCCAATGAGGCTTCAGTCTTCAAGGATGTTAGAGACCTTTTTTAATGTGTCCTCCTCTCTGATAGGAGTGGCTCTGCAGCCTACGGTGGGAGTCTACCAAGACTTCATTGTTTGGGAAAAGTGTATTTGACCTTGGGGATCCAGTTGTCCTGTAAAATGTTCTAAGAGTGTTGAGTTTCTCAGTGGATGCCCTAGAAGACTCCATAAGGTGGGCACCATATCTGTCCAAATGAGAAGGATCTTCTGGCTCAAGTGTTGGTCGGCTGAACTTCCCTTCAAGAAGCAAACTGAGAAGCTGCCTATTGAGGGTGAACAATTTTTGGGACCCTCTTTGCATACCTTCCTCTAGAAAGTGACTGTGGGGGGGAAAAAGCACACTGTTACTCCTAAAGAAGGTGACAGGTCAGAAAAGAATGATGCCTTCAAGAAGAGTTCCTTTTGTAAGCTGCAAGCTTCGGACTCTAAGCAGAAGCCTGTACTCCAGTGCCATAAGTAGAAGAACTCGACCCCCAAGTCCTCTGGATCTGAAGCCATGTTTTCCTCACAGTAAAGGGACACTCACACTTGTGTGGGTGAGGGGGCATCCATAGGCTTTGATTCCAATCGGTTTGCGGTTCCCAAGCTAAATGGAGACATCTAGACTATTCTGGATCCCAAGGCTCTGAAGTTTATAAAGGTACAAAAATTCAGGATGGAGTCCACCCAGTTAGTGGCTGCTTTGCTTCAGTAGGGGATTTCCTGGGATCATTGGTTATCAAGGATGCTTACCTACACATTCCTATCTTTCAGCCTCACAAGTTTTCTGCAGTTCCCAGTGGAGGATTGCCAATTTGTGACTTTGCCATTCGGCCTGTCCACATCCATCAGAGTGTTTAGCAAGGTGTTGGCTCCGATTCTGGGTTTTTTGAAGACCTGGGGTATCCCCATTGTGTGGTACCTGGTAGACCTGCTTCTCAGGGAACAAACGGCTTTGAAGCCTACTTCAAATATTACTTCAAATATCCAGCAGGTGGTGCAAGTCCTGGAAAGGTTCACTTGGGTGCTGAGTCTTCAAGTCCACTTTTATTCCAACATAACGTCTAGGCTTAGTCCTTGACACACAGGAGACGGTACTGATTCTGTAGGAGAAATGTCTGGCTCTTCAATCCTAGGTGATGACCCTGAGGATTCTAGGTGCCAGGAAATGAGGCGGAGCGCTATCTGACTGGCTGCAGCTTCAAATTCACATTGTGAGAAGCTCACAGTGTGCAGAGAAATCCGAGTGAGCCGTTTGATTCCAAGAGAAGAGTCGGTACCACTGTGCAAAGACTGAAGGGAGGCCGGAGGGAGGATTTAAGGTGGGGGGGGGGGGGTCAGAGGAGGGGAATGTGTAGGGCAGTCAGCAGCCTGAAATGTAGCTTTAACCTCCTCATTACGGCTACAGCGCGGCTTTCCAGAACACCCCTCCTGCATGCCGCCTGGGGTGTGCATGGGGCATGCTCTCTGAGAACTGTGTCCTTTGGAAACAGCTGATCACAGATCCGAGGTAAAGAGCCAATCACAGCGGCCCTTTACCATGTGATCAGCAGTGTCTAATCACATGCTATCACTGTGTTAGGATAGGGGAGCTGATAACCGACAAATTCTAAAAGGACACATTTAAACTGATAATCAGGGCCCTGATCATTAGTACCCTGATTATCAGTGCAGCCCCATCAGTGCCCATTAGTGTCGACACATCAGTGCAGCCTCGTCAGTGCCTCCTCATCCGTGCCCATCAGCACACATCATTACAACCTCACCAGTGCCCATCAGTGTAGCCTCAGCAGTGCCCATCAGTGGAGCCACATCAGTGCCCATCAGTGCAGCCTCATCAGTGCTCTTCAGTGTAGCCTCAGCAGTACTCATCAGTGCAGCCTCATCAGTGCTCATCAGTGCTTTTCAGTGTAGCTTCAGCAGTGCTCATCAGTGCAACCTCATCAGTGCTGCCCCATTAGTACCCATCAGTGCCATCAGTGCAGCCTCATCAGTGCCCATCAGTGCAGCCTCAGCAGTGCCCATCAGTGCAGCCTCAGCAGTGCCCATCAGTGCAGCCTCATCAGTGCTCATCAGTGTAGCCTCATCAGTACTCATCAGTGCAGCCTCATCAGTGCTCATCAGTGCTTTTCAGTGTAGCAGCAGTGCTCATCAGTGCAAACCCATCAGTGCTGCCCCAGTACCTCATCAGTGCCCATCAGTGCAGCCTCATCAGTGCCCATCAGTGCAGCCTCATCATCATCAGTGTAGCCCCATCATGCTCATCAGTGTAGCCTCATCAGTGCCTATCAGTGCAGCCAGTTCCCATCAGTGCCGCCCCATCCATAGTGCAGCCTCATCATCAGTGCAGCCCCATTAGTACCCATCAATGCAGCCTCATCAGTGGCCCTCAGCGCACATCAGTGAAGAAAAAAATTACTAATTTGCTAAATTTTAAACCAAAACTATTTTTTTCTGAATTTTTGGTCTTTTTTTTTCATTTTGTTTAGCAAAAAAAAAAAAAAAAACCCCAGTGGTGATTAAATACCACCAAAAGAAACCTGTATGTTTCTCAAAAAGTGCAAAAAATGTCATCTAGGCACAGTGTTGCATGACCGTGCGATTGTCATTCAAAGTGCAACAGCGCTGAAAGCTGGAAATTGTCCTGGGCAGGAAGGGGGGGGGAATGCTCGGTATTTAAGGGGTTGAAGGAAGGGGGGTAGGGGGTCAGGGGAATGTGCAGGGCAGTCGGCAGTCTGGAATAAAGCTTTAAAGAGGGGGAAATGTACGTTTTTCATACGTACCGCATGAACGTTCTCTTAAAGAGACCCGCTCTGGGCGGTTGTCTGGAACAGCTGACCCATGCCGTGAGTCTTCTACTCCCGGACCGTCCATGTTGGTTATTTTGGGCCACGCTGATCACTGTGTATGAAGCCTCCCCGGAGATCGCATCCAATGGTGGTAAGACTCAGCTGTTGCAGATAACGGAGCGGTTCCCCTTCTCAGCGAGGACCCGGGGCTGCGGTTCTCGTCTTCTTTTAATAGAAAAAATACCACTTCTGCTTTCTGAAGTTTTCTGTGAAGAGAGAGCGGTTTACTCTGGAAATGTCCACCAATATCCTGCCCACCTCTGCAGCCTTTTATGTATAGAAGACTTATCTACGTCTCACCATCCAGAGATCTTAGAGATAACTGGAATACCCACACAGCTATGAGTCACTCCATCCTCCACATCCACACGTGAATTCACCCAGTATAACGTCACCTGCAGTTGTATCTGCTGCTCATCTCGTTTCTTCAAATTCAGACAATCTGATAGGTTTCCTTGTATAATGCTATACCGAGCAAAGATGCAATCACCGGATCAACTTCATCCCTCCACGTTGAACTACTGGAGCAGCCTTTTTCAATCAGGGTGCCTTCAGGGTTCTTCAAGGGTGCCTTCAGGGTTCTTCAAGGGTGTCTTCTGGGTTTTTCAAGGGTGCCTTCAGGTTTCTTCAAGGATGCCTTCAGGGTTCTTCAAGGGTGCCTTCAGGTTTCTTCAAGGGTGCCTTCAGGTTTCTTGAAGGGTGCCTTCGGATTTCTTCAAGGGTGCCTTCGGGTTTCTTCAAGGGTGCCTTCGGGGTTCTTCAAGGGTGCCTTCGGGGTTCTTCAAGGGTGCCTTCGGGGTTCTTCAAGGGTGCCTTCAGGGTTCTTCAAGGGTGCCTTCAGGGTTCTTCAAGGGTGCCTTCAGGTTTCTTCAAGGGTGCCTTCAGGGTTCTTCAAGGGTGCCTTCAGGTTTCTTCAAGGGTGCCTTCAGGTTTCTTCAAGTGTGCCTTCAGGTTTCTTCAAGGGTGCCTTCAGGTTTCTTCAAGGGTGCCTTCAGGGTTCTTCAAGGGTGCCTTCAGGGTTCTTCAAGGGTGCCTTCAGGTTTCTTCAAGGGTACCTTGGCAAATGCCTAAATGTGCACTATTACAACTTAAAAAAAAACAATGATGTAATCAGTTGATGAGAAGGACATCGGGCACCTGCACAGCATCCTCGTTTTCCCTCCCCCACTCCTCTCCATCAGCACTGGGGTCACATTAGATGAGTGAGCAAGAGAACCCCAAGGGAGAAGAGAAACAATGGAATACTAGTCAGTACCAGTTGGTAAAGGTGTGTTTGCTTTGGAAGAAAAATCACCTCTGACGTTGGGTGTCCTACATACACAGATGTTGCTGCGTTCTGTAAAATTATTAGTTTAGGTTTTTTATTACATTTTGTAATGGTCGCCTCGAGATTGTTCAAAATTTTAAAGGGTGCCTGGACTGAAAAAAGGTAGAGAAACACTGCACTGGAGCTCCAGAAGATTTTACCCCCTTCATGATCGGGACATTTTTTGCTATACAACACTACGCTACCTTAACTGTTAATTCCGCAGTCCTGCAACGCTCTACCCAAACAAAATGTATATAATTTATTTCACAAAAATAGAGCTTTCTTTGATGGCATTCGCTCACCACAATTTTTTTAATTTATATATATATAATAAAATATAAAAAAAAAATTGTGGTGAGCGAATGCCATCAAAGAAGCTATATATATATACAGTGGAGCATAAAAGTATTTAGTCCCCACCAATGGTACAAGTTCTCCCACTTACAAGATGAGAGAGGCCTGTAATTGGCATCATAGGGAGACCTCAACTATGAGAGACAAAATGAGAAAACAAATCCAGACAATCTCATTGGCTGATCTGGAAAGAATTTATTTGCAAATTATGGTGGAAAATAAGTATTTGGTCACCTACAAACAAGCAAGATTTCTGGCTCTCACAGACCTGGACCTTCTTCTTTAAGAGGCTCCTCTGTCCTGCACTCATTACCTGTATCAATGGCACCTGTTTGAACTTGTTATCAGTATAAAAGACACCTGTCCACAACCTCAAACAGTCACACTCCAAACTCCACTATGGTGAAGACCAAAGAGCTGTCGAAGGACACCAGAAACAAAATTGTAGACCTGCACCAGGCTGGGAAGACTGAATCTGCAATAGGCAAGCAACTTGGTGTGAACAAATCAACTGTGGGAGCAATAATTAGAAAATGGAAGACATACAAGACCACTGATAATCTCCCTCCATCTGGGGCTCCACGCAAGATCTCACCCGTGGGGTCAAAATGATCACAAGAACGGTGAGCAAAAATCCCAGGACCACACGGGGGGACCTAGTGAATGACCTGCAGAGAGCTGGGACCAACGTAACAAAGGCTACCATCAGTAACACACACTACGCCGCCAGGGACTCAGATCCTGCAGTGCCAGACGTGTCCCCCTGCTTAAGCCAGTACATGTCCGGGCCCCTCTGAGGTTTGCTAGAGAGCATTTGGATGATCCAGAAGAGGATTGGGAGAATGTCATATGGTCAGATGAAAACCAAAATAGAACTGTTTGCAGAAACACAACTCGTCGTGTTTGGAGGAGACAGAATGCTGAGTTGCATCCAAAGAACACCATACCTACTGTGAAGCATGGGGGTGGCAACATCATGCTTTGGGGCTGTTTCTCCACAAAGGGACCAGGACGACTGATCCATGTACAGGACAGAATGAATGGGGCCATGTATCGTGAGATTTGTGAGTGCAAACCTCCTTCCATCAGCACAGCTGGGCAATTGAAGATGAAACGTGGCTGGGTCTTCCAACATGACAATGATCCCAACATACCGCAATTGGTGGCCGGCAACGAAAGGAGTGGCTTCGTAAGAAGCATTTCTTAATTTTTGGGTCCTGGAGTGACCACCTATCCTAGCCAGTCTCCAGATCTCAACCCCATAGAAAACCTTTGGAGGGAGTTGACCCAAAGTCCGTGTTGCCCAGCCCGACAAGCCCCAAAACATCGATCACTGCTCTAGATGGAGCAAAATCAACCACATACAAATCTGCATGGAGGATGGGCCATTCCGTTCTTCTGGGTAAACATACCAGCAACAGTGTGTGCCAACCTTGTGAGGACTTCCAGGAAACGTCTGACCTCTGTCAATGGGTCTTTGCCAACAAAGGATATATAACAAAGGATTGAGATGAAGGGAATTAGCTACCGTGACCTTTTCAATCTGCCTTATTCACCAAATATATTTTATTTTCCACCATAATTTGCAAATCAAACGTCTCTCTTTCCAGATCAGCCCAATGTTAGATTGTCTGGATTGTTTTAACATTCTCATTTTGTCTCTCATAGTTGAGGTCTCTCCTATGATGCCAATTACAGCTTTCCTCCCTCATCTCTGTAAGTGGGAGAAACTTGTATACAATTGGTGGCTGACTAAGTGCATGATTTTTTTGCCCCACTGTATATATATGGAATATGCAGAAAAGTGTTTGTTTTGTTTTTTTTTTAGTTTCTGTTATACAATTTCACAGACAAATAATCTTTCTTCATAAATTTAGGGCAAAATGTATTCTGCTACATTTCTTTAGTGAAAATCACCCAAATAGAGCTTTCTTTTGGTTGGTAATCCACATGGAAGAAAAAATATTCCTATATTATTTCTTTTTAAAATATATAAAATATGGTCAAAATTGTAGCATTTCAAATATATGTCAATATATTTGGGAAGAAATTTTTAAAATTAAAATATATATATATATATTATGTATATTAAAATTGTATATATTTCAAATATATTTTTCTTCCATGTGGGTTATGAGTGCGAAATCTGGTGCAGCTCTGCATAGCAAACCAATCAGCTTCCAGGATTAATTGCCAAAGCTTTATTGAACCAGCTGACGGCAGAAGCCGATTGGCTCCCCATGCACAGCTGTAGCAGATACTGAGCCCTCCAGTTTTAGTCATTCTAACCCAATATTTGTAGCAATTTCTGCTCCCAAAATCTCAACTCATACGTGAAATATTAAAAAATATACATAATGTATGAATCCACAAAAGTGAATAAATCCACAACTGACAACAAATGTCAGTTGGCCACATTGCGTGTTAGAGGGGAGTCCCCATGGGTTTGGTAGGGATGTGTTGAGTATGGTGACCCGTTCCTCCACAGTAATCATCAATACTGTTTTCTGCTTCCAGAGTCTGGCAGATTGGGACCCAATCAACCCGGAGTGCCTCCTGCAGGTGGTGAAGGAGCTGGTCCAGCAGTACCACCAGTACCAGTGCAGCCGGCTCAGCGAGAGCTCCCGCCTCATGTTCGAGTATCAGACTCTTCTGGAGGAGCCGCAGTACGGGGGAGAATATGGAGATCTATGCCGGCAAAAAGAACAACTGGGTGAGAGCCAACTCTCTTCATACAGCCAGCACCGGGTCAGTTCATAAAGCCCGGTGATACATCGATTCAGCCGAATTTCCATCTGTGTATGGGCACCATGGTTGCACAGATGTCCGTCTACTGATCAGCTTCTGTACAGCCAGCCTGTCGGGTTTTTCCCCGAACTATCGGTGCTGCCGGCTGCAGCTGGGAACACAAATCATTGCATTTGGCCGGCAGGGAAGGCTTCCAACTGGCAGGGAGGGATTCCACCAACAGTCCTGACTGTGTTGATGGGGGAATCAAGTGATTTGTTTACTTCAGCCCGTGCTGGAAGGAAAGAAAATGGCATAACTACTTGACACCAAATCATGTCCATGTTTGTAATTTGGCTTTACCGCCTCCCGCCCGCCATGTAAGGAAATGACGGACGCAAGACGCAAGCGCAAGGGGTTCCCTCGTACTGGGAGGACGTCATACGTAACCACCTGTGTGCGCCCCGGGGGGCATGCAGCACGACGATCGGTAGTATATTTGTGTCCCTCGGACACAGCGGATCACCGATCAACGGAAAGAGCCAATGATGTCGGCTGTGTCATGTGATCAGCTGTGTCCAATCACAGCGATTGCATGTAAATAAGGTTATCAACATTTCTCTCCTCACAAGCTGTCACGCTGACAGAGGAGAGGAGGGGAGAGCCGGTAATTGGCATTCCTCTGGGGACCTGTACACTGACCAACAGGGCAATGATCATCAGTGTAGCCCCATCAGTGCCACCTGCCAGTGCCTATCAGTGCCACATCAATGCCACATATCAGTGCCCATCTGAGCTGCCTTTCAGTGCCATATATGAGTGCTGTCTTTCAGTGCCCATCAGTACCACCTACTAATGCCCATCAGTGCAGCCTATCACTGCCCATCACTGCAGCCTCATTAGCGCACATATCAGTGCCAATCATTGCCACCTATCGGTGCTGCCAGTCAGTGCCACCTATCAGTGCCAGTCAGTGCTGCCTATCAGTACCGCCTATCTGTTGCCGCCTATCAATGCCAGTCAGTGCTGCCTATCAGTACCGCCTATCAGTGCCATATATGAATGCTGCCCTTCAGTGCCCATCAGTGATGCCTGTCAATGCCATCAGTGCCACCTACCAGTGCGTCCTCAGTGGCCAATCAGTGCAGCCTATCAGTGCCCATCACTGCAGCCTCATTAGTGCACATATCAGTGCCAGTCATTGCCGCCTATCAGTGCTGCCTATCAGTGCCATATATGAATGCTGCCCTTCAGTGCCCATCAGTGATGCTTGTCAATGCCCATCAGTGCCACCTATCAGTGCCCATCACTGCAGCCTCATTAGCGCACATCAGTGAAGGAGAAAAATCACTTATTTACAAAATTTTATAACAGAAACTAAGAAAAAACGTTTTTTTTTTGTTTCAAAATTTTCAGTGGGTTTTTGGTTTGTTTAGCAAAAAAATAAATCCCCCGAGGTGATTAAATACCACCAAAAGAAAGCTCTATCTGTCTCAAAAAATGATAAACATTTCATCTGGGTACAGTGTTTGCATGACCGCGCAATTGTCATTCAAAGTGTGACAGCGCTGAAAGCTGAACATTGGCCTGGGAAGGAAGGGGGGTAGAAGTGGGTAGGCCGGTAGGCAGGAAGGGGGTAAGAAGTGCCCGGTAGGCAGGAAGGGGGTAGAAGTGCCGGTAGGCAGGAAGGGGGTAGAAGTGCCCGGTAGGCAGGAAGGGGGTAGAAGTGTCCCAGGGGGTATGGTTTCGTTACCTGTATACCCAGGAAGGGGGTAGAAGTGTCCGGTAGGCAGGAAGGGGGTAGAAGTGCCCTGTAGGCAGGAAGGGGGGGGGTAGAAGTGCCCTGTAGGCAGGAAGGGGGTAGAAGTGTGCAGGGGGGGTAGAAGTGTCCTGTAGGCAGGAAGGGGGTAGAAGTGTCAGGAAGGCAGGTAGGCAGGGGAAGGGGGTAGAAGTGCCCGGTAGGCAGGAAGGGGGTAGAAGGGTTAGAGTGCCGTAGGCAGGAAGGGGGTAGAAGTTCCTTGTAGGGGTAGGCAGGAAGGGGGTAGAAGTGCCTGGTAGGCAGGGGGGGGTAGGGGGGGGGGGAGGGGCAGGAAGGGGGGAAGTGCCCAGTGGGGCAGGTGGGGGGGGGTAGAAGTGGGGTGGGCAGGAAGGGGGTAGAAGTGCCCTGTAGGCAGGAAGGGGGTAGAAGTGGGTAGGCAGGAAGGGGTAGAAGTGTCCTGTAGACCCGGGGGGGAGGAAGGGGGTAGAAGTGCCCGGTAGGCAGGAAGGGGGGGTATGGAAGTGGGGGTAGGCAGGGGGGGGGGGGGTAGAAGTGCCCTGTAGGCAGACGTGGAAGGGGGTAGAAGTGCCCGGTATGCAGGGGGGGGGTAGAAGTGCCTGTAGGCAGGAAGGGGGGGGGTAGGGGGGGTGCCCCTGTAGGCAGGAAGGGGGTAGAAGTGCCCGGGGGGGAGGGGGTAGAAGTGCCCTGTAGGCAGGAAGGGGGTAGAAGTGCCCGGTAGGCAGGAAGGGGGTAGAAGTTGCGGGGCGGGGGGGGGTAGAAGTGCCCAGTGGGCAGGAAGGGGGTAGAAGTGGGGGGTAGGCAGGAAGGGGGGTAGAAGTGCCCTGAGGGGGGTAGGCAGGAAGGGGGTAGAAGTGCCCCGTAGGCAGGAAGGGGGTAGAAGTGTGCCCGGGGGGGAAGAAGGGGTAGGGAAGGTAGGAGGGGGGGGGGGTAGAAGTGTCCTGGGGCAGGAAGGGGGTAGAAGTGTCCAGTAGGCAGGAAGGGGGTAGAAGTGGGGGTAGGGAAGGGGGGTAGAAGTGGTAGGCAGGAAGGGGGTAGAAGTGGGGGGCAGGGGGGGGGTAGAAGGGGTAGGTAGGGGGGCAGGGGGGGGGGGGAAGTGGGGGGGTGGGGGGAAGGGGGGGTGGGGTGGTGAAGGGGGGAATGGTGTGAAGGGGGGGGGGGGGGGGTGCCCTGGGGGGGGGGGTGGGTAGGCAGGAAGGGGGTAGAAGGTAGGCAGAAGGGTAGTAGAAGTGCCCTGTAGGCAGGAAGGGGGTAGAAGTGCCTGTAGGGCAGGAAGGGGGGTAGAAGTGCCCTGTAGGCAGGAAAGGGGGTAGAAGTGCCCGGTGTAGGCAGGAAGGGGGGGTAGAAGTGCCGGTGGGCAGGAAGGGGGTTAGAAGTGGTAGGCAGGAAGGGGGTAGAAGTGCCCTGTAGGCAGGGGGTAGAAGGTGGGTCGTGGGCAGGAAGTGTCCTGTAGGCAGGAAGGGGGTAGAAGTGTCCTGTAGGCAGGAAGGGGGTAGAAGTGCCCGGTGGGCAGGAAGGGGGTAGAAGTGCCCGGTGGGCAGGAAGGGGTAGAAGTGCCCAGTAGGGAGGAAGGGGGTAGAAGTGCCCGGTGGGCAGGGAAGGGGGTAGAAGTGCCCGTAGGCAGTAGGCAGGAAGGGGGTAGAAGTGCCTGTAAGGCAGGAAGGGGTAGAAGTGTCCAGGGCAGGAAGGGGGTAGAGTGCCCTGTAGGCAGGAAGGGGTAGAAGTGGTATGGCAGGGGGTAGAGGTGCCCTGTAGGCAGGAAGGGGGTAGAAGTGCCCGGTAGGCAGGAAGGGGAGAAGTGCCCTGTAGGCAGGAAGGGGGTAGAAGTGTCCGGTAGGCAGGGAGGGGGTAGAAGTGCCCTGTAGGCAGGAAGGGGGTAGAAGTGCCCTGTGGGCAGGAAGGAGGGTAGAAGTGCCCTGGTAGGCAGGAAGGGGGTAGAAGTGCCCCGTAGGCAGGAAGGGGGGGTAGAAGTGCCTGGTAGGCAGGAAGGGGGGTAGAAGTGCCTGGTGGGCAGGAAGGGGGTAGAAGTGTCCTGTAGGCAGGAAGGGAGTAGAAGTGCCCTGTAGGCAGGAAGGGGGTAGAAGTGCCCTGTAGGCAGGGAGGGGGTAGAAGTGCCTGTAGGCAGGAAGGGGGTAGAAGGTCCCAGTAGGGGTAGAAGTGCCTGGTAGGCAGGAAGGGGGTAGAAGGTCCCAGTAGGCAAGCGGTTAAAGTGGAAATTTAGGCAAACAAAATGTGTTTAATCATCTTGGCTAGAGTAAGGGAGGGTTATACTGACTTTGTGTCCCATTGAGGAGATTTCCCTTCACTTCCTGTCCCATAGCCAAAACAGGAAGTGAGAGGAAATCCCCCACACACCCCCCCCAATACTGTATCCGCGGACTTTTAATATCAGCGCACTTCCGTGTCCAGGGATCCAGCAGTGTTCTCACCCCGAGCCCATTCTGCAGTTGGCTGTCGGGTTCTGGCGCCGCCATCTTGACTAAGGGCCTTGACTAAACCTTGCGGCTTCACAGCTGGCTTCCTACTGCACGTGTGCGAATCGCGCTGCGCTGTGCGAATGGGCCCCAGTCCTGTGAAATATCCCAGAGGGGCTGTGCGGGGAAGGAGGGGGGGCCAAACTTGCGGTTCAGTTCACCGCGATGGACCAAGCCTGAAGTGGGAGCGGGTACCTGTCAAAACCAGGTAGCCACTCCCCCCCAAAAGGTGCCAGATGTGGCAGCTGAGGGGGAGGGGGAGCAGATAAGCTGAGCTTCCACTTTTGGGTGGAACTTTGTTTTAACTCGTAATTGGGCGGTCATGCCACGCTGTACCCAAAACCAGGTATGACTTTTGGCTTCACCGTCGGTTTCCTACAGCAAATGCATGAAGCGTGCTGCGGCTTGTGAGTGGGCCGCAGTCATCTGGAACCTTCTACGTGTCCCAGAGGGCTGCAGGGGCTGACACTCCTACGCGTGAAAACGTCGATTACGATGCACATGTTACATATCGCTGCACACGCCGGAGCGAGAGCAATACTTCTAGCAGCAGACCTCCTCCGTACACTACACTGATGACCTGTAGGGGGCCTATGAAGCGTCTCCTATAGAAAATGTCGGGTACGGAAGTTTGTCGCCATTTCGGAGGCGCACACAAATTTAAGGTTTGGCATGTTGGGTGTCTATTTACTCAGCGCAATCTCGGCTTTTATATTTTACAAAAAATGGATCATTTTATGCGTTTGTTGGCACTAAAATTCCCTTTAGTACGTTTTTTTTAATGAAATTTAGCATTTGCAGTAATATCGCGTGACCTAGAAAATTGGAACCACCGCTGTTTTATTCTCTGAGGTCTCTGCTTTCAGAAAATGTTTCATGTTTTTGGAGGTTCTGTGTTATCTTCAGGCCGAAGATGATTTTTTAAAAACATGGCAAAAACGCAAAAACTGCACTGGCAGCGAAAAGGGTTTATTTTGGGTTCACATGTATCGCATGTGATTCACGCAGGAACCGCACTGCATTCCTGTACACATCGCATGTGATTTGTGTGCGGTGCGATCGGAGTCGTACATTTTATATGGTTCAGTTTGTACCACAAAGACACGCAGGACCCTTTTTTTGGTCCGCACTAGAATTGGATATCACGGGTAGTCACACCTATGTGATCCGATTCTGCACATCGCACCGCGTTTTGTGAACAGATTTCGGGGTGTCGTTAACTTAACATACACACCCACAGCGGTTCGCCTGAACGGGGTACGATTCTGATGCGGTGTGGAAGTCGCACTGAAAACACGGAGAATTGCGCTCCGCGTCGGTGTGAACCCGGCTTAAGCGTTGTCTATGGATAGTGAAACGTACGGCATTTGTCACCGTTGCATGAGTGCGCAATGTTATTAAACGTGACATATTAGGTATCTCTTGGGATAGCAAGAGAGACTGCCGGACGGCCCCTCCCCCCTACACCCTCCGGGACATCTCCCCTCCGCTACACCCTCCGGGACACCCCTCCGCTACACCCTCCGGGACACCCCTCCGCTACTACACCCTCCCCTACACCCTCCTCCCGGGACACCCCTCCGCTACACCCTCCGGGACACCCCTCCGCTACACCCTCCCCTACACCCTCCGGGACACCCCTCCGCTGACACCCTCCCAGACGCCCCTCCACTACACCCCTCCGGGACACCCCTCCGCTACACCCTCCCCTACACCCTCCCAGACGCCAACCCCCCTCCGCTACACCTTCCCAGACGCCCCTCCGCTACACTCAACCCTCCCCTACACCCTCCCAGACGCCCCTCCGCTACACCTTCCAGACGCCCCTCCGCTACACCCTCCCCTACACCCTCCCAGACGCCCCGATGGCCGCTACACCCTCCCCTACACCCTCCCAGACGCCCCTCCGCTACACCCTCCCCTACACCCTCCCAGACGTCCCTCCGCTACACCCTCCCCTACACCTTCCCAGACGCCCCTCCGCTACACCCTCCCCTACACCCTCCCAGACGCCCCTCCGCTACACCTTCCCAGACGCCCCTCTGCTACACCTTCCCAGACGCCCCTCCCCTACAGCCCACCCTCCCCAGACGCCCCTCCCCTACACCCTCCGGGACACCCCTCCGCTACACCCTCCCCTACACCTTCCCAGACGCCCCTCCGCTACACCTTCCCAGACCCCCTCCGCTACACCTTCCCAGACGCCCCCTCCGCTACACCTTCCCAGACGCCCCCTCCGCTACAACACCTTCCCAGACGCCCCTCCGCTACACCTTCCCAGACGCCCCCCTCCCCTACACCCGCCCAGACGCCCCTCCGCTACAACCTCCCCCTACACCCTCCCAGACGCCCCTCCGCTACACCTTCCCCAGACGCCCCTCCGCTACAACCTTCCCAGACGCCCCTCCGCTACGACGCCCCCTCCATCCCCCACCCTCCCAGACGCCCCTCCCCTACACCCTCCCAGACGCCCTCCCCTACACCCTCCCAGACGCCCCTCCGCTACACCTTCCCAGACGCCCCTCCCCTACACCCTCCCAGACGCCCCTCCGCTACACCTTCCCAGACGCCCCCGCCGCTACACCTTCCCAGACGCCCCTCCGCTACACCTTCCCAGACGCCCCTCCGCTACACCTTCCCGGACGCCCCTCCGCTACACCTTCCCGGACGCCCCTCCGCTACACCTTCCCGGACGCCCCTCCCTACACCTTCCCGGACGCCCCTCCGCTACACCTTCCCGGACGCCCCTCCGCTACACCCTCCCGGACGCCCCGCCGCTACACCCTCCCGACGACCCCCGCTACCGCTACACCCTCCCGGACGCCCCGCCGCTACACCCTCCCGGACGCCCCTCCGCTACACCCTCTGGGACACCCCTACGCTACACCCTCCCGTACATCCTTCCTGTACACCCTCCCAGACGCCCCTCCGCTACACCCTACGGGCCACCCCTATGCTACACCCTCCCATACATCCTTCCTGTACACCCTCCCAGACATCATCCAAATACTCCATCAATCCACTACACCCTCCTGGACATCGCTCCGCTACACCCTCCCATAATCCAAATATTTCAACAATCCGCTAAACCCTGCCAGATGGCCGCTCCGCTACACCCTCCCAGACGCCCTCTGCGCTACACCCTCCCCTTCACCCTCCCCTTCATCCTCCCAGACACCCTCGGCTACACCCTCCCCCCCTTCACCCTCCCCTTCATCCTCCCAGACACCCCTCGGCTACACCCTCCCCTTCACCCTCCCCTTCATCCTCCCAGATGCCCCCTCCGCTACACCCTCCCCTTCATCCTCCCAGACGCCCCTCGGCTACACCCTCCCAGACGCCCCTCGGCTACACCCTCCCAGACGCCCCTCGGCTACACCCTCCCAGACGCCCCTCGGCTACACCCTCCCAGACGCCCCTCGGCTACACCCTCCCAGACGCCCCTCGGCTACACCCTCCCAGACGCCCCTCGGCTACACCCTCCCAGATGCCCCTTCCGCTACACCCTCCCAGACGCCCCTTCCGCTACACCCTCCCAGACGCCCCTCGGCTACACCCTCCCAGACGCCCCTCGGCTACACCCTCCCAGACGCCCCTCGGCTACACCCTCCCAGACGCCCCTCGGCTACACCCTCCCAGACACCCCTCCACTACACCCTCCCAGACACCCCTCCACTACACCCCCCTACACCCTCCCAGACGCCCCTCCACTACACCCTCCCCTACACCCTCCCAGACGCCCCTCCACTACACCCTCCCAGACACCCCTCCACTACACCCTCCCCTACACCCCCTCCCAGATGCCCCTCGGCTACACCCTGCCAGACGCCCCTCTGCTACACCCGAAGTCCCAACCTAAAGCAGAACTAAAGCCAACAAATGTAATGGACTCTTGATGGTTCTATTCCCGGCACTCCATGACTGATAACTGGCACAGTGCCCCATCATTGGTGTCAGTGAGAGGAATAGTGCCCCATCATTGGTGTCAGTGGGAGGAATAGTGCCCCATCATTGGTGTCAGTGGGAGGAATAGTGCCCCATCATTGGTGTCAGTGGGAGGAATAGTGCCCCATCATTGGTATCAGGGGGAGGAATAGTGCCCCATCATTGGTGTCAGTGGGAGGAATAGTGCCCCATCATTGGTGTCAGTGGGAGGAATAGTGCCCCATCATTGGTATCAGTGGGAGGAATAGTGCCTCATCATTGGTATCAGTGGGAGGAATAGTGCCCCATCATTGGTGTCAGTGGGAGGAATAGTGCCCCATCATTGGTATCAGTGGGAGGAATAGTGCCCCATCATTGGTGTCAGTGGGAGGAATAGTGCCCCATCATTGGTGTCAGTGGGGAGGAATAGTGCCCCATCATTGGTGTCAGTGGGAGGAATAGTGCCCCATCATTGGTGTCAGTGGGAGGAATAGTAGCCCATCATTGGTGTCAGTGGGAGGAATAGTGCCCCATCATTGGTGTCAGTGGGAGGAATAGTGCCCCATCATTGGTGTCAGTGGGAGGAATAGTGCCCCATCATTGGTATCAGTGGGAGGAATAGTGCCCCATCATTGGTGTCAGTGGGAGGAATAGTGTCCCATCATTGGTATCAGTGGGAGGAATAGTGCCCCATCATTGGTGTCAATGGGAGGAATAGTGCCCCATCATTGGTGTCAGTGGGAGGAATAGTGTCCCATCATTGGTATCAGTGGGAGGAATAGTGCCCCATCATTGGTATCAGTGAGATGAATAGTGCCCCTTCATTGGTGTCAGTGGGAGGAATAGTGCCCCATCATTGGTGTCAGTGGGAGGAATAGTGCCCCATCATTGGTGTCAGTGGGAGGAATAGTGCCCCATCATTGGTGTCGTGGGAGGAATAGTGCCCCATCATTGGTGTCAGTGAGAGGAATAGTGCCCCATCATTGGTGTCAGTGGGAGGAATAGTGCCCCTTCATTGGTGTCAGTGGGAGGAATAGTGCCCCATCATTGGTGTCAGTGGGAGGAATAGTGCCCCATCATTGGTGTCAGTGGGAGGAATAGTGCCCCATCATTGGTGTCGGTGGGAGGAATAGTGCCCCATCATTGGTGTCAGTGAGAGGAATAGTGCCCCATCATTGGTGTCAGTGGGAGGAATAGTGCCCCATCGTTGGTGTCAGTGGGAGGAATAGTGTCCCATCATTGGTGTCAGTGGGAGGAATAGTGCCCCATCGTTGGTATCAGTGACAGGAATAGTGCCCCATCATTGGTGTCAGTGGGAGGAATAGTGCCCCATCATTGGTGTCAGTGGGAGGAATAGTGCCCCATCATTGGTGTCAGTGGGAGGAATAGTGCCCCATCATTGGTGTCAGTGAGAGGAATAGTGCCCCATCATTGGTGTCGGTGGGAGGAATAGTGCCCCATCATTGGTGTCAGTGAGAGGAATAGTGCCCCATCATTGGTGTCAGTGGGAGGAATAGTGCCCCATCATTGGTGTCAGTGGGAGGAATAGTGCCCCATCGTTGGTGTCAGTGGGAGGAATAGTGTCCCATCATTGGTGTCAGTGGGAGGAATAGTGCCCCATCATTGGTGTCAGTGGGAGGAATAGTGCCCCATCATTGGTGTCAGTGGGAGGAATAGTGCCCCATCATTGGTGTCGGTGGGAGGAATAGTGCCCCATCATTGGTGTCGGTGGGAGGAATAGTGCCCCATCATTGGTGTCGGTGGGAGGAATAGTGCCCCATCATTGGTGTCAGTGAGAGGAATAGTGCCCCATCATTGGTGTCGGTGGGAGGAATAGTGCCCCATCATTGGTGTCAGTGGGAGGAATAGTGCCCCATCATTGGTGTCAGTGGGAGGAATAGTGCCCCATCGTTGGTGTCAGTGGGAGGAATAGTGCCACATCATTGGTATCAGTGGGAGGAATAGTGCCCCATCATTGGTGTCAGTGGGAGGAATAGTGCCCCATCATTGGTGTCAGTGGGAGGAATAGTCACTGGTGTCAGTGGGAGGAATGATAATGGCAAGCAAAGGGCCACATCTGGCCCCCAGGTGACCACTGTTCTAGGGTCTCTGCTTTAAATCTATATAACGTTTGGGGGGTTCTAGCAGGAAATACGGATGTGGGGGCCGCAGGTCTTCTCACACATTTCATATAACAGGCGGTCTGTAATGCAGATCCGTATACCACCAGGGGATGGCGCTCTCTGAAAGCCCTTTTCTCCAGCTCCGTACCTCGCAGTGGTGAAGGTCAGTTGCCTAACATGAGACTTCAGAGTCCCAGCGAGGAAATGTGAGAATAAATGGCTGAGCGCTGGGCGGGGGAGGAAGTGGCCGGGTTCAGGTCGCTCAGGTCTGCACAAGGATACACTTTCTTCGGGGTTTTCCCCAAAAACACATTTACAGGCAGAAGGAGGATGAAGCTTCCTGGTGGAGGAAACGAGTGACTGTGTGTCTGGCTGCACGTGCTGCACGGCATGCTGGGAGTGATCCTCCGGGGGTGAAAGGTCAATAAATATTGTACGGTTTACCCGCACTCCTACTTAGCCGCGGTTCCCCCCCCCCCCCCCCCCCCCCCCCCCGTGGATTGTTATGTGTTCTGACCAATCAAATCGCATCCAACGATCGGCAATGAAACCGTTCTAATCAAAGTCGGAGTCGCACCGAAATTTAGTTCCTGAACTCCTTCTGCAGATTTGGGGTTCGAAGTCGCTCAGATGTCAAAACCAGAAGGCCACTCCCCCCCCCCCAAAAGGTGCAAAATGTGGCAGCTGAGGGAGGGAGGGAGGGAGGAAGCAGATAAGCTGAGCTTTCAATTTTGGGTGGAACTCTGCTTTAACTTGTAATTTAGTGGTCATGCAACGCTGTACCCAAATCAGGTAGCCGCTCCCCCCCCCCCCCCAAAAGGTGCCAAATGTGACAGCTGAGGGGGGGAGAGGAAGCAGATAAGCTGAGCTTCCACTTTTGGGTGGAACTCTGCTTTAACTTGTAATTGAGTGGTCATGCAACGCTGTACCCAAAACCAGGTAGCCGCTCCCCCCCAAAAGGTGAAAACTGTGACAGCTGAGGGGGGGAGGGAGGAAGCAGATAAGCTGAGCTTCCACTTTTGGGTGGAACTCTGCTTTAACTTGTAATTGAGCGGTCATGCAACTCTGTACCCAAAACCAGGTACCCACTCCCCCCAAAAGGTGCAAAATGTGGCACTGGGGGAAAGCAGATAAGCTGAGCTTTCACATTTGGGTGGAACTCTGCTCTCACTCGTAATTGAGTGGTCATGCGACGCTGTGCCCAAAACCAGGTAGCCGCTGGAACCCCCCCCCAAAAGGTGCCAAATGTGACAGCTGAGGGGGGGGGGGGGAGGAAGCAGATAAGCTGAGCTTCCACCTTTGGGTGAAACTCTGCTTTAACTTGTAATTGAGCGGTCATGCAACACTGTACCTAAAACCAGGTACCCGCTCCCTCCAAAAGGTGCAAAATGTGGCAGCATGGGGGGGGGAGCAGATAAGCTGAGCTTCCACTTTTGGCTTCACTGTCAGTTTTCTACTGCGAATGCGTGAAGCGCGCTCGCCGTGTGAGTGGGCCGCAGTCATCTGGAACCTTGTCTCACCGAAAAGTAGTTCCTGCTTTCCTTTTGCTGATTTGGGGTTCGAAGTCACATAACTTCAAAGTGAGATCCAGTATGGAGCCGGGCCAAGGCCTCCTGCACACTGCTGCTCCTAAACCAACGTTTTTGGGTCTTTTTTGATGAATGCCGAGGTGACCGTACACACATGGGCTTCAGGAGGCGATTAGGAGCAGCAGCGTTTAGCCTCGGTTTGGCGCAGGCACCAGAGCCCATTCATTTGTATGGACTCCCATGCCCCGGGACACAGGAGTCCCTCTCTATCTATCCAGGAACAGTGTGAGTGATGGTGGAGGAGGGGAGCACCACCTCATATCTATCCAGGAACACTGTGAGTGATGGTGGAGGAGGGGCACACCACCTCATATCTATCCAGGAACACTGTGAGTGATGGTGGAGGAGGGGCACACCACCTCATATCTATCCAGGAACACTGTGAGTGATGGTGGAGGAGGGGAGCACCACCTCATATCTATCCAGGAACACTGTGAGTGATGGTGGAGGAGGGGTACACCACCCCATATCTATCAAACACTGTGAGTGATGGTGGAGGAGGGGTACACCACCCCATATCTATCCAGGAACACTGTGAGTGATGGTGGAGGAGGGGTACACCACCCCATATCTATCCAGGAACACTGTGACTGATGGTGGAGGAGGGGGTACACCACCACATATCTATCCAGGAACACTGTGAGTGATGGCGGAGGAGGGAAGCACCACCACATATCTATCCAGGAACACTGTGAGTGATGGTGGAGGAGGGGTACACCACCTCATATCTATCCAGGAACACTGTGAGTGGTGGTGGAGGAGGAGTACACCACCACATACCTATCCAGGAACACTGTGAGTGGTGGTGGAGGAGGGGTACACCACCACATACCTATCCAGGAACACTGTGAGTGGTGGTGGAGGAGGGGTACACCACCTCATATATATCCACGAACACTGTGAGTGATAGCGGAGGAGGAGGGGTACACCACCTCATACCTGTCCAGGAATACTGTGAATGATGGTGGAGGAGGGGTACACCACCTCATATCTATCCAGGAACACTGTGAGTGATGGTGGAGGAGGGGCACTAGTTTGGAAACAGCAGCCGAGGTCCCCAGTACAGTAGTGATTTCCAGTGCGGGCGGCGTGCCGTTAGAATCAATGCCCCCCCCCCCCCCTGCGGGTCAGCATTCCTCTGTGCGGGTGGTGTGGCTCCATGGATTTTTGTGCGGATCCGCAGCGGCACCACCCGCACAGATGTGAGCCGAGCCTTAGAGGCATTCAATGCTCCTCCTAAACGCAGAAGAATCGCATTTCAGGAGAGGAGCTTTTGGGCATTAAAAAAAAAAAATGCCACCAAACGCAGCTGAACTCGTCTAAGCACTTGAGCGTTTGTTTCATTTCCGTGGTCAGAATAAATTAAAATTCTGGCCAATAAAATAATTTTTTATTAAAACGCCCAAACGCAGCTAAACGCCCAAATGCAGCTAAACGCCCAAATGCAGCTAAACGCCCAAATGCAGCTAAACGCCCAAACGCAGCTAAACGCCCAAACGCCTAAACGCCCAAACGCAGCTAAACGCCCAAACGCAGCTAAACGCCCAAGCGCAGCTTAGACACATTTTTAACGCTGATATTCTTCTGTTAGAAATGCAGCATTTCCAATGAATCGAAGCGCACGAGGCCTTAGGCTACATTCACAGCGGCGATCGGTGCGAATTGTCGGCGGGTAGGTGTGGCCTCTGGTCCCGTTCACTATAATGACAGGTCGCAGCAGCCACAGATGTTTCCTACTGTTTGCAGAGCCACCGATTTCCTGCAGCGACCGCCGCTGGACGCATCATTTCCTTTTGGGATTAATAATCAAATGTAACATTGTTTCTGTAAATGTAAAGATTGTAACATGTATGGTGAGTTTGAAGCCCACCTCTAAGCCCTTTGCTCCTCCCCTTTTGTCCCGTCAGTCTCCCTCATTGCCTCCTGTCCAGGCTGGGCTTTCACGCAGATAGCGGGACTGATGTGATGATGCCCACAACACCTTCTGCACCATTACAAAGTGCAGGGTACCAGGGTGATCCCCCATCACGCTCACAGTATGTCCTCAGTCTTCCACATTGGGGGACGATGGGCATCATTCAGATTGGAAGACTGAGGACATCTTCTGGCAGAGAGGTGGTACTGCAAGGACCTTCTCCAGATTGAAGGTGAGTGTTGCAGCCTGAGCTGCTTCTTTTTTTGGTTTTGTTAGTTTTTGCGCTGCCTGGCAACTCTTTTCAATGAAACGAAGGATCCTGGATATGGTATTTAAAACAGGGCGGGAAATGAAGAATATGAGGAAGTACACGGCTATGTGATGGGGAGGGCTGGTAATTATCTGTAATTGTAGTCACCTGTACATTTGTACCGGCAGTCCCTGATCTGTCGGGTGATAATTCCCGGGCTGTTTGTGATTTGTTTTTTTCCTTCCCTGTTCTTTAGACCGGGGAATTCTCCGCCCGCTTCCTCCTCAAGCTGCCGGTGGACTTCAGTAATATTCCTATCTACCTGCTCAAGGTAAACTCCAACCACTGTATTTATTACATTCATTCTGCACCAAAGTGGACCTGTCATATAAAATCTGAATGCATTTTACATACAGCATAGGATATGCAATAGGAATCATCTACAGATCACTGCTGTGTTCTGGCCCAATGTGACCCAGGAGCCCCTTGTCAGGGTACAGATTTTGACTTTGCTAATACCCCCCCCCCCCTCCCCACCGCCATGCACTTCCACTCCGGAATCACTGCTCTTTGAAAGCAGCAAAAGACAACTCCCGCTGGAATAGATAGAGTGCTGATGACCCAGGATCGTGCATCGGCATGATGTCAGCACTGAGACTCTGCCCCGACATCTTTCATCCAACAGCCTGATTCTGGCCAGTTATATTAAAGTGATACTAAAGGTTCATTTTTTTTTTTTTGTAAAATAACAAACATGTCTATACTTACCTACTGTGTGCAGTGGTTTTGGTGGAGGAGGGATACACCACCTTATATCCATCCAGGAACACTGTGAATGATGGTGGAGGAGGGGTACACCACCTCATATCCATCCAGGAACACTGTGAGCGATGGTGGAGGAAGGATGAACCAACTTATATCCATCCAGGAACACTGTGAGCGATGGTGGAGGAGGGGTGGAGGAGAATGGGTGCACCAACTTATATCCATCCAGGAACACTGTGAGTGATGGTGTGATCCATCCAGGATGTGAATGAGGAGGGGTACACCACCTCATATCCATCCAGGAGCACTGTGAATGATGGCAGAGGAGGGGTACACCGCCTCATATCTATCCAGAAACACTGTGAGTGATGGTGGAGGAGGGGTACACCATCTCATATATATCCAGAAATACTGTGAGTGATGGTGGAGGAGGGGTACACCACCTCACATCTATCCAGGAACACTGTGAGTGATGGTGGAGGAGGGGTATACTACCTCATATCCATCCAGGAACACTGAGTGATGGTGGAATAGGTTTACACCACCTCATATCTATCCAGGAACACTGTGAGTGATGGTGGAGGAGGGGTACACTACCTCATATCCATCCAGGAACACTGAGTGATGATGGAGGAGGGGTACACCACCTCATCCAACCAGGAACACTGAGTGATGGTGGAGGAGGGGTACACAACCTCATATCTATCCAAGAACACTGTGAGTGATGGTGGAGGAGGGGTACACCACCTCATATCTATCCAGGAACACTGAGTGATGATGGAGGAGGGGTACACCACCTCATATCTATCCAGAAACACTGTGAGTGATGGTGGAGGAGGGGTACACCACCTCATATCTATCCAGAAACACTGTGAGTGATGATGGAGGAGGGGTACACCACCTCATATCTATCCAGAAACACTGTGAGTGATGATGGAGGAGGGGTACACCACCTCATATCCATCCAAAACACTGTGAGTGATGGTGGAGGAGGGGTGCACACACCTCATATCCATCCAAGAACACTGTGAATGATGGTGGAGGAGGGGTGCACCACCTCATATCCATCCAGGAACACTGTGAATGATGGTGGAGGAGGGGTACACCACCTCATATCCATCCAGGAACACTGTGAGTGATGGTGGAGGAGGGGTACACCACCTCATATCTATCCAGGAACACTGAAGTGTATGCTGTCATTTGTATAAACTGTACGGATATGGACTGTTCACACATAGGGCTTTATTTGAACCAAAATGGAATATCGTGCATAAACCTGTCATAAGAGTACATTACTCGGTGTCTCTATCTCACTTACTGCAGATTGTGAGAAGCTCACAGTGTGCAGTGAAATCATTTAAGCCATTTCAGTCCTATAGAGGAGCCGGTACACCTGGGGGCCGGAGGTCAGATTGAAGCACTGTGTAGTCTGCATGGACCTCAGGACTATCTGGCAGGGGTTCCGGGATCACAAGACGAATCCTTTGGCGTGTAAACCAGACGAATGCAAAATCTGCTGCATCACACGACACGTACATTTCCAATTATGGACGATTTCCAGGAAAATGTTCACATTTTGAGTGTTACAACTTTTTCTTTTTTTTTTGCCTACATCTTTCATTTATTCAGAAAGGATGATAACTTGCCCAGATTCCGGCCAGCATTCTTCTACCTTCAGATTTTCTCACGAACGCGTCTAAAAGAAAATCTCCGGGTTTCAGGACTCTCCTCATTGGGTAAATGGGGGCGGGGGTCGCCGCTGTTGCAGAGCGTTCCTAGTTCAGGGCCTGCCCGGTGTAACATGCTAAATATCACACTGCAGAGCCATGTTTCCATAGTACACGCCAGCATCTGCCATAGATCAGAGCAGATTTGTCCATCCTCGGGTTCTGGGCTGCAGATGACTTTGGTTTGCGGCAGGCTGCCTAATAGTTTTCGTCTAGACATTATGCTAAAGCAGAATGAATTTCCCTCCTTTTATCCGCGGTCTCCTCTCCTGGCAGCACCAGGCCGTCCCTTATCAGCGGTTTGTTGTCTGCTCTACAGAATCCACCCTTGTGTGTCCGTATCTTCTGCTGCACATCCATATACAGCTTACAGGTTGTGGGAAAGGCTCATCTATGGTGCAGCCAAGCCTATGTCTGCCTGGTGATGGCGGATTGCGGTTGAAGATGGAGCAGGCCCAACTGCTCTGGAGAACATATGTCTTCATTAAATATATAATGTCTTCTCTAATGAAGTCAAGATAAGATAAAGGAATGCTTGACTCGTCTTATAAGAAATTTAGGAGACGATTAGGAAATACTCCGGGCAAATGTAGAAAAAATATTTCCATATTCAGGAAATGATGTACGTTGGATAGAGACATAGATATATAGACAGACTATATGGCCAAAAGCATGTGACCCCCCCCCTCCCATCTCCAAATGATGGAGTTCAGGTGTCTCGTCATTTCTTCTCATCCAACATCAGTCTTGACTGAAGTAATACTGCTTGGACCTTGAAGAAGGGGACATACCCCAAAAACTTGTCCTAAAAATTGTATGTTCAAATGAAAAAATTATCACAGACAGTACTCAGTTGTTTCTGTCGCAAGTTCACTAATAAGGATACAATCACCTCAAGCAAGAACTCTGTGAATAATAACGGGTTTATCCCACTCCAAACAGATACACTACATGGCCAGATCCATAAAGACATGGTTTGATCAGTTTCCTGTGGAGGAACTCGACCCTACTGAACACCTTTTCTCCTTAGAGACATGGTTTGACCAGTTTGATGTGGCAGAACACCACCCTAATCAAATCCTTTTCTCCATAAAGACATGGTTTGACCAGTTTGATGTAAAGGAACTCGACCCTACTGACCACCTTTTTTTCTATAAAGACATGATTTGACCAGTTTTCTGTGGAGGAACTCGACCCTACTGAACACCTTTTCTCCATATAGACATGGTTTGTCCAGTTTGCTGTGAATGAACTCGACCCTACTGAACACCTTTTCTCTATAAAGACATGATTTGACAAGTTTGGTGTGGAGGAACTCGACCCTGCTGACCACCTTTTCTCCATGTATACATGGTTTGACCAGTTTGGTGTGACAGAACTTGACCCTACTGAACACCTTTTCTCCATATAGACATGGTTTGATCAGTTTGGTGTGGAGGAACTCAACCCTACTGAACACCTTTTCTCCATATAGACATGGTTTGACCAGTTTTCTGTGGATGAACCTGACCCTACTGAACATCTTTTCTCCATAAAGACATGGTTTGACCAGTTTTCTGTGGAGGAACTTGACCCTACTGAACATCTTTTCTCCATAAAGATATGGTTTGACCAGTTTGGTGTGGAGGAACTCGACCCTGCTAACCACCTTTTCTCCATGTATACATGGTTTGACCAGTTTGGTGTGACAGAACTCGACCCTACTGAACACCTTTTCTCCATATAGACATGGTTTGATCAGTTTGGTGTGGAGGAACTCAACCCTACTGAACACCTTTTCTCCATATAGACATGGTTTGACCAGTTTTCTGTGGATGAACCTGACCCTACTGAACATCTTTTCTCCATAAAGACATGATTTTGACCAGTTTCCTGTGGTGGAACGTGACCCTACTGAACACCTTTTCTCCATAAAGACATGATTTGACCAGCTTGGTGTGGAGGATCTCGACCCTACTGAACACCTTTTCTCCATAAAGACATGATTTGACCAGTTTTCTGTGGAGGAACTTGACCCTACTGAACACCTTTTTCTCTATAAAGACATGATTTGACCAGTTTTCTGGGGAGGAGCTTGACCCTGCTAAATATCTTTTCTCCATAAAGACATGGTTTGACCAGTTTGGTATGGAGGAACTCGACCCTGCTGACCACCTTTTCTTCATGTATACATGGTTTGACGTGGCAGAACGTGACCCTACTGAACACCATTTCTCAAAATAGACAAGGTTTGACCAGTTTGGTGTGGAGGAACTCAACTCTACTGAACAACTTTTCTCCATATAGACATGGTTTGACCAGTTTGGTGTGGAGGAACTCAATCCTACTGAACACCATTTCTCCAGAAAGACATGGTTTGACCAGTTTGGTGTGGAGGAACTCGACCCTACTGAACACCTTTTCTCTGTTAAGGACTGATTTGATAAGTTTGGTGTAGAGGAACTCGACTCTACTGAACACCTTTTTTCTGTAAAGACATGATTTGACCAGCTTGGTGTGGAGGAACTCTACCCTCCTGAACACCCTTTCTCCATAAAGACATGGTTTGGCGTGGAGTAACTTGACCCTCCTGAACAACTTTTCTCCATAAAGACATGGTTTGACCAGTTTGATGTGGGGGAACTCAACCCTACTGAACACCTTTTCTCCATAAAAACATGGTTTGTCCAGTTTGATGTGAAGTAACTGGAGTGTTCTGCACACATTGAGACCTCAACCCTACTGAACACTTTGGAAATGAATTTGAAACTGGCAGCAAACCAGGTCTTTTTTTTTTAGCACCCTACTTGGGCCTGATATGTGAGCCATGTCTTCTCATTGAACAATGGTACCTGGCATCACAAGTGGGCAAAAATTCCGACAGACACCTTCTAAAATCTCCCCAGAAGAATGGAGGAATGGTTTCAGCCACAAAAGGGAGGCTATCTTCATGAAGGAAAGGCAGATCCATGTCAATGGCCATTGTTTTAGAATGGGATGTCCAGCAAGTTCTTATAGATGCAATGGTCAGGTGTCCACAAACCTTTGATGTATCTCAATATAGTTATTCTTCATACACTGTAATGTACCACACACAACTAGGCCATAGTGTTAAGCATCTTAGCTACCAGGGTGTTTTTGCATTTTGCAAAGAAAACGTGAGAGGAACATACAATCTCTATACAGATATTGTCTCTGGTGGTAATTCATTCAAATGAAGGAGAAAAATCACTTATTTACAAAATTTTATAACAGAAACTAAGAAAAAAACATGTTTTTTTTTAAAAACAATTTTCAGCTGTTTTTGGTTTGTTTAGCAAAAAATAAAAAACCCCGAGGTGATTAAATACCACCAAAAGAAAGCTTTATCTGTCTAAAAAAAAATAATAAAAATTTCATATGGGTACAGTGTTGCATGACCGCGCAATTGTCATTCAAAGTGTGACAGCACTGAAAGCTGAAAACTGGCCTGGACAGGAAGGGGGTAGAAGTGTCCGGTAGGCAGGAAGGGGTAGAAGTGTCCGGTAGGCAGGAAGGGGGGTAGAAGTGCCCGGTGGGCAGGAAGGGGGTAGAAGTGTCCTGTAGGCAGGAAGGGGGTAGAAGTGTCCTGTAGGCAGGAAGGGGGTAGAAGTGTCCTGTAGGCAGGAAGGGGGTAGAAGTGTCCTGTAGGCAGGAAGGGGGTAGAAGTGTCCGGTAGGCAGGAAGGGGGTAGAAGTGCCCGGTAGGCAGGAAGGGGGTAGAAGTGTGCCCAATAGGCAGGAAGGTGGTAGAAGTGCCCAATAGGCAGGAAGGGGGTAGAAGTGCCCGGTGGGCAGGAAGGGGGTAGAAGTGCCCGGTGGGCAGGAAGGGGGTAGAAGTGCCCGGTGGGCAGGAAGGGGGTAGAAGTGCCCAGTAGGGAGGAAGGGGGTAGAAGTGCCCGGTGGGCAGGAAGGGGGTAGAAGTGCCCGGTAGGCAGGAGGGGGGTAGAAGTGCCCGGTAGGCAGCAAGGGGGTAGAAGTGCCCGGTAGGCAGGAAGGGGGTAGAAGTGTCCGGTAGGGAGGAAGGGGGTAGAAGTGCCCGGTAGGCAGGAAGGGGGTAGAAGTGCCCGGTAGGCAGCAAGGGGGTAGAAGTGTCCTGTAGGCAGGAAGGGGGTAGAAGCTCCCTGTAGGCAGGAAGGGGGTAGAAGCTCCCTGTAGGCAGGAAGGGGGTAGAAGCGCCCTGTAGGCAGGAAGGGGGTAGAAGTGTCCTGTAGGCAGGAAGGGGGTAGAAGCGCCCGGTAGGCAGGAAGGGGGTAGAAGCGCCCGGTAGGCAAGCAGGGGGTAGAAGCGCCCGGTAGGCAGGAAGGGGGTAGAAGTGCCCTGTAGGCAGGAAGGGGGTAGGCAGAAGTGTCCGGTAGGCAGGAAAGAAGGGGGTAGAAGTGTCCAGTAGGCAGGAAGGGGATAGAAGTGTCCGGTAGGCAGGAAGGGGATAGAAGTGTCCGGTAGGCAGGAAGGGGATAGAAGTGTCCAGTAGGCGAGGGTTTAAACAGGTTTTTATCTCCTGATATGAGATTACTAGATGTCATAAACACGTTTCATTCCATAAACAAATTTTTATCTTGCTCTCAGCAGAATATCTTGTGACTTTGTTCTTTTGACCTGGAGAAATGACACATCAGTCACCTCTCATGCCCCTGGCATTGGGGCAACAATGCTTTATTGTAAAAATTACCCAAGAAACAAAGGGTCCAAGAGCAACACATTTCATAGGCATTACAACAGAGTAGGAGAAGCCTTTACCACACCAAGAAAAACATGTTCCATCACAAAGCAGGAGGACCTTTTACCACACTAAGGGAAGACCTTCCATCACAAAACAGGAGGGGTCCGAAACACACCAAGGGAAGATGTTCCATTACAAAACAGGAGGAGCCTTTGCCACACTAATGGAGGATGTTACACACCAAGGGAAGACGTTCTATCACAAAATTGGAGAAGACTTTACCACACCAAGGGAAGATGTTCCATCACAAAGCTGGAGGAGCCTTTACCACACTAATGGAGGACGTTCCATCACAAAGCAGGGAAGACATTCCATCAGAAAGCAAGGTCGCTGTCCACGCCAAGGAAGATGTTCCATCACAAAGCAGGAGTGGCTCTGACCACACCAAGGAAGATGTTCCATCACAAAGCAGGAGGGACCCTGACCACACCAAGGGAAGATGTTCCAGATTTGCAAAGCTGGAGGGGCTCTGTCCACACCAAGGGAAGATGTTCCATTGCAAAGCAGAAAGGGCTCTGACCACACCAAGGGAAGATGTTCCATCGCAAAGAAGGAGGGGCTCTGACCACACCAAGGGAAGATGTTCCATCACAAAGAGGGGGGGCTCTGACCACAACAAGGGGAAGATGTTCCATCACAAAGAAGGAGGGGCTCTGACCACACCAAGAGAGATATGCCCAGACATACACTTTAATTTTTAGAGAATTTGTTTTTATATCAAGGCATAAAAACAGACAGCTATATGGTGGGTCAGTGGGCGTGGCCTTCACAGGGACATGTAAAGCGTCATTCTCACTCCCGTAAAATCTGCACTTGTTTTGCAAATCTCCATCTCTTGGTAAACCTTTCCTCTTTGGCAGACTACAGGAGGGCACTCCGTTCTAGAAGGTACCCGAGCGCCACATTAAAGCCGTCAGTTTAATTCCACAGCAGTGACATCTTAATTATGTGCGTCAAAGACACCGGAAAATTTGTTTTTGTTTTTAATTAAGCGACTTCATATTTTTACGGCTCTGGCAGCCTCCTGTAATGAGTTTTGTCAGCGAGAGGAACTGGGCCGCGATCTGTGTGATTCACAGTCAATCTAGCTGCAGCGTGCACTGCCGGTGACTCTGCGAGCATCGAAAATATGTCATTAATTGCCGAAAACAGAGAGAGGAGAGGATGGCAGCGCTAATTAGGACCTTGTTTTTTTTTAAAGTGTAAAAGTAGGCAAGCCGCTAAATACACAGTTCTCGTTCTAATACGGTTCTACGGCTCTGCCTGCTGCTAAGAAATAATCTGCGGACTGTTTAAAGAAAACCATTACGGAGCAGAGGACAAATGACTGGTCACCAGTATTGTCTGTGGTGTCCCTCCAGCAGATCTATTTCACATTACTGACTTGCCATGCCTTGTTCTGCACTGTGCTCTTTGTGCTGTTTACTGTTCTCCTTGCTGGAGAGGAAGCTGTATCTGCAAAAACCATTACCGAGCAGAGGACAAATGACTGGCCCACCAGTATTGTCTGCGGTCTCCCTCCAGAAGATCTATTTCACATTTACTGACTTACCATACCTTGTTCTACTGTGTTTTTTGTGCTGTTTACTGTTCTCCTTGCTGGGAGAGGAAGCTGTATATGAGGACCTGTTCTGCGAAAGTCACTACCGAGCAGAGGACAAATGACTGGTCACCAGTATTGTCTGTGGTCTCCCTCCAGAAGATCTATTTCACATTACTGACTTATCATGCCTTGTTCTGCACTGTGCTTTTTGTGCTGTTTAACTGTTCTCCTTGCTGGAGAGGAAGCTGTATCTGAGGACCTGTTCTGCGAAAACCATTACCAAGCCGAGGACAAATGACTGGTCACCAGTATTGTCTGTGGTCTCCCTCCAGCAGATCTGTTTCACATTACTGACTTACCATGCCTTGTTCTGCACTCTGTGTTTTTTGTGCTGTTTACTGTTCTCCTTGCTGGAGAGGAAGCTGTATCTGCAGAAACCATTACGCGAGCAGAGGACAAATGACTGGCCCACCAGTATTGACTGTGGATCTCCCTCCAGCAGATCTATTTCACATTCGTGACTTACCATACCTTGTTCTGCTCTGTGCTTTTTGTGCTGTTTACTGTTCTCTTGCTGGAGAGGAAGCTGTATATCTGCAGAAACCATTACCGAGCAGAGGACAAATTGACTGGTCACCAGTATTGACTGTGATCTCCCTCCAGCAGATCTATTTCACATTCGTGACTTACCATACCTTGTTCTGCACTGTGCTTTTTGCTTGCTGTTTACTGTTTCCTTGCTGGAGAGGAAGCTGTATCTGAGGACCTGCAGTGCAGTTGCAAGGATCTCCCTGCCATATATTATTATTTACTGACTTATTACATTGAGTTTATATCTGCGCCAAAGGGTTTGCCTCAGCGCTGTACAATAGGGTGGAGGAACAGGGGTTTGCTCCTGCTGACTAGGGATCTGATGAATGCAACAGCAACAGGAGATTTTGAGGGAGCACAGATCCACAGAGAGATTGAAGTAGAAGCAGGGAGATAATTTGCACTGCAAATCCTCAGGTACAGCTTCCTCTCCAGCAAAGAGAATTCATTTGCAGCACAATAGTGACATCACCTAATCTCACTACCAAATCCTCTGACACAAGCAGTATCCGCACTACCAGACCCGCATTCACTATTATCCGCTCTCCTCGGACCCCGCATTCACTATATTCTGGTCTCCCCCGGACCCTGCATTCACTATATCGCTCTCCCCGGACCCCGCATTCACAATATCTGCTCTCCCCGGACCCCGCACATTTTTCACTATATCTGCTCTCCCGGACCCCGCATTCACTTTATATCCGCTCTCCCCGGACCCCGCATTTCACTATATCCGCTCTCCCCGGACTCCGCATTCGCTATATCCCTCTCCCCGGACCCCGCATTTCACTATATCCGCTCGCCCCGGGACCCCGCATTCAACTATATCCGGAACCTACGCTCTCCCCGGACCCCGCATTCACTATATCCGCTCTCCCGGACCATTCGCATTTCACTATATCCCGCTCTTCCCGGACCCAGCCCATTTACTATATCCGCTGTTCCCGGACCCTGCATTCCCTTATCCGGTCTCCCCGGACCCCGCATTCACTATATCCACTCTCCCCGGACCCGCATTCACTATATCCGCTCTCCCCGGACCCCGCATTCACTATATCCGCTCTCCCCCGGACCCCGCATTCACTATATCCGCTCTCCCCAGACCTCGCATTCACTATATCCGCTCTCCCCGGACCCCGCATTTCACTATATCCGCTCTCCCCCGGACCCTGCATTCACTATATATCCGCTCTCCCCGGACCCCGCATTCACTATATCCGCTCTCCCCGGACCCCGCATTCACTATATCCGCTCTCCCCGGACCCAGCATTCACTATATCCGCTCTCCCGGACCCCGCATTCACTATATCCGCTCTCCCGGACCCCGCATTCACTATATCCGCTGTTCCCCGGACCCCGCATTCACTGTATATGGTCTCCCCGGACCCCGCATTCACTATATCCGCTCTCCCCGGACCCCGCATTCACTATATCCAGTCTCTCCCGGACCCGCATTCACTATATCCGCTCCCCGGACCCTGCATTCACTATATCCACTCTCCCGGACCCGCATTCACTATATCCGCTCTCCCCGGACCCCGCATTCACTATATCCGCTGTTCCCGGACCCCGCATTCACTATATCCAGTCTCCCCGGACCCCGCATTCACTATATCCGCTCTCCCCGGACCCCGCCGAATTCACTATATATTCCGCTCTCCCTCTCATCCCCGGACCCCGCATTTCCCTATATCCGCTCTCCCCGGACCCCGCATTCACTATATCCAGTCTCTCCGGACCCCGCATTCACTATATCCGCTCTCCCCGGACCCCGCATTCACTATATCCGCTCTCCCCGGACCCCCGCATTCACTATATCTTGTCTCCCCGGACCCCGCATTCACTATATCCGCTCTCCCTGGACCCCGCATTCACTATATCCGCTCTCCCCGGACCCCGCATTCACTATATCTGGTCTCCCCGGATCCCGCATTCACTATATCCAGTCTCCCTGGACCCCGCATTCACTATATCTGCTCTCCCGGACCCCGCATTCACTATATCCGCTCTCCCCGGACCCCGCATTCACTATATCCAGTCTCCCCGGACCCCGCATTCACTATATCCGCTCTCTCCGGACCCCGCATTCACTATATTCCGCTCTCCCCCGGACCCCGCATTCACTATATCCGCTCTCCCGGACCCCGCATTCACTATATCCGCTCTCCCCGGACCCCGCATTCACTAAATCCGCTCTCCCGGGACCCCGCATTCACTATATCCTGTCTCCCCGGACCCCGCATTCACTATATCTGGTCTCCCCGGACCCCGCATTCACTATATCCGCTCTCCCCGGACCCCGAATTCACTATATCATATATCCGCTCTCCCCGACCCCCGAATTCACTATATCCGCTCTCCCCGGGACCCCCGCATTCACAATATCCGCTCTCCCGGGACCCCGCATTCACTACATCCGCTCTCCCTGGACCCCGCATTCACTATATCCGCTCTACCCCCGGACGTCATCCCCGGAAAACCCGCATTCACTACATCCGCTCTCTCCCGGACCCCGCATTCACTATATCCGCTCTCCCCGGACCCCGCATTCACTATATCCGCTCTCACCGGGCCCCGCATTCACCATATCTGCTCTCCCGGACCCCGCATTCAATATATCCGCTCTCCCGGACCCCGCATTCACTACATCCGCTCTCCCTGGACCCCGCATTCACTATATCCGCTCTCCCCGGACCCCGCATTCACTATATCCGCTCTCACCGGACCCCGCATTCACCATATCTGCTCTCCCCGGACCCCGCATTCACTACATCCACTCTCCCCGGACCCCGCATTCACTATATCCTCTCTCCCCGGACCCCGCATTCACTATATCCGGTCTCCCCGGACCCCTGCATTCACTATATCCGCTCTCCCCAGACCCCGCATTCACTATATATCCGCTGTTCCCGGACCCCGCATTCACTAAATCCGCTCTCCCCCCGAAGCGACCCCCGCATTCCTATATCCGCTCTCCCCAGACCCCGCATTCACTATATCCGCTCCCCCGGACCCCCGCATTCACTATATCCAGTCTCCCCCGGACCCCGCATTCACTATATCCGCTCTCTCCCGGACCCCGCATTCACTATATCCGCTCTCCCCGGACCCCGCATTCACTATATCCGCTCTCCCCGGACCCCGCATTCACTATATCCGCTCTCCCCGGACCCCGCATTCACTAAATCCGCTCTCCCGGGACCCCGCATTCACTATATCCAGTCTCCCCGGACCCCGTATTCACTATATCGCTCTCTCCGGACCCCGCATTCACTATATTCCGCTCTCCCCGACCCCGCATTCACTATATCCGCTCTCCCCGGACCCCGCATTCACTATATCCGCTCTCCCCGGACCCCGCATTCACTATATCCTGTCTCCCCGAACCCCGCATTCACTATATCCTGTCTCCTCGGACCCCGCATTCACTATATCTGGTCTCCCCGGACCCCGCATTCACTATATCCGCTCTTCCCCGGACCCCCGAATTCACTATATCCGCTCTCCCCGGACCCCGCATTCACAATATCCGCTCTCCCCGGACCCCGCATTCACTACATCCCTCTCTCTCCCCGGACCCCGCATTCACTATATCCGCTCTCCCCGGACCCCGCATTCACTATATATCCGCTCTTCCCGGACCCCCGCATTCACTATATCCGCTCTCCCCGGACCCCGCATTTACCATATCCGCTCTCCCCGGACCCCGCATTCACTATATCCGCTCTCCCCGACCCCGCATTCACTATATCCGCTCTTCCCGGACCCCCGCATTCACAATATCCGCTCTCCCCGGACCCCGCATTCACTACATCCGCTCTCCCTGGACCCCGCATTCACTATATCCGCTCTCCCCGGACCCCGCATTCAATATATCCGCTCTCCCCGGACCCCGCATTCAATATATCCGGTCCCCACAGTACACAGAACATGGAAATGCAATTATTTTAGTAAATATAAACTGCTAAATCCCTTTTCTCATCAGCAGTATACAGCAGTCTTGTGACTTCTATCAGTGTCCCTCAGATTACTGGTTAAAGCTTGTAGGAGGAGTTTTCATTCTCCCGTCACTGTCCTATGAGACTGCCAGACCTGTGATCCCTCTGTCTGCACAGTGCTGATTGGCCCTGCGCTGATCACATGCACCCTTCCAAGAAAAAAACCTCTCTAGCAATACACACCAAACTGAGCATGTGCAGCTTGCCCCAAGGCTCTGCTCTATCAGGAGATGGATGGGGGACAGTAGAAAGGGATGATCAGAGAAGACAGGATCCAACAGCCTTTTTTACACAATGCAGGGGATTAACCCCTTAGGTTCCACAGTGAGTATAACAAGCGTGCTTTCCTGCATCTACAGACCGATCGTACTGCGGGGGGTTCAGGAACACTTTATTATTGCATGACTGGTTGCAGCTCGCTGTCCCGTTGTAACTTGTAATCTGTGTCATCCCTGTAATGTGTCACCATAAACATGGGATTGCCACTTGGAATGTCGCGGAATAATTGCCGGGCAAAGCTCAGCGATCGGCTCTCACCGCCTCCGTCCCTCTGACACCAAACAAGAGGACGATCCGAGGCGATGCGATCCGAGGCGATGCGATCCGAGGCGATGCGATCTGAGGCGATGCGATCCGAGGCGATGCGATCTGAGGCGATGCGATCCGAGGCGCTCTCCCTCCTCTCCTGCCGGGTTGTGTTGGTTTTGGATTTCGTTCTCTTTTAGCCGTCCTTTGAAGCACAAAAGGCTCCGCGTTGTCACTGAGACAATATCCGCCGACCGATCATTACCCAGAATTCACAGCTAGACGTCACACACATCGAACAATTCATTTCACAGACAGACCCTCCGCTGGCCTTGGGTTATACGCTCAGGGCACATATGTCTTCGTTTAAAGGGGAACTCCACTGTCAAGGGAGAAGAATCTTCCCAGAAATCTGCACTAAGACACCATTCACTGAGCTGCCATTCCCTTGGGCATCCCCACCCCCCATCTCCACCCCTTACCCCATCCTCACCCCTTACCCCATCCCCACCCCCATCTCCACCCCTTACCCCATCTCCACCCCTTACCCCATCCCCACCCCCATCTCTACCCCTTACCCCATCTCCACCCCTTACCCCATCTCCACACCCCTTACCCCATCCCCACCCCCATCTCTACCCCTTACCCCATCTCCACCCCTTACCCCATCTCCCACCCCTTACCCCATCCCCACCCCTTACCCCATCCCCACCCCCATCTCCACCCCTTACCCCATCCCCCCACCCCTTCCCCCATCTCCACCCCTTACCCCATCTCCACACCCCTTACCCCATCTCCCACACCCCTTACCCCATCCCCACCCCCATCTCTACCCCTTACCCCATCTCCCACCCCTTACCCCAGCCCCACCCCCATCTCCACCCCTTACCCCATCTCCCACACCCCTTACCCCATCCCCACCCCTTACCCCATCCCCAACCCCCATCTCTACCCTTACCCCATCTCCCACCCCTTACCCCATCTCCCCTACACTCCTTACCCCGTCTCCCCACTCCTTACCCCATCTCCCCTCTCCTTACCCCGTCTCTCCCCTCTCCTTACCCCATCCCCCCACTCCTTACCCCGTCTCCCCTCTCCTTACCCCATCTCCCCTCTCCTTACCCCCATCTCCCCACCCCTTACCCCATCTCCACACCCCTTACCCCATCTCCCCACTCCTTACCCCATCTCCCACACTCCTTACCCCATCTCCCCACTCCTTACCCCATCTCCCCACCCCTTACCCCATCTCCACACCCCTTACCCCATCTCCCCTCTCCTTTCCCCATCTCCCCACTCCTTACCCATATCCCCACCCTTTACCCCATATTTCCACCCCCATCCCCACCCCTTACCCCAATCTCCACACCCCTTACCCCATCTCCCACCCCTTACCCCATCTCCCACTCCTTACCCCATCCCCACCCCTTAAACCCCACCCCTTACTACCCCATCTCCACTCCTTACCCCATATCCCCACCCTTTACCCCATATTCCCACCCCCATCCCCACCCCTTACCCAACTCCACACCCCCTTACCCACTCCACACCCCTTACCCAACATCCCACACCCCTTACCCCACTCTCCACACCCCTTACCCAACTCCACACCCCTTACCCCATCCCACCCCTTACCCCATCTCCACACCCCTTACCCCATCCGCACCCCTTACCCCATCTCCACACCCCTTACCCCACCCCCATCACCCCCACCCCCCACCCCTTACCCCATCTCTACCCCGTACTCCATCTCCACCCCTTACCCGACCCCTTACCCCATCGCCACACCCCTTACCCCATCCCCACCCCCACCCCTTATATTTATATTTTATTAATATATTTTTCTTCCATATGGGTAGACTGATCATTGAGCTGGAGAAGTGACTGAGACCGTGTGCAAAGTCAGATTTTGGGCATCCCCTGCACAAAAAAAAATTAAATTTTTGGTGAGATACTCCCAATAGGAAATCACAGCTACAGGGATGCAGACCCTGCCGCTTTCCTCATTACACTCCTGCAGGTAACAAAAAGAAGGAATCTGCAACAAAGTTTTTTAAAATCCCTGCAATGTGCACCGGGGGGGGGGGGGGGAGGGGGTTTCTCAACAAAAGTGGAGTTACTCTTTAACCAGTTCCTGCCTGGCCTATTGTCAGATGATGGCTGGACATGGCGGGACACTCGTTCCTGGTGGACATCATATGACATCCTCCCCGGAACGTGCCTCGCGCATGCCCCACGGGCCACATTGCAGCACGATCTGTCACCCGCAGTGACCCCTGGATGACTGATTAGTGTAAAGGCTGCTGCCGGTACCATGTGATCGCTGTGACCAATCACAACAGATCACATGACAATTGTACACAATGTATAGCTTTCATTCATACCATCCAATGTGTACTATTGTGTTGATCTCTGTGATTGGTCACAGTGATCACATGGTACAGACACGGCCAATCACAGCTAATAGCAATAGTAAACACTGAATGAATCAATTTGATTCAGTAAAAATGGTTGTTTATAACAGTGAAATTCATTGGTATAAACAATCATAGTGCGCAAAACAAAATCCTGATCACTTCCCCAGAGTAGTACCGTGTTACTATGGTAACATATATTGCTCTGGGCACAGTGTATAAAATAAAATTTGTGCAAAAAACTGAATAAAAAAAAAGTAAAAAAAAAAAATCTTTTTTTTTTTTTTTTTTTTTTTTGTATACTGTCGCCGGTCAGTGTCCCTGATCCCTGCCAGACCAGTCATATGACAACGCTGTACTGCACTGGTGACAATATGTGTGACAAAGAAAAAATGGGAAAAATTTTTTTTTTAAATTTCTTCATTTTCCAAAAAATTGTCATAGATAATGACAACTTCAAAAAAAAAATAGCCATGCCTCTTACTAAATACCTTGGACCGTCTGCTTTCTAAAAAGGAAATCATTTTGGGGGGGGATTTTGTAGCAGAATACATTTTGGCCTAAATTTATGAAGAAAGATTATTTTTCTTTGCAAAATTTCATAATCAAAACATAAAAAGTGTTTTTTTTATTTATTTTTTTTGTTTGGTCTTTTTTTTTTTATTTAACAAAAAAAAAAAAAAACCCAGTGGTGACCTAATACCACCAAAACAAAGCTCTGTTTTTGAGGGAAAAAAAGATATACACCTGCCTGGAGTTCGCATGTTCTCCCTGTGCCTGCGTAGGTTTCCTCTGGGAACTCCGGTTTCCTCCCACACTCCAAAGACATGCTGGGAGGTGAATTGGCTCCTGTCTAAGTTGGCCCTAGTATGTGTATGTATGACTGGACCTTAGAATTGTTACGGCCCCTTGAGGGTTAGGGACTCCTTAGATGTACAGTCAGGGACCTTAGATTGTACGCCCTTGAGGGTTAGGGATCTTAGATGGTACGGCCCTTGAGGGTTAGGGACCTTAGATTGTACGCCCCTTGAGGGTTAGGGCGCTTAGATTAGATTGCCGCCCCTTGAGGGTTAGGGCCCTTAGATTGTACGCCCCTTGAGGGTTAGGGCCTTAGATTGTGCTCCCCCCTTGAGGGTTAGGGACCTTAGATTGATTAGGGTAGACGCCCCTTGAGGGTTAGGGACCTTAGATTGTACGCCTCTTGAGGGTTAGGGACCTTAGATTGTACGCCCCTTGAGGGTTAGGGCCCTTAGATTGTACCCCCCTTGAGGGTTAGGGCCCTTAGATTGTACTCCCCTTGAGGGTTAGGGGCGACCTTAGATTGTACGCCCCTTGAGGGTTAGGGCCCTTAGATTGTACGCCCCTTGAGGGTTAGGGGGTTAGGGGGACCTTAGATTGTACGCCCCTTGAGGGTTAGGGACCTTAGATTGTACCCCCCTTGAGGGTTAGGGCCCTTAGATTGTACCCCCCTTGAGGGTTAGGGCCCTTAGATTAGGGCCCTTAGATTGTACGCCCCTTGAGGGTTAGGGACCTTAGATTGTACGCCCCTTGAGGGTTAGGGACCTTAGATTGTACGCCCCCTTGAGGGTTAGGGACCTTAGATTGTACGCCCCTTGAGGGTTAGGGACCTTAGATTGTACGCCCCTTGAGGGTTAGGGACCTTAGATTGTACACCCCTTGAGGGTTAGGGACCTTAGATTGTACGCCCCTTGAGGGTTAGGGACCTTAGATTGTACGGCTCTTAACGCCCCTTGGGTTAGGGACCTTAGATTGACGCCCCTTAAGGGTTAGGGACCTTAGATTGTGCGCCCCTTGAGGGTTAGGGACCTTATATTGTTGTACTCCTCGGGGGCGGGGACTGATGTGAATGTATAACATAAATCTGCAAAGATTGAGTCGGTGAACGAACGCATGTCAAAAGTTCGACCATAAAAGGGTCATTATCATAGCAGCCGTCTTCCCGAGTCGGTAAACAGAGGTGGCTGCACAGAGGAGACAGGGCTGTTTACCTTTGAAATCCTCCCGTAGTCTGACAATGATCGACCTCCCACAATGAGCCCAGGACAGGTTATAATGAACGATCGCTTCCCTCACACTCAGCGATGTTCAAGAGCTTGGCCTGCCTGGAGGAAAGTCTCCTGTCTCAAGGACATGATGAGAGTAGTGGAGCACCGGAATGGAAATTCTTGGCCAAGCCTGTGGGTGTGAGGGAAGCGATCGTTCATTCTAACCTGTCCTGGGCTCATTGTGGGAGGTCGATCATTGTCAGACTACGGGAGGATTTCAAAGGTAAACAGCCCTGTCTCCTCTGTGCAGCCACCTCTGTTTACCGACTCGGGAAGACGGCTGCCATGATAATGACCCTTTTATGGTCGAACTTATGACATGAATTCGTTCACCGACTCAAGTGTTTGCAGATTTACCTGCTGAGGAGTACGCCGCGCTTAGAAACGATCGATACAAACTTCTTCATTATCCACTTCAGCGCCGGAAGGTTTTACCCCCTTCATGACCAGGCCGGTTTTTTTTTTTTTGCTATTCAGCACTGCGCAACTTTAACTGGTAATGGCGAAGTCATGCAGCACTGTACCTAAATAAAATTTATACCTTTTTTTTTTCACAAAAATTGATCTTTCTTCTGGTGGTATTTGTCACCAGTGGGGGTTGTTTTTACATTTTTTATTATATAAACACAAAAAAGACCGAAATTTTGAAAAAAAAAAAAAAAACTTTATTTTTCACTATATAACATATCCAATTAAAAAAAAAAAAAAAAACAATTGAATTTCTTCATAAATGTATTCTGCTCCATGTCTTTGGTTAAAAATAAATAAATAAAAAATCCCAATAATCGTATATTGATTGGTTTGCAGAAAAGTTTTATAGCGACTACAAAGTATGAGATATATATACTGGAATTTACACAACACTCTACCATCGAGTCCAGGACACTCCCGGGATATGGATCTGGTCAGGGAAGTCGCAGAGGGGGTTGTTCATCAGTTTCAGCTGCTTTGGTGTCCATAAAATAAACAACAGGTACACTAGATGGGCAACAATGAGACAACCCCCAAAACAGGAATGGTTTTACAGGTGACATTTTTTTCCTACTCATCTTTTTCTGACTGTTTTTCACTTCTTTTGCATTTGGTCTCGGGTCAGTGTCACTACTGGTAGTATGAGGCCATACCTGGACCCTACAGAGGTTGCACAGGCAGTCCAACTCCTCCAGGATGGCACATCAATACCTGCCATTGCCAGAAGGTTTGCTGTGTCTCCCAGCACAGTCTCAAGAGCATGGAGGAGATTCCAGGAGACAAGAGCACGGAGGAGATTCCAGGAGACAAGAGCACGGAGGAGATTCCAGGAGACAAGAGCATGGAGGAGATTCCAGGAGACAAGAGCATGGAGGAGATTCCAGGAGACAAGAGCACGGAGGAGATTCCAGGAGACAAGAACATGGAGGAGATTCCAGGAGACAGGAGCATGGAGGAGATTCCAGGAGACAAGAGCATGGAGGAGATTCCAGGAGACAAGAGCATGGAGGAGATTCCAGGAGACGAGCATGGAGGAGATTCCAGGAGGCGAGCATGGAGGAGATTCCAGGAGACGAGAGCATGGAGGAGATTCCAGGAGACGAGAGCACGGGGGAGATTCCAGGAGACGAGAGCACGGAGGAGATTCCAGGAGACGAGAGCACGGAGGAGATTCCAGGAGACGAGAGCACGGAGGAGATTCCAGGAGACGAGAGCACGGAGGAGATTCCAGGAGACGAGAGCACGGAGGAGATTCCAGGAGACGAGAGCACGGAGGAGATTCCAGGAGACGAGAGCATGGAGGAGATTCCAGGAGACGAGAGCACGGAGGAGATTCCAGGAGACGAGAGCACGGAGGAGATTCCAGGAGACGAGAGCACGGAGGAGATTCCAGGAGACGAGCATGGAGGAGATTCCAGGAGACGAGCATGGAGGAGATTCCAGGAGACGGGAGCACGGAGGAGACTCCAGGAGACGAGAGCACGGAGGAGATTCCAGGAGACGAGAGCATGGAGGAGATTCCAGGAGACAGGCAGTTCCTCTAGGAGAGCTGACAGGGCCGGAGGAGGTCCTTAACCCATCAGCAGGACCGGTATCTGCTCCTTTGTGGAAGGAGGACCAGGATGAGCTCTGCCAGAGCCCTACAAAATGACCTCCAGCAGGCCACTGGTGTGAATTTCTCTGACCAAACAATCAGAAACAGACTTCATGAGGGTGGCCTGAGGGCCCGACGTCCTCTAGTGGGCCCTGTGCTCACTGCCCCAGCACCATAGAGCTGGATTGGCATTTGCCATTGAACCCCAGAATTGGCAGGTCCACCACTGGCACCCTGTGCTTTTCACAGATGAGAGTAGGTTCCCCCTGAGCACATGTGACAGACGTGAAAGGGTCTGGAGAAGCCGTGGAGAACGTTCTGCTGCCTGTAACATGGTTCAGTATGACCGTTCTGGTGGTGGGTCAGTGATGGTCTGGAGGGGCATATCCATGGAGGGACACACAGACCTCTACAGGATAGACAATGGCACTCTGACTGCTATTAGGTATGGGGATGAAATCCTTGGACCCATTGTCAGACCCTACGCTGATGCAGTGGGTCCTGGGTTCCTCCTGGTGGGTTCCTCCTGGTGCAGTGGGTCCTGAGATCCTCCTGGTGCAGTGGGTCCTGGGTCCTGGTGCAGGTCCTTCCTCCTGGTGCAGTGGGTCCTCGGTTCCTGGGTTCCTCCTGGGTGCATTGGGTTTCTGGGTTCCTCCTGCTGCAGTGGGGTCCTGGGTTCCTCCTGGTGCAGTGGGTCCTGGTTTCCTCCTGGTGCAGACAATGCCTGGCCTCATGTGGGGAGAGTATGCAGGCAGTTCCTGGAGGATGAAGGAATTGATACCATTGAATGGCCCCCATGCTGGCCTGACCTAAATCCAATAGAACCCCTCTGGGATGTCATGTTTCGGTCCATCCGACACCTCAGACTGTCCAGGAGCTCAGTGATGTCCTGGTCCAGATCTGGGAGGAAATCCCCCAGGACACCATCCGTGGTCTCATTAGGACCCTCCCCCGACGTTTGTCAGGCATGCATACAAGCACGTGGGGGCCACACAGACTACTGAGGACCATTCTGAGTTGCTGCAATGACATTTCAGCACAATGGACTCGCCTGCTGCATCATTTCTTTACTTTGATTTTCGGGGTGTCTGTGAATTCAGTCCTCTGTAGGTCGATCATTTTAATTTCCATCAAACAATGGGGCGTCCTTACGTTCCTCACACATATATATTATATACAGCGCTCACCATAAATGTTTCCACCCCTTTTGAAAAGTAAGATTTGAATCAATATCTTAATGAACACAAGAACGATCTCCACCATTGGGACGGATCGGAGTTTGATCGAACATTTGTTGGGCTCATTACATGGAAGGAAGGTTAATAATATAACTTAGATGACAAAATGTTCAGTTTTCTCCAATGAGTTGATGCAAAAATGAATCCCCCCCCCCCCCCAACAGGAACTCCCCCATCTAGTATTCTGTACGACCTCCATGATCTGTAAGGACGGCACCGAGTCTTCTAGGAATGGAATGAACAAGTTGGCGACATATTGCAACATCGATCTTTTTCCATTCTTCAAGAACTGCCTCTTTTAGAGCCTGGATGCTGGATGGAGAGCGATGCTCCACTTGTCTCTTCAGAATCCCCCATAGGTGTTGGATTGGGTTCAAATCAGGAGACAGACTTGGCCACTGGATCACGGTCACCCGATTCTTCTTCAGAGATGCAGCAGTGGCCTTAGATGTGTGTTTTGGATGATTGTCATGCTGGAAAAGTGCACGATGATCGAGGACACACGGAGTGATGGCAGCATCTTCTCTTTCAATATAGAGCAATACATCTGTGAATTTATGACACCATCCATACAATTCAGCTCCCCGACACCAGCAGCATTCATACAGCCCCACAGAAGTCACTGCCACCACTATGTTTCACAGTAGGCACCATGGATTTGTCTTTGTACTCCTCACCTTTGTGACACCATACAGTTGTGAAGCCATCAGTTCCAAAAACCTTTATCTTGGTCTCATCAATCCAGAGTACAGAGTCCCAGTAGTCTTCTTTTTCAGCATGAACCCTGGCAAATTCTAGGCGGGATTTTTTGTGAATGGGCTTTAGGAGCGCCTTCCTTCGTGGACGACACCCATGCATGCCATTCCTCTGCAGTGTACGCCATATTGTGTCACGGGAAACAATCGCCCCAGTTTGGCTTTCTATTTCTCTAGCTAGCTGTAGTGAACTTGCATAGCGATTTTCTTCAACCCTTCTCATTAGAAGACGCTCCCGTCGAGGTGTTAACTTCCGTGGACGGCCTGGACGTCTCTGTGAGATGGTTGCAGTTCCATCTTTGTTACATTTTTGTATCACTTTTGCTCCAGTATTCTGACTGATAAGTAAAGCTTTGCTGATCTTCTTGTAGCCGTCACCTTTCTTGTGTAAAGAAATCATTTTCTTTCTCCGGCCTTCTGACATTTCTCTTCCATGTGGAGCCATCGCTGACAGCATGAAATGGGCGGGGTTTTCTTTGTTAGGTAACGCCTTTTTATCATCACCTGTCTGCTGGACATCTGTTTGATGAATAATTAGACTCACCTGGATCTGATTTCTTGTTAATTAGGATTTATTGGTCTAAATTTATCTTTGCTCTTAAAACTTTCATTGGGGTGTGTTCATTTTTGCAACTTGGTCTGGGATGAATTTGTTAGGAAAAATACTTTTTTGTGTGTGCAAATTACCAAATCTTGTCTGCAACCAATGGGCAGCATTTGTGGGAGGATTTTGTAGTATCGTGTCTCATAGAAAATGTGGATTCTGGAAGGAAAGTGATGGTTTTCTGACACATGCTGCTCGGGTGGACTCGTTTATGCCGGTGTGCGTGCGTGCGTGTAGATATATACACACACAGAGCTCTGGTCTGTGATTGGACGCAGCCGATCAGCAGGCCCTGGCTGTGAATCATTCACTGGGACTTGCTGACATGCTCACGCTGTACACACAGCGGGTGCCGGCCGGGGGGGGGTCTCACATGCGTGTGCCCGATACCAGGAAGTAGACAGCAATGTACGGTTCCGTTGTTTTGCCTTCAATGGCCGCCTGTCCGCAGTACATTGCAGGTGGTTGTTGAGGGGTTAAAGCCGACGGCTGATGTTCCTCTAGTTTGCCTTCCCTGGCTTCTCTTGTTGGCCTTTATCAAGAATCAAATCCTATTTTAATTTTTTTTTCATTAAATTCCTTATTATAGACTCGGCGACCTCAACACTATGTCTCTGTGCTTCACTATGTAATGCTGGCAGATCATGGAACGTGGGAGGAGCCGGCAGCCTGCCTCAGTACTCCCTCTGTCCTGATGCAAGCAGCGGGCTGGCTTTTGGGCGGAGATATGCAAATATCAAAATGCCTTAATGCTTGTACTTACCTGATGCTTGTACTCACCTGATGCTTGTACTTACCTGATGCTTGTACTCACCTGATGCTTGTACTCACCTGGTGCTTGTACTCACCTGGTGCTTGTACTCACCTGGTGCTTGTACTTACCTGATGCTTGTACTCACCTGGTGCTTGTACTCACCTGGTGCTTGTACTCACCTGATGCTTGTACTCACCTGATGCTTGTACTTACCTGATGCTTGTACTCACCTGGTGCTTGTACTCACCTGATGCTTGTACTCACCTGGTGCTTGTACTCACCTGGTGCTTGTACTCACCTGATGCTTGTACTCACCTGATGCTTGTACTTACCTGATGCTTGTACTCACCTGGTGCTTGTACTCACCTGATGCTTGTACTCACCTGGTGCTTGTACTCACCTGGTGCTTGTACTCACCTGGTGCTTGTACTCACCTGATGCTTGTACTCACCTGATGCTTGTACTTACCTGATGCTTGTACTCACCTGATGCTTGTACTTACCTGTTCTCGGGGCGCTCCGGTCACGTGATCTCCTCAGCAGCATCAGGGGAGAGGAGAGATCGCCGACAACAGATGGAATGCCTGGGCAGTGACACCACCCATAGACCTACTACGGGGCGTCCATTGTTGGCTGACCCTCCTCTACCCTGCAGCCACCGCTGGGATCAGATCATGTGACCGGAGCACCCTGAGAATAGGTAAGTATAAGTGTCTTCATTCTACAGCGCGGGTCTCCGAGCTTTCTATACAAAGAGCCAGTTTACTGTACTTCAGGCTTCAGAAGGGCCACACTGTAGCCAGTGGGAGTTAAAAATGTTCTGGTGTTGGTAACAATGCTCCATTGTTGGTGTCAGTGGTTGGAATAATGCAACATCACTGGTGTCAGTGGGAGGAATAGTGCCCCATCATTGGTGTCAGTGGGAGGAATAGTGCCCCATCATTGGTGTCAGTGGGAGGAATAGGGCCCCATCATTGGTGTCAGTGGGAGGAATAGTGTCCCATCATTGGTGTCAGTAGGAGGAATAGTGTCCCATTCATTGGTGTCAGTGGGAGGAATAGTGTCCCATCGTTGGTGTCAGTGGGAGGAATAGTGCCCCATCATTGGTATCAGTGGGGGAATAGTGCCCCATCATTGGTATCAGTGGGAGGAATAGTGTCCCATCATTGGTGTCAGTGGGAGGAATAGTGTCCCATCGTTGGTGTCAGTGGGGGAATAGTGCCCCATCATTGGTATCAGTGGGAGGAATAGTGCCCCATCATTGGTGTCAGTGGGAGGAATAGTACCCCATCATTGGTATCAGTGGGAGGAATAGTGCCCCATCATTGGTGTCAGTGGGAGGAATAGTGCCCCATCATTGGTATCAGTGGGGGGAATAGTGCCCCATCATTGGTGTCAGTGGGAGGAATAGTGCCCCATTATTGGTGTCAGTGGAAGGAATAGTGCCCCATCATTGGTGTCAGTGGGAGGAATAGTGCCCCATCATTGGTGTCAGTGGGAGGAATAGTGCCCCATCATTGGTATCAGTGGGGGAATAGTGCCCCATCATTGGTGTCAGTGGGAGGAATAGTGCCCCATCATTGGTATCAGTGGGAGGAATAGTGCCCCATCATTGGTGTCAGTGGGAGGAATAGTGCCCCATCATTGGTATCAGTGGGAGGAATAGTGCCCCATCATTGGTGTCAGTGGGAGGAATAGTGCCCCATCATTGGTATCAGTGGGAGGAATAGTGCCCATCATTGGTGTCAGTGGGAGGAATAGTGCCCCATCATTGGTGTCAGTGGGAGGAATAGTGCCCCATCATTGGTGTCAGTGGGAGGAATAGTGCCCATTATTGGTGTCAGTGGGAGGAATAGTGCCCCATCATTGGTGTCGGTGGGGATGAATAGTGCCCCATCATTGGTGTCGGTGGGAGGAATAGTGCCCCATCATTGGTGTCAGTGGGAGGAATAGTGCCCCATCATTGGTGTCAGTGAGAGGAATAGTGCCCCATCATTGGTGTCAGTGGGAGGAATAGTGCCCCATCATTGGTGTCAGTGGGAGGAATAGTGCCACATCATTGGTGTCAGTGGGAGGAATAGTGCCCCATCATTGGTGTCAGTGGGAGGAATAGTGCCTATTATTGGTGTCAGTGGGAGGAATAGTGCCCTATTATTGGTGTCAGTGATATGCTTACCTGGTAACAACTTTGGTTTACATTCTAATTGGTAAAATCTAGTACATCACTTTATCTTTACTGCACCTTTGCCACAAAAAAGCCCGGTTACAATATGGCCGACGACACCTTGGCACACCTCACCGGGCTTTTTTATGGTATTGTTACAGTAAAGGCTTCTTTCTGGCAACTCCACCATGCAGCTCATTTTTGTTCAGATATTGTTGTATTGTTCTCCTTGAAACAACCACTCTGTCTTTTTCCAGAGCAGCCTGTATTTCTCTTGTGGGTTTTTTTTCTTTGTCTCCCAGACAATTCTTCCGGCAGTTATGGCTGCCATCTTTCTTGGTTCTCTGACCTTGGCTTGGTATCCAGAGATCCCCGAATTTTGCACTTCTTAATAAGTGATTGAACAGCACTGACTGGCATATTCAAGGCTTTCGATATCTGTTTATATCCTTTTCCATCTCTATAAAGTCCCATTACCTTGTTACGCAGGTCTTTTGACAGTTCTTTTCTGCTCCCCATGGCTCAGTATCTAGCCTGCTCAGTGCTTCCACGTGAGAGCGAACAAACTCACCGACTATTTATACACTGACACTGATTGCAAATTAAAAAGCCACAGATGTGGGACATTAACTTTTTATTTGCCATTGTCCCTGGAGTGTGTCCCCTCGTGTGTCTGTACCAAGGTCGAACATTCCAGGGGGGAGGGAAACTTCTGATATGGGGGTGGAGACTTCTGATCCGGGGGTGGAGACTTCTGATCCGGTGGTGGAGACTTCTGATCCAGGGGTGGAGACTTTTGATCCGGGGTGGAGACTTCTGATCCAGGGGCGGAGACTTCTGATCGGGGGCAGAGACTTCTGATCCGGGGGCAGAGACTTCTGATCCCGGTGGCGGAGACTTCTGATCCGGTGGCGGAGACTTCTGATCCGGGGCGGGAGACTTCTGATCCGGGGGTGGCGGAGACTTCTGATCCGGTGGCGGAGACTTCTGATCCGAGGCGGAGACTTCTGATCCGGCGGCGGAGACTTCTGATCTGGGGGCGGAGACTTCTGATCGGCGGCGGAGACTTCTGATCTGGGGGCGGAGACTTCTGATTCGGGGATGGAGACTTCTGATTCGGGGATGGAGACTTCTGATTCTGGGGGTGGAGACTTCTGATCGGGGGTGGAGACTTCTGATTCTGGGGGTGGAGACTTCTGATCCGGGGGCGGAGACTTCTGATCTGGGGGCGGAGAATTCTGATCTGGGGCGGAGACTTCTGATCTGGGGCGGAGACTTCTGATCTGGGGGTGGAGACTTCTGATCCGGGGGCGGAGACTTCTGATCCGGGGCATTTGGGGGATTCCATTAGGATTTAAAAAGGAGCCAAACAACTCTGTGATCATAAATGGCGTCCTATCATCGCTATCCTTCAATAAAGGACAGTTGTTTGGCACAATTGGTCAGATTTTCACCATCAATGTCGAATGTTCACCATTTCTGCCGGAGGAGGGAGACTTCTGAGCACAACTGTCATTTTATCACATGCGCAGTTGGATTTGCTGCGTCTTATGACAGTCTTCTTCTAGATTTTGCTGTTTCCATGGATCTGGTGGCCCTCGTTCCCCACCCGGGTTGTTTGAATATTCCTCCATGAAGACCCTTTCCATACAAATAATGTTTTTCTTTTTCCCGTACAATTAACGTGCCACGATGAGCGCGCCGCGCGCCGCGAACTGTTTGTGTGTTTCCAGCCTTCCATTGTGCGCAAAGCAAACGCATTCTCCAGATATTCTCCGTAATGAACAGGGTGTGGCCCCCGGCTGCCGGTTTAGACAGGAAAACCTGTCATCAGATATTTCCCATAATAGACATTGGAAGGTACGCCGCGCTTACGTAGATTTTGTGTTTTTTTGTTGCGTTTGAAGTCGTCTAGTGGACTCGGCTTACCTGTGAACATGCTGGAAGTGTACCTATGGAAAGGAAATTAAAACATTCATATATGATGCCAACTGTCACTGAATTCCGCACACCACTTTTGTTTTCTGAGTGCCCCGTGTAACAGTTTCACCCCCGGTTCACATATGTGCGGCTGTGCGGGACGCGTTTTGCGCGGGCATGAGAGATCATTCATTTGTATGGACCCCCGTGCCCCGGGACACGCAGGGAAGAAGTCCCTGTTCTTCTTCTGAAAACGCAGCCGAGGTTCCCGTTTTTAGTCCTCCTACACCCGGGACGTTTTTAGTCCTTCTGCACATGGGACGTTTTGAGTCCTTCTGCACATGGGACGTTTTGAGTCCTCCTGCATGCGGGACGTTTTGAGTCCTCCTGCACGCGGGACGTTTTGAGTCCTCCTGCACGCGGGACGTTTTGAGTCCTCCTGCACGCGGGACGTTTTGAGTCCTCCTGCACGCGGGACGTTTTGAGTCCTCCTGCACGCGGGACGTTTTGAGTCCTCTGCACGCGGGACGTTTTGAGTCCTCCTGCACGCGGGACGTTTTGAGTCCTTCTGCACACGGGACGTTTTTAGTCCTCCTGCACACGGGACGTTTTTAGTCCTCCTGCACATGGACGTTTTGAGTCCTCCCTGCGTTTTGAGTCCTCCTGCGGGACGTTTTGAGTCCTCCTGCACACGGGACGTTTTTGAGTCCTCCTGCACGCGGGACGTTTTGAGTCCTTCTGCACACGGGACGTTTTTAGTCCTCCTGCACGGGACGTTTTTAGTCCTCCTGCACACGGGACGTTTTTAGTCCTCCTGCACATGGGACGTTTTGAGTCCTCCTGCACATGGGACGTTTTGAGTCCTCCTGCACACGGGACCTTTTTAGTCCTCCTACGGACACAGCTGATCACGTGATGTGGTAAATGGCTGTCAGAGTGTGAGGAAAGTACTACCGAGAACCGGCAGTTGTCATAGCAGGGATCTGCATCGATCATCAAGGCACTGATGATCAGTGCCCAGCAGTACCACCCACCAGTTCCGCCCACCTGTGCCCAGCAGTGCCACCCTACCAGTGCCCATCAGTGCAGCCCAGCAGTGCTGCCACTCAGTGCCACCAGCCAGTGCCCTGCGGTTGTGCCAGTCAGTGCCCAGTAGTTGTGCCAGTTAATGCGTAGCAGTGCCACCAGTCATTGCCCAGCAGTGATGCCAGTCAGTGCCACCTATCAGTGCTGTCTTTCAGTACACATCAACACTGCCGCCTATCCGTGACACCTCATCAATGCTGCCTATCAGTGCCCAGCAGTGCCGCCTATCAGTGCTGCCTCACCGTACCACCTCATCAGTGCCGCCTATCAGTGCCCATCAGTGCTGCCTCATCAATGCACATCAGTGGAGGAGAAAAATTACCTGTTTGAAAAATGTTGTATTAGAAACAAAGAAGTGTCCGGTAGGCAGGAAGGGGGTAGAAGTGCCCGGTAGGCAGGAAGGAGGTAGAAGTGCCCGGTGGGCAGGAAGGGGTAGAAGTGTCCTGTAGGCAGGAAGGGGGTAGAAGTGCCCGGGAGGCAGGAAGGGGGTAGAAGTGCCCCGGTAGGCAGGAAGGGGGTAGAAGTGCCCGGTAGGCAGGAAGGGGGTAGAAGTGTCCTGGTGGGCAGGAAGGGGGTAGAAGTGTCCTGTAGGCAGGAAGGGGGTAGAAGTGTCCTGTAGGCAGGAAGGGGGTAGAAGTGTCCTGTGGGCAGGAAGGGGGTAGAAGTGTCCTGTGGGCAGGAAGGGGGTAGAAGTGTCCTGTAGGCAGGAAGGGGGTAGAAGTGTCCTGTAGGCAGGAAGGGGGTAGAAGTGTCCTGTAGGCAGGAAGGGGGTAGAAGTGCCCAGTAGGCAGGAAGGGGGTAGAAGTGTCCGGTAGGCAGGAAGGGGGTAGAAGTGCCCGGTGGGCAGGAAGGGGGTAGAAGTGCCCTGTAGGCAGGAAGGGGGTAGAAGTGCCCTGTAGGCAGGAAGGGGGTAGAAGTGTCCTGTAGGCAGGAAGGGGGTAGAAGTGCCCTGTAGGCAGGAAGGGGGTAGAAGTGCCTGTAGGCAGGAAGGGGGTAGAAGTGCCCTGTAGGCAGGAAGGGGGTAGAAGTGCCCTGTAGGCAGGAAGGGGGTAGAAGTGCCTGTAGGCAGGAAGGGGGTAGAAGTGCCCTGTAGGCAGGAAGGGGGTAGAAGTGCCCTGTAGGCAGGAAGTGGGTAGAAGTGCCCTGTAGGCGAGGGGTTAAGTCAGTGGCTCACAAGTAAAAAATTCTTTTTGTCTCTTACTCTTCAATATTTGACCATTTTATTATCTAGCTGTCACTCAGCCCGTTCCTCAGTGCGGTGCTGTCATATCGGAGGAGGATATCAGTGACAGGCACAGCTGTCCTCGGATGACATCTAAAGATTAGAGGGAGATCTTCCACCGAGATTGAGATTGTCGGCTTTGTGGTGACAGTCATATCTTGTAACAGAATTGAAATCTCAGAGCTTCTGCAAAGAAAAACATTTATTTTTTGTCATTCATATATATACCTAGTGAAGGAAATGTGTATTTGCTCCCCTGCTGATGCTGAATGTTCGCCCCTCACACAGAAATGATCGGTCTAACAATGGTATGTTCGCCCCTCACACAGAAATGATCGGTCTAACAATGGAATGTTCGCCCCTCACACAGAAATGATCGGTCTAACAATGGAATGTTCGCCCCTCACACAGAAATGATCGGTCTAACAATGGAATGTTCGGTGTAACACAGAGAGACAGAATACAACAAATTCAGCAGAAATGCATCTAACAAATGATGACGGATCTGCATGTTCATGAGGGAAAGAAGGATTTGATCCCCTTCACAAAACATGACTTAGTACTTGGTGGCCAATCCCTTGTTGGCAATCACAGAGGTCAGACGTTTCCTGGAGTTGGCCCCCAGGTTCGCACACATCTCAGGAGGGATTTTGGCCCACTCCTCTTGGCAGATCCTCTCCAAGTCATCAAGGTTCGGTGGCTGTTGTTTGGCAACTCGAACTTTCAGCTCCCTCCACAGATTTTCGATCGGATGAAGGTCTGGAGACTGGCTAGGCCACTCCAGGACCTTAATGTGCTTCTTCTTGAGCCGCTCCTTTGTTGCCTTGGCCATGTGTTTTGGGTCATTGTCATGCTGGAACACCCATCCACGACCCATTTTCACTGCCCTGGCTGAGGGAAGAAGGTTCTCACCCTAGATTTGAGGGTACATTGCCCCATCCATCGTCCCTTTGATGTGGTGCAGTTGTCCTCTCCCCTTAGCAGAAAAACACCCCAAAGCAGAATGTTTCCACCACCATGTTTCACAGTTGGGATGGTGTTCTTGGGGTCATAGGCAGCATTCCTCCTCCTCCAAACACGGCGAGTTGAGTTGATACCAAACAGCTGGATTTTGGCCTCATCTGACCACAACACTTCCCACCAGTCCTCCTCTGCATCCTTCAGATGTTCAGTGGCAGACTTCAGATGGACTGGACATGTGCTTTCTTGAGCAGAGGGACCTTGCGGGCACTGCAGGATTTCAGTCCTTGTCGGCGTAGTGTGTTACCAATTGTTTTCTTGGTGACTGTGGTCCCAGCTGCCTGGAGATCATTGACAAGATCCTCACGTGTAGTTCTGGGATGATTCCTCACTGTTCTCATGATCATTGACACTCCACGAGGTGAGATCTTGCATGGTGCACCAGACCTAGGGAGACTGACACTTGTTTTGTGTTTCTTCCATTTGTGAATGATTGCACCAACTGTTGTCACCTTCTCACCAAGCTGCTTGGCCATAGTTTGGTAGCCCAGTCCAGCCTTGTGTAGGTCTACCATCTTGTCCCTGACATCCTTGGACAGCTCTTTGGTCTTTGCCATGGTGGAGAGTTTGGAATCTGATGGTTTGATGGCTCCTGTGGACAGGTGTCTTTTATACAGGTAACACAATGAGATTAGCAGCACTCCCTTTAAGAGACTGCTTCTAATCTCAGCTTGTTACCTGTATGAGAGACACCTGGGAGCCAGAAATCCTGCTGAATGATAGGGGATCAAATCCTTCTTTCCCTCATGAACATGCAGATCCGTCATCATTTGTTAGACGCATTTCTGCTGAATTTGTTGTTGTATTCTGTCTCTCAGTGTTACACCGAACATTCCATTGTTAGACCGATCATTTCTGTGTGAGGGGCGAACATTCCATTGTTAGACCGATCATTTCTGTGTGAGGGGCGAACATTCCATTGTTAGACCGATCATTTCTGTGTGAGGGGCGAACATTCCATTGTTAGACCGATCGTTTCTGTGTGAGGGGCGAACATTCAGCATCAGCCGGGGAGCAAATACGCATTTCCTTCACTGTACATATGTGTACTCTCTCTACTGACAGCCTGCTCCCTGCCTGTAACCCCCCCCCCCCCCCCCCCCCCCCCCGTCATTGTCTTGCAGCCTACAATAGGAGACGCACAGTACAGCACACGGCTCATCATCCTGACAGCTCAGCCCTGTCCTCAGGTTTAGTCACCATCCCAAGCCCCTGGTAGCTCTCTTCTGGTCCCTGGGTTCACTCCTGGGCTCCGCATGTGGCCTTTAGGCATGAGGCCTTTATGAGGAGAGTCACCTCAGAGGACAATATAGGAGGATATATGGAGGAGGACATCTCATATATGATAGTATACACCTGGTATGTGAGGAGAGTCACCTCGGAGTAGGATATAGGAGGATGTATGGAGGAGGACATCTCATATATGATAGTATACACCTGGTATGTGAGGAGAGTCACCTCAGAGGACAATATAGGAGGATATATGGAGGAGGACATCTCATATATGATAGTATACACCTGGTATGTGAGGAGAGTCACCTCGGAGTAGGATATAGAAGGATGTATGGAGGAGGACATCTCATATATGATAGTATACACCTGGTATATGAGGGGAATCACCTCAGAGGACAATATAGGAGGATATATGGAGGAGGACATCTCATATATGATAGTATACACCTGGTATGTGAGGAGAGTCACCTCGGAGTAGGATATATGGAGGAGGACATCTCATATATGATAGTATACACCTGGTATGTGAGGAGAGTCACCTCAGAGGAGAATATAGGAGGATATATGGAGGAGGACATCTCATATATGATAGTGTACACCTGGTATGTGAGGAGAGTCACCTCAGAGGAGAATATAAGAGGATATATGGAGGAGGACATCTCATATATGATAGTATACACCTGGTATGTGAGGAGAGTCACCTCAGAGTAGGATATAGGAGGATATATGGAGGAGGACATCTCATATATGATAGTATACACCTGGTATGTGAGGAGAGTCACCTCAGAGGACAATATAGGAGGATATATGGAGGAGGACATCTCATATATGATAGTATACACCTGGTATGTGAGGAGAGTCACCTCAGAGGAGAATATAAGTGGATATATGGAGGAGGACATCTCATATATGATAGTATACACCTGGTATGTGAGGGGAGTCACCTCAGAGGACAATATAGGAGGATATATGGAGGAGGACATCTCATATATGATAGTATACACCTGGTATGTGAGGAGAGTCACCTCAGAGGACAATATAGGAGGATATATGGAGGAGGACATCTCATATATGATAGTATACACCTGGTATGTGAGGAGAGTCACCTCAGAGGAGAATATAAGTGGATATATGGAGGAGGACATCTCATATATGATAGTATACACCTGGTATGTGAGGGGGAGTCACCTCAGAGGACAATATAGGAGGATATATGGAGGAGGACATCTCATATATGATAGTATACACCTGGTATGTGAGGAGAGTCACCTCGGAGTAGGATATAGGAGGATGTATGGAGGAGGACATCTCATATATGATAGTATACACCTGGTATATGAGGAGAGTCCTTTCAGAGGACGATATAGAAGGATATATGGAGGAGGACATCTCATATATGATAGTATACACCTAGTATATGAGGGGAGTCACCTCAGAGGACAATATAGGAGGATATATGGAGGAGGACATCTCATATATGATAGTATACACCTGGTATGCGAGGAGAGTCACCTCAGTGGAGAATATAGGAGGATATATGGAGGAGGTCATCTCATATATGATAGTATACACCTGGTATGTGAGGAGAGTCACCTCAGAGGACAATATAGGAGGATATATGGAGGAGGACATCTCATATATGATAGTATACACCTGGTATGTGAGGAGAGTCACCTCGGAGTAGGATATAGGAGGATGTATGGAGGAGGACATCTCATATATGATAGTATACACCTGGTATGTGAGGAGAGTCACCTCAGAGGAGAATATAAGAGGATATATGGAGGAGGACATCTCATATATGATAGTATACACCTGGTATGTGAGGAGAGTCACCTCAGAGGACAATATAGGAGGATATATGGAGGAGGTCATCTCATATATGATAGTATACACCTAGTATATGAGGGGAATCACCTCAGAGGACAATATAGGAGGATATATGGAGGAGGACATCTCATATATGATAGTATACACCTGGTATGTGAGGAGAGTCACCTCGGAGTAGGATATAGGAGGATGTATGGAGGAGGACATCTCATATATGATAGTATACACCTGGTATGTGAGGAGAGTCACCTCAGAGGAGAATATAGGAGGATATATGGAGGAGGACATCTCATATATGATAGTGTACACCTGGTATGTGAGGAGAGTCACCTCAGAGGAGAATAAGAGGAATATATGGAGGAGGACATCTCATATATGATAGTATACACCTGGTATGTGAGGAGAGTCACCTCAGAGTAGGATATAGGAGGATATATGGAGGAGGACATCTCATATATGATAGTATACACCTGGTATGTGAGGAGAGTCACCTCAGAGGACAATATAGGAGGATATATGGAGGAGGACATCTCATATATGATAGTATACACCTGGTATGTGAGGAGAGTCACCTCAGAGGAGAATATAAGTGGATATATGGAGGAGGACATCTCATATATGATAGTATACACCTGGTATGTGAGGGGAGTCACCTCAGAGGACAATATAGGAGGATATATGGAGGAGGACATCTCATATATGATAGTATACACCTGGTATGTGAGGAGAGTCACCTCAGAGGACAATATAGGAGGATATATGGAGGAGGACATCTCAGATATGATAGTATACACCTGGTATGTGAGGGAGTCACCTCAGAGGAGAATATAAGTGGATATATGGAGGAGGACATCTCATATATGATAGTATACACCTGGTATGTGAGGGGAGTCACCTCAGAGGACAATATAGGAGGATATATGGAGGAGGACATCTCATATATGATAGTATACACCTGGTATGTGAGGAGAGTCACCTCAGAGGAGAATATAAGTGGATATATGGAGGAGGACATCTCATATATGATAGTATACACCTGGTATGTGAGGACAGTCACCTCAGAGGACAATATAGGAAGATATATGGAGGAGGACATCTCATATATCATAGTATACACCTGGTATATGAGGAGAGTCCCTCAGAGGACAATATAGGAGGATATATATGGAGGAGGACATCTCATATATGATAGTATACACCTGGTATATGAGGGGAGTCACCTCAGAGGAGTATATAGAAGGATATATGGAGGAGGACATCTCATATATCATAGTATACACCTGGTTTTTATGTGAGGAGAGCTGCCTCAGAGAAGAATAAAGAAGGCCATTTATTGGAGGAGGACATCTCATATATGATAGTATACACCTGGTATGTGAGGAGAGTCACCTCAGAGGAGAATATAAGTGGATATATGGAGGAGGACATCTCATATATGATAGTATACACCTGGTATGTGAGGAGAGTCACCTCAGAGGAGAATATAAGTGGATATATGGAGGAGGACATCTCATATATGATAGTATACACCTGGTATGTGAGGAGAGTCACCTCAGAGGAGAATATAAGTGGATATATGGAGGAGGACATCTCATATATGATAGTATACACCTGGTATATGAGGAGAGTCCCCTCAGAGGACAATATAGGAGGATATATGGAGGAGGACATCTCATATATGATAGTATACACCTGGTATGTGAGGGGGAGTCACCTCAGAGGACAATATAGGAGGATATATGGAGGAAGACACATCTCATATATGATAGTATACACCTGGTATGTGAGGAGAGTCACCTCAGAGGAGAATATAAGTGGATATATGGAGGAGGACATCTCATATATGATAGTATACACCTGGTATATGAGGAGAGTCCCCTCAGAGGACGATATAGGAGGATATATGGAGGAGGACATCTCATATATGATAGTATACACCTGGTATGTGAGGGGAGTCACCTCAGAGGACAATATAGGAGGATATATGGAGGAGGACATCTCATATATGATAGTATACACCTGGTATGTGAGGAGTCACCTCAGAGGACAATATAGGAGGATATATGGAGGAGGACATCTCATATATGATAGTATACACCTGGTATATGAGGAGAGTGCCCTCAGAGTACGATATAGGAGGATATATGGAGGAGGACATCTCATATATGATAGTATACACCTGGTATGTGAGGAGATTCACCTCAGAGGACAATATAGAAGGATATATGGAGGAGGACATCTCATATATGATAGTATACACCTGGTATGTGAGGAGAGTCACCTCAGAGACAATATAGGAGGATATATGGAGGAGGACATCTCATATATGATAGTATACACCTGGTATGTGAGGAGAGTCCCCTCAGAGTACGATATAGGAGGATATATGGAGGAGGACATCTCATATATGATAGTATACACCTGGTATGTGAGGAGAGTCACCTCAGAGGACAATATAGGAGGATATATGGAGGAGGACATCTCATATATGATAGTATACACCTGGTATGTGAGGAGAGTCACCTCAGAGGACAATATAGGAGGATATATGGAGGAGGACATCTCATATATGATAGTATACACCTGGTATGTGAGGAGAGTCATCTCAGAGGACAATATAGGAGGATATATGGAGGAGGACATCTCATATATCATAGTATACACCTGGTATGTGAGGAGAGCTGCCTCAGAGAAGAATAAAGAAGGACATTTAGAGGGGGACATCTCCTTGGAAGGGTGGCAAGGGAGTAATGTTCTGCTGAGCTGCTTAAGGGGCTCTCTATGTATTCAATGGTGATGAGGGCTCAGATCAATTTTAAAACAAAGCAAAAAAGGTGAAGGCGCACATGGTCAGAGCGATGGACAAGCACCGGTATAAATTGCAATCTCCACTTGAAATCTCTCTGGGTTCCCAACTTTAAGACATATTTGTGGTTTATTGCTTCTGTTCCCCCTCCCATCGGCATGAAAAGACCCCACCAAGCAGCCGGGATTAACATGCCAGCGTTGATCTGATAATTGATGAAATATTTCATCCTCAGGATAGCTGACACTTATAAAGGAGAGGTGTACAATGTTCCTCCTAATCTCCCCTCTCCTATGTTCAGTTGGTGAAATGTGAGCTCTGATTGATGCCGATTAGACGTCTTTATTGTGGGAAGGAGTTATTTCTGCAGACGGGAGGAATAAAGCACATTGCTTCAGCTCTTTATTTTTTTTTTTTCCATTTGCCTTTTAAAGCAAATTCTTGGGATGAAAGAGATGGGAAAAGCTGCAGCTTACAACATCAGTAAAATTTATTGTGTTGACACAGCTAAAGCTTTATGTCTTTCCTCTGACGTGTTTTACGGTTTTCATGTCTTGTTTCCCCAGAACTGCATTTCCTGCATATTTAGTGGCTTTTCATGCCAAACCCCAGGCAAGCGGCTACATAAACTATTGAAGCATACATGAGCGGTTTAACCTGAGGAAGGTTTTGCCGTTCTGTTCAGCCAGTCGTTTGATTAAGGTAGCCCTGCCAGACAGCACAACCAGGTTGGTGACCACATTTTTGTTCCATGCAGTTAATGGAAGTACAAGGTGGTATTTTCTGTATTTGTAATGTAAAGTGCTGTGCAAACTGTTGTGTTTGCTTTGCTTCCCTTCAAAAATATATACCCATGTCACTTTCTTGATGCTTCAAATCATCTCCAAAGCCTCCATAGAAGTCTATGACAACATTTACGAACAGCAACTGCAGCTTTTTAGGGGCTTTTTATTCAGCGTTCGCTTTGCTTTTTTTTTTTTTTTTTTGGAAGTATTGGGCGTATGACATATCCCAGGATGCACTGGGAGACCAACAAGTGAACTGGAATGATGTCATCAGCAGTCACTTTCGGTTCAGGTGTATATATTCTTGAAGTATTTGGTGCAGACATCACTTCTGGTGTGCAGCAGGAAGGTGAGCAGGGACCAGAGAGAGAGGACTGAGCAGCAGAGGATCAGCAGAGCTGGGGATTGGAGCGGAGCAACTAGCAGACGGCACACGTGGTGTACATTATGGGAATGCTATAGCAGAAGATGAGCAGGGACCAGAGAGAGGACTGAGCGGCAGAGGATCAGCAAAGCTGGGGATTGGAGCGGGAGAAACTAGCAGATGTCACACGTGGTGTGCAGCATGGGAGCAGTATAGTGGGAGGTGAGTGGGGAATGGAGAGAGAGGACTGAGCAGCAGAGAATAAGCAGTCCTGGGGGATTGGAGCAGGGGAAACTAGCAGATGTCAAACGTGTGCAGCATTGGACAATAAAGCAGAAGGTGACTGGGAACCGCAGAGAGAGGACCAAACCAGCAAATCAGAGGATCAGCAGATCTGGGTTTTGGTACTGAGTTGGGGATCAGCAGAGCTGGCGGTACTTTTGAGTGGGTCATCAGCGGAGCTGTGGGTACTACTAAGATTTGGATGTGCTGAGCGGGGGTACTAATGAGCTGGGGATGTGCTGAGCGGGGGTACTAATGAGCTCGGGATCTGCTAAACAAGGGTACTAATAAACTGCGGATCTGCTTAATAAGGGTACTAATGAGCTGGGGATGTGCTGAGCGGGGGTACTAATGAGCTCGGGATCTGCTAAACAAGGGTACTAATAAACTGCGGATCTGCTTAATAAGGGTACTAATGAGCTGGGGATCTGCTGAACAAGGGTACTAATGAGCTGGGAATCTGCTGAACAAGGGGACTAATGATAATTTCAAAGCTTTGTGACTGCGCTAAAATTACCCCCTTTGTTAAGTATACTATGTGAATGAAATTTAGTTTTTTCACTTTATTTATTTAGTTTGTTAGTGATTGAATTGGGCCCAGTTGGCATGGATACTTCCAACTCTTTTGTATTTTTAAAGAGTACTAATGAGCTGGGGATCTGCTGAGCGAGGGTACTAATGAGCTGGAGTTGTATTGAGCGAGGGCACTAATGAGCTGAGGATCTGTTGAACAGGGTACTAGTGAGCTGGGGATTTGCTGAACCGGGGTACTAATGAGCTGGGGATCTGCTGAACAAGGGTACTAATGAGCTGGGGATCTGCTGAACAAGGGTACTAATGAGCTGGGGATCTGCTGAACAAGGGTACTAATGAGCTGGGGATCGGCTGAACGAGGGTACTAATGAGCTGGGGATCTGCCGAGCGAGGGTACTAATGAGATGGGGATCTTCTGAGCGAGGGTACTAATGAGCTGGGGATCTGCTGAGCGAGGGTACTAATGAGATGGGGATCTTCTGAGCGAGGGTACTAATGAGCTGGGGATCTGCTGAGCGAGGGTACTAATGAGATGGGGATCTTCTGAGCGAGGGTACTAATGAGCTGGGGATCTGCTGAGCGAGGGTACTAATGAGATGGGGATCTGCTGAGCGAGGGTACTAATGAGCTGGGGATCTGCTGAGCGAGGGTACTAATGAGCTGGGGATCTGCTGAGTGGATATACTACTGAGTTCCTTTAAAACTAATAGAAAATCAATACACAAGACATTTGCCAAGCTTCAAAAAAGTATCACCAAAGTAACAAAAATACATAAAAAAATCTGTACTGATGCGTAAGCGCTTTAATGTGTGTTAACCCATTGGCACCAGCGCCTCCTTGCCCTTTAAGGGGTCGGGAGGTGGGGCGGGGTTTAGGGTCATGTGAACTCCATGATTGGCTGTCAGCGGTCACATGATCAGAAAGCTCCCGATTCGATTGCAGGTAGCGATCGGGACCTTTCCGTGACGTGCTGGTAAACGTGACGGGAGCACGCAGGGCGTACGCTCTCGGCACATGTTTCTTTACATTGGGTACACAAATATGTGGCCTCTCAGCGTGCAGGACCGTCGGCGCCAAGGAGTAATAATCAAAGCATAATGGATGAATATTCTTTTCCAGCTGCATGTTCAGTGTGTGGCCTCTCCCCGCTCAGTAATAATTGATGATTTATTTGACTTCTGGCTAACCCCCGGTTCACACCTATGTGGCCCTGTGGGCCGCGTTTTGCTCGGGCACAAGAGCCCGTTGATTTGCCCGTGACACGCAGGGAAAGAAGTCCCGGCACTACTTTGGGAAACGTAGCCGAGGTTCCCAGTACGGTTGCGTTTCCCAGTGTGGGCGGCGTGCCATTAGAAGTAATGGCACCCCCCCCCCCCCCCCCCCCCCCCCGCGGCTGCAAAATACATGAACGTTCCGCTAAATGTTACAATGTAACGAAAGCGACAATACACGGCCAATCCCGCTGAATCCCGGAGATGGTACGAGTTCCCAGCGGGCCCCGGCAGGTAGTGTAACTTCACGTAACCCCGAACGAGCTGCGACCGCATCCAAGAATAGAGCGAGGGCCACCACAGAATGCTGGGAAGTGAGTCACGCCGGTAATAAGTAAATAAATCCCGCGGAGGGTTTGGCTGCAAAGATGCTGCACAGTTGGGGGTGTTGGAGGACGACAATTCACACCCCACACTTCAGCTTTGTGCTCGCCGCACTCTCTTCACACTCCCAGTGAGCTGCGGGCGGGTTGGAGATGATGCTGAAATCAGCGCGCCTCACGTTAACGGAGAAGAGGCTTAACCCCTTTACCACCTTCTAACACGCATGTGCAGAGGCAGCAAGGCAGGCTTTAATGGCCACACCCTGCACATAGGCGTCGCTGGGCGGTCGATGCGTCTGCGCTCAGAGCGCGCTCCCAGAACAGAGAATGAGCTCTTGGTCCCCGCTGATGATTGGCAGCTGGCAGGACCTGCTCCTGATAATGTGACCACTGTGACAGCCAATCACAGCGGTCACGTTATCAGCCAATCTTTCCTGCCCCTTGGCGTTCAGAACTTTTTGAAGGGATTGCCGTGTGGGTGGAAAAGGGGTTAAAGGGTTGGTTCCCCTTTACCGAAAAACTTCCTATGCAGGTGAGGGACGCACAGCTCTGATTAAAGGCGATTAATGCCCTTGTGATAGGTGTAGGCCATTTACATACTTCCTGAAGCCTGACTCAAGAACTACAAGAGATGGAATCATCCTGTCCTGCCTGGTTGCTAGGACGTTTCTAGGACTCTCCCAGCTGTTACTGCTCACCCGCACCATCACAGGAGTGAAAACTCAAACCCCAGCATGTTCACTGTGCCGTGCTCTTGCTATAGGTGTACGCCATTTACATACCTCCTGAATCCTGACTCAAAAACTACAAGAGATGGACAAAACTACAAGATCCTGTCCTGCCTTGTTGCTAGGATGTTGCTAGGACTCTCCCAGCTGTTACTACTCACCTACACCATCACAGCTGCAGCGATGATCCTGGTATGACCACTTCCACCTGAAGCCGTACACACTATGTTGCCAAAAGTATTGGCCCCGCCCTCCCAATCATGTGACTCAGGTGTTCCAATCCCCTCCATATCATGTGATTCAGGTGTTCCAATCCCCTCCCAATCATGTGATTCAGGTGTTCCAATCCCCTCCCAATCATGTGATTCAGGTGTTCCAATCCCCTCCAAATCATGTGATTCAGGTGTTCCAATCCCCTCCATATCATGTGATTCAGGTGTTCCAATCCCCTCCATATCATGTGATTCAGGTGTTCCAATCCCCTCCATATCATGTGATTCAGGTGTTCCAATCCCCTCCCAATCATGTGATTCAGGTGTTCCAATCCCCTCCATATCATGTGATTCCGGTGTTCCAATCCCCTCCATATCATGTGATTCCGGTGTTCCAATCCCCTCCATATCATGTGATTCAGGTGTTCCAATCCCTTCCATATCATGTGATTCAGGTGCTCCAATCCCCTCCATGGACACAGGTGTATACAATCAAGCCCCTAGGCATGCAGACGGCTTCTACAAACATTGGTGAAAGAATGGGTCGCTCTCAGGAGCTCAGTGACTCCAAGCGTGGTCCCGTGATAGGTGGCCACCTGGGCAATAAGTCCATCCGTGACATTTCCTGGCTACTAAGTATCACGTGCCCTACCCATGCCGTCATTGGCAGCTACACCTATTGATCACCGGATTTCGGCCGGAGATTCCCCGCCGGCACCTGGCAATCGGCGAGGAACACTGACGGAGGAGAGGTCTGTTTGTAAACAATACAGATCTCTCCCCTGTCAGCACATACATGCTGCTTTGTATGGCTCTGCATAGCAGCATGATTACATAGTAAAGCACACAGTTAACCCTTTGATCGCCCCAGATGTTAACCCCTTCCTGCCCCGTGCCGTTAGTACAGTGTCGGGGCTTTTTATTAGCACTGATCACTGTACTGGTGTCACTGGGGGTGTCAGTTAGTGTCAGAATGGCCGCAGTTCCGCTGTAAGTCGCTGATTGTTGCCATTACTAGTATAAAACAAAAATCTCAGTATCTATATTGCCAGTGAAGACACGGAGCAGAATACATTTTTCCCTAAATTTATGACGAAATTTGATTTTTTTTTACTGGACATGTTTTATAGCAAAACGTCAAAAATACTGTTTTTTTTTCTCAAAATTGTCGGTCTTTTTTTGCTTGTAGTGCAAAAAATAAAAAATGCAGAAGCGATCAAATACCACCGAAAGAAAGCCCTATTTGTAGGAAAAAAGGGTGTATATTTCATTTGGGTGCGGCGTTGCATGACCGCGCAATTGTCAGTTAAAGTAACGCAGGGCCGTATCCCAAAATTGGCCAAGTCAGGAAAGGGGGGAGGGGGATCATCCGGAGGGTGAGGGGTTAAGGTTGCCTCCCCCCTGGTGTAGAATATGTAAATACTTTAATGAACGGTCTGGGCGCGGTTCACTTTGAGTTCACATCTCTGCGGCCGTGTGGGACACGTTTTGCGCGGACACCAGAGCCCGTTCATTTCAATGGACTCCCATGTCCTGGGACACGCAGGGAAGATTTCCAGTGCGGGCGGCGTGCCATTAGAAATAATCACCCACCTGCGGGTCCACATTGCTCTGTGAGGGTGGTGCGGCTGCGCGGATTTTCATGCGGGTCTGCATTGCTCTGTGCGGGTGGTGCGGCTGCACGGATTTTCATGCGGGTCCGCATTGCTCTGTGTGGGTGGTGCGGCTGCGTGGATTTTCATGCGGGTCTGCATTGCTCTGTGCGGGTGGTGCGGCTGTGCGGACTTTCATGCGGGTCCGCATTGCTCTGTGCGGGTGGTGCAGCTGCGTGGATTTTCACGCGGGTCCGCATTGCTCTGTGCGGGTGGTGCGGCTGCGTGGATTTTCATGCGGGTCCGCATTGCTCTGTGCGGGTGGTGCGGCTGCGTGGATTTTCATGCGGGTCCACATTGCTCTGTGTGGGTGGTGCGGCTGCGCGGATTTTCATGCGGGTCCGCATTGCTCTGTGCGGGTGGTGCGGCTGTGCGGATTTTCATGCGGGTCTGCATTGCTCTGTGTGGGTGGTGCGGCTGCTCGGATTTTCATGCGGGTCTGCATTGCTCTGTGCGGGTGGTGCAGCTGCGTGGATTTTCATGCGGGTCCGCATTGCTCTGTGCGGGTGGTGCGGCTGTGCGGATTTTCATGCGGGTCCGCATTGCTCTGTACGGGTGGTGCGGCTGCGTGGATTTTCACGCGGGTCTGCATTGCTCTGTGTGGGTGGTGCGGCTGCGTGGATTTTCACGCGGGTCTGCATTGCTCTGTGTGGGTGGTGCGGCTGCGTGGATTTTCACGCGGGTCTGCATTGCTCTGTGTGGGTGGTGCGGCTGCGTGGATTTTCACGCGGGTCTGCATTGCTCTGTGCGGGTGGTGCGACTGGGCGGATTTGCATGCGGATCCACAGCGTCACCACCGGCACAGATGTGAACCTAGCCCAGGGGTAGGCAATCTGCGTCTCTCTAGCTGTTGTGGAACTACATTTCCCATGAGGCATTGCAAAGATTACAAAACTGAGTTCCAGCTATGACTTGCAGAGGCATGATGGCACTTGTAGTCCTGCGGCTCTCAGGTTGCCTACCCCTGACTAGCCTAAAGGCAAAACTTTTTTTTTTGTAGTTTTGCATGGAGTGGAGAGGGATGAGACCCCCTGTTAGGTGTTTATTGCTCTCTGTGCCCCCGTTAGGGAGATCCACCCCCCCCCTCTCTATTTGTCCTGTTTTATCATTATCATTGAAAGTGAAAGTAAAGAAAATCCCAAATTTTGGGTTGTCCCCAGAAAAGTAATAGAGAGGAAATCTTCCAATGGGGACACTAGTTCTGGAGACCTGGATTCCCTTACTTTGCAGGGATTTCCTCTCACTTCCTTTTTGGCTGTGGGACAGGAAGTGAAGGGAAATCTCCCCAACGGGACACAGGTGGCGAATAAAAATTGGATGGGTTATAACCCCCCCCTTACCCTATCTAAGATGGTTTTGCCTAGAGTTCCACTTTAAGACAAGCTATGAACTTTGAAGATGAATTTCTCCACAGTGCCTGTAGATGCAGAGGTGAATGATGGTGGGGCACAGGGTCCCTTTAAATGAAGAAATTGCTTTCAGCTGAAGTTCCATTGGTAATGAAATGCGTACGCACCATAAAAACAATCTGCTTTCCCTTTGGCTGCAGATATAATAGGATTGCAGGGAGCAGCAGCCGCATGTGGTTTTGATCCGTCTCTAGCAGCAGTCATATCAGATTAGGCCCCCAGCTCCCGGCGCAGTCATGTGACCGGTGGTTGGCGCTCAGCACAGCAATACGGGGCTCTGCACGGGAACAGCGATCCTAATCTCTGTGCTGGTCACACTCCAGTTATCCGAGGAAATGGATTCCAGCCATTGTGAGTGGCGGGGAGCAGATGTGTTGTTTGGAGTGGCGGTCAGCAGACGCCCGCGGCCATTAATCCCGGCTTCCAGTAACTGTGGCCGGCTTACGGTAGGAGGGATCGGTTCATGTGATCCCCCCACCCCCTCCTCCCTATTATAATACATTGTTGTCTGCAGAACACATTACCCTCTGATCCAGGGTCAGGCTCAGGACAGGTACCTTGTGGGACGCCCCCCCCCCCCCCCCACACACACACACATACAGAACACAGACCAGAGAGACTTAGAAGAATGACTTTGTTTTGTTATCTTGCCTTCCAATATTTCCTCATCTTCACACCTTGTTGAACCTCAGTATGGTCCTCACTATGGTCCTCACTAGGGCCCTCAATATGGCCCTCACTATGGTCCTCACTAGGGCCCTCAATATGGCCCTCACTATGGTCCTCACTAGGGCCCTCAATATGGCCCTCACTATGGCCTTCACTATGATCTTCAGTATGGTCCTCACTATGGCCCTCACTATGGCCCTCACTATGGTCTTCAGTATGGTCTTCAGTATGGTCCTCAGTATGGCCCTCACTATGGTCCTCACTAGGGCCCTCACTAGGGCCCTCACTATGGTCCTCAGTATGACCCTCACTATAGCCCTCAGTATGGCCCTCACTATGGCCCTCACTATGGCCCTCACTATGATCCTCTCACTATGATCCTCACTATAGCCCTCACTATGATCCTCACTATGGCCCTCTCACTATGATCCTCACTATGGCCCTCTCACTATGATCCTCACTATGGCCCTCTCACTATGATCCTCACTATGGTCCTCAGTATGGCCCTCACTATGGTCCTCAGTATGGCCCTCACTATGGTCCTCAGTATGGCCCTCACTTTGGCCTTCCCTATGATCCTCACTATGGTCCTCAGTATGACCCTCACTTTGGCCCTCACTATGATCCTCACTATGGTCCTCAGTATGGCCCTCACTATGGTCCTCAGTATGGCCCTCACTATGGTCCTCAGTATGATCCTCACTATGGTCCTCAGCATGGCCCTCACTATGGTCCTCAGTATGACCCTCACTATGGTCCTCACTATCGTCCTCAGTATGACCCTCCCTTTGGCCCTCACTATGGTGCGGTCCTGCAACACTGTACACATATGAATTTTTTAGCATTTGTTTGAGACAACTTTATTTTGGTGGTATTTATTCACCGCTGGGATTTTTATTTTTTTTGCTATGTAAATGAAAAAATCCAAAAATTTTGAAAAAAAAAAGTGTTTTCTTATAAAATTTTGCAAATAAATAATATTTCATCATAAATCTCGGCCAAAATGTATTCCTTTATCTTTTTAGTGAAAAAAAAATAATAACCCAAATTAGTTTGTAACCAAAAATTATAATTTTTAAACATTTTTTTTTACATTTAATTTTTTTTATATTTATTTATTTTTTACATACTGTCACCCTAGCAGTACACTGTCACCATGGTGACACTGTACTACTTATGGGGGGTGATGAAGATTTTTTTTTTTTTTACACTGATTGCTTTTACACCCATAAAGGCTGTAAGAGGAATCATTTCTCCTTCTCTCTGGCTGCATTCCTGCAGCCATTGAGAAATACTGTGTGAGCTGTGATTGGTCACAGCTTGTCACATGGTACAAGGCTGTTGGGAATAGTTCTGTACCATGTGATCTCTGTGATCATTCACAGATTTCACACGTAGTAAGCAATGATGTCAGAAGTGACATCATTGCTTACTACTCTGCATGTGATCACTGATTGGCCAATCAGTGAACACATGATCGGGACCTCACACAGAGGTCCTGTATGACGATGTGTCTGGAGGACACAGCGGGCACCGGATCGCGGTGCTGTGCTCCCAGGGAGCACGCACAAGGAGGGGGCGGGGAGGCCATTTATAAACACCCACCCGCCCCTGCAGTGCCACCATCCGGCCGTTTATATACTACGGCCAGACAGGAAGTGGTTAAAGCAACAAACCCCCATTATGGTTTCTCTTTGCCGGGACGTACCCGGAACGCACCGTTTGGTGTATTTTATGGCGTTTTTATCTGTTACTTATCTGGTGAACTCTGCAGCTTATCCTGGGGATCCCCGAGGCCGGCCTTGTCCTTGGCTCGCCATGAATGAAGTCTTTGTTGGAGGAAAGGATTGGGATTGTCCTCCTCGGCAATCGGGAAATGTTTCATAGATAATAATCCACAACCCGGCGATCAGCAACCTCTGCTAACGACTGATTGGCTTTTGTTTGACATCATTATCCAAAGAAAGAGGAAGAAAAAGTAGCGAAAGGATTTATTGTCCTCATTGATATATTATTAGTATAACAATACAGGCGCACCTCGGTTTACGAACTTAATGTGTTCTGCGGGACGTTCCGTATTGCGAAAAATTCGAAAACCGAAACGCGGTTTCCCATAGGAATGCACTGAAAACCAATTAATTAGTTCCGGAGGTGAGAAAAAAGTAAAAAAAAAAAGTCTTTTATCTGTTCAAAACTCTTTATAAAGTGCACTTTAAAGGCATAAATACTGTCCAGGGACATGATTAAACATTTCCAGAATGGCTGCAAAACTCCTGAAACCCACAATGGAGGTTGCCGAACTTCTCCGAGGACCATCTGAACTCTGACTATGCTCGGCATGGACCTCACTTGGTGAATGTACAGCAACAGGACATTCCTGACCTATGGGGAGAATCCGATACATTTCATAGCCACTCACTAACCAGATCCTCAGATCAGCACCACCGGCACTCCTGGCTGAGGAATGGCACGTTGCCCAACAGGTCCACCATCATTGTATTGGTTTCTGATTTGCTGCATAACAACAATCTTCTTCCACAGGGATCATAGATACACTGAATTGCCAAAAGTATTGGGCTGCCGGCCTTTCCACGCACATGACCTTTAATGGCCTCCCAGTCTTAGTCTGTAGGGTTCAATATTGAGTTGGCCCCGCCCTTTCCACGCACATGACCTTTAATGGCCTCCCAGTCTTAGTCCGTAGGGTTCAATATTGAATTGGCCCCGCCCTTTCCACACACATGACCTTTAATGGTCCCCCAGTCTTAGTCCGTAGGGTTCAATATTGAGTTGGCCCCGCCCTTTCCACGCACATGACCTTTAATGGCCCCCCAGTCTTAGTCCGTAGGGTTCAATATTGAGTTGGCCCCGCCCTTTCCACGCACATGACCTTTAATGGCCTCCCAGTCTTAGTCCGTAGGGTTCAATATTGAGTTGGCCCCGCCCTTTCCACGCACATGACCTTTAATGGCCCCCCAGTCTTAGTCCGTAGGGTTCAATATTGAATTGGCCCCACCCTCTCCACACACATGACCTTTAATGGCCCCCCAATCTCAGTCTGTAGGGTTCAATATTGAGTTGGCCTCGCCCTTTCCACACACATGACCTTTAATGGCCCCCCAGTCTCAGTCCGTAGGGTTCAATATTGAGTTGGCCCCGCCCTTTGCAGCTATAACAGCTTCAACTCTTCTGGGAAGGCCGTCCACAAGGTTTAGGAGGGTGTCTATGGGAAGGTTGGACCATTCTTCCAGAAGCACACATTTGTCAGGTCAGGCACTGATGTCGGGGGAGGAGGCCTGGCTCGCAGTCTCCGCTCTAATTCATCCCAAAGGTGTTCTATGGGGTTGAGGTCAGGACTCTGTGCAGGACAGTCAAGTTCCTCCACCCCAAACTGGCTCCTCCATGTCTTTATGGACCTTGCTTTGTGCACTCATGTTGGAACAGGAAGGGGCCATCCCCAAACTCCTCTCACAAAGTTGGGAGCATGAAATTGTCCAAAATGTCACCTGAAGAGTTCCCTTCTCTGGAACTAGGGGGCCAAGCGCACCCCCTGAAAGACAACCCCACACCATAGTCGGCCATGGAAACCCATTCCATGAAGCTCTCTACGCACTGTTGTTGGGCTCATCTGAAGGCCACACCAAGTTTGGAGGTCTTTAGCTATTGACTCTGCAGACAGTTGGTGACTTCTGCGCACTGTGCGCTTCAGCATGCGCTGACCCCGCCCTGTCATGTGACGTGGCCTACCACTTGGTGGCTGAGTGGCTGTTGTTCCCAGTTGCTTCCACTTTGTTATAATCCCACTAACAGTTGAGCGTGGAATATTTAGTAGCCAGGAAATGTCACGGATGGACTTATTGCCCAGGTGGCCACCTATCACGGGACCACGCTTGGAGTCACTGAGCTCCTGAGAGCGACCCATTCTTTCACCAATGTTTGTAGAAGCCGTCTGCATGTCTAGGGGCTTGATTGTATACACCTGTGTCCATGGAGGGGATTGGAGCACCTGAATCACATGATATGGAGGGGATTGGAACACCTGAATCACATGCTATGGAGGGGATTGGAACACCTGAATCACATGATTGGGAAGGGATTGGAACACCTGAATCACGTGATTGGGAGGGGATTGGAACACCTGAATCACATGATATGGAGGGGATTGGAACACCTGAGTCACATGATATGGAGGGGATTGGAACACCTGAATCACATGATTGGGAGGGGATTGGAACACCTGAATCACATGATATGGAGGGAATTGGAACACCTGAATCACATGATATGGAGGGGATTGGAACACCTGAATCACATGATATGGAGGGGATTGGAACACCTGAATCACGTGATTGGGAGGGGATTGGAACACCTGAATCACATGATATGGAGGGGATTGGAACACCTGAGTCACATGATATGGAGGGGATTGGAACACCTGAGTCACATGATATGGAGGGGATTGGAACACCTGAATCACATGATTGGGAGGGGATTGGAACACCTGAATCACATGATGTGGAGGGGATAGGAACACCTGAATCACATGATGTGGAGGGGATAGGAACACCTGAATCACATGATTGGGAGGGGATTGGAACACCTGAATCACATGATTGGGAGGGCGGGGCCAATACTTTTGGAAATATAGTGTATGTTTCCACATTGTGCTGCACAGGCCACACAGATACTAAGGGGGGGGATTTACTAAAGGCCAACAGACTGTGCGCTCTGCAAGTGCTGTTGCTCCAGAGCTTAGTAAATGAGGGGAAGCCTCACCTTGAAAATAATAGCCAATCACATGTAAGGAAAAAAAAAAAAACAAATTTTTGCTTGCACATGATTGGATGATGGAAGTCAACAGAGTCTTCCTTCATTTAATAACCGCTTGCCTATTGCACTATACCCAAAAGATGGCCACAGCTCGGTTGTCTAGTTCTGGGAGTGTGTCTGTGGATGTCCTCCCAGAACCCGGCCCCCTGTGCACACATCAGGCATGCTCTGTGACCTCTGTGTCCCTTGGACACAGCTGATCACAGATCGGGGTAAAGGGCCAATCACAGTGGCCCTTTACCATGTGATCAGCTGTGTCTAGTCACAGCTGCTCACATGTAAACAGAGATGACAGATATCAGCATTCCCTCAACAGTTCTCCCTCACCAGTGCCCATCAGTGCTACCTCATCAGTTACCCTCAGTGGGGCCTCAACAGTGCCCATCAGTGCAGCCTCACCAGTGCCCATCAATGCAGCCTCACCAGTGCCCATCAGTGCAGCCTCACCAGTGTCCATCAGTGCAGCCTCACCAGTGTCCATCAGTGCAACCTCACCAGTACCCATCAATGCAGCCTCACCAGTGCCCATCAGTGCAGCCTCACCAGTGTCCATCAGTGCAGCCTCACCAGTGCCCATCAGTGCAGCCTCACCAGTGCCCATCAGTGCAGCCTCACCAGTGCCCATCAGTGCAGCCTCACCAGTGCCCATCAATGCAGCCTCACCAGTGTCCATCAGTGCAGCCTCACCAGTGCCCATCAATGCAGCCTCACCAGTGTCCATCAGTGCAACCTCACCAGTACCCATCAATGCAGCCTCACCAGTGCCCATCAGTGCAGCCTCACCAGTGTCCATCAGTGCAGCCTCACCAGTGCCCATCAGTGCAGCCTCACCAGTCTCCATCAGTGCAGCCTCACCAGTGCCCATCAGTGCAGCCTCACCAGTGCCCATCAGTGCAGCCTCACCAGTGCCCATCAATGCAGCCTCACCAGTGTCCATCAGTGCAGCCTCACCAGTACCCATCAATGCAGCCTCACCAGTGCCCATCAGTGCAGCCTCACCAGTGTCCATCAGTGCAGCCTCACCAGTGCCCATCAGTGCAGCCTCACCAGTGCCCATCAATGCAGCCTCACCAGTGCCCATCAATGCAGCCTCACCAGTGCCCATCAATGCAGCCTCACCAGTGCCCATCAGTGCAGCCTCACCAGTGTCCATCAGTGCAGCCTCACCAGTGCCCATCAGTGCAGCCTCACCAGTGCCCATCAGTGCAGCCTCACCAGTGCCCATCAATGCAGCCTCACCAGTGCCCATCAATGCAGCCTCACCAGTGCCCATCAGTGCAGCCTCATCAGTGCCCATCAGTGCAGCCTCATCAGCAGACATCAGAGAAGAAAAATTACTTTATTCCTGTTTTATAACACAAACTTTTTTTTTACAGCCCCCCCCCCCCAGTGGTGATTAAATACCACCAAAAGAAAGCTCTGTTTGTGTGTTGTTTTTTTTTTAAATGTCATATGGGTACAGCGTCGCATGACCGCGCAATTGTCATTTAAAGTGCGTCAGTGCTGAAAGCTGATAATTGGCCTGGGCAGGAGGGGGGGGGGCGCCCGGTATGGAAGTGGTTAAGCTCCGGAGCAGCTGCACTTACAAAGTCTATTTGCCTTTAGTAAATCCCCCCCAATGACAGACATGCGGCTAAGTCCCCCTCACCTCTGAAGTCCTCTGAAGTCCGATCCGCATTCAGATGGCGCAGCAGAAGCTTCTGATAGGCGGTGAGGAAGCAATGCCACGCCTCCTCGCCGCCTGTCTCAACCCCATTTTTGGCAGCACATGCATTGCGTGCGTCCGCTGCACTTCCCCATTTACTCGAATTTGTCGTGTTTGTCGGGCGTTCCGTCCATCGATCGCTACATGTGGGGTCAGCTCTGCGCAGGCCGCCACTTCGCACCGTGACATGTAATCATCCCTGTCCCCGGCCCATTGCACCTCAAAGTGGAGTAAACCCTCCATATCCCCAGAGAAGTGACTGGCCTCGGGATACGCAGAGATGACACAAATCCTCCTACATAAGTTGTACCTGTTTATCTGCACTTCCTGATTTCTCACAGAGTGGGGGCGGGGAGCTGAATGTTCCAGTTTGTATGATAAATCAGATAATGACTGACCCTTCCTCTCTCTAGGATGCCAACGAGGACCCGGGGGAAGACGTCGCTCTCCTCTCTGTTAGTTTTGAAGACGCAGAAGCCACCCAGGTGTTCCCCAAACTTTACCTCTCCCCGCGAGTCGAACAGTAAGTGCTTATTTTATTTTAAAGACGCAGCAGATTGGTGTAAATCATCCTCAGAAACAGCAGCGTGTCTTCTCCTGGCTGCCAGCAATAATGCCGATTGCACTGCAGAGCACTCAGGGTTGTATTTGTGTAAACCGTACGGAGCTATGTATCTCGTGGCGCTGCGCGGGGACAACATCGAATGTTCCAGGCTATTCGCTCTCAAGGTCAAATGTTATTCACTCATACAGTGAATCAGGAAAATACCACTTTATGGCCACTAGATGGAGCTTCTGCTCACTTCAGTTTGAACCTTTATACCCTTAACCACCTCCCGCCCGCCATGTTGGGAAAAGACAGACGGACAGGTGGGGGCTCTGCTGTTTTGGGAGGACATTATATGACGTCCTCCAACTCTAGCCGCGCATGCGTGCCCCGCGGGGACACACAGCATGACGATCGGTGGTGGCCTCTGTCCCTGGGACATGGGGGACCAGTGATCGCCGTTTAAGAGCCCATGACATAGGCTCTTTACCATGTGATCAGCTGTGTCCAATCACAGCTGATCACATGTAAACAGGAAATGCTGACAGAGTGTGAGGAGAGGAGAGCCGATAAGTGGCAATCCTCAGAGGGGACATCTACACTGATAATCAATGCAGCCCCATCAGTGCTCATCAGTGATGCCTCTCAGTGTCCATCAATGCTGCCTATTAGTGCTGCCTATCAGTGATACCTATCAGAGCCCATCAGTGCTGCCTATTGGTGCCCATCATCGGTGCCTATCAGTGATACCTATCAGTGCCCATCATTTCCACCTATCAGTGATCCTTATCAGAGCCCATCAGTGCTGCCTATTGGTGCCCATCATCGGTGCCTATCAGTGATACCTATCAGTGATACCTATCAGAGCCCATCAGTGCTGCCTATCAGTGTGCCTATCAGTGATACCTATCAGAGCCCACCATTGCCGCCTATCAGTGCTGCCTATCAGTGATACCTATCAGAGCCCATCAGTGCCGCCTATCAGTGATACCTATCAGAGCCCACCATCGGTGCCTATCATTGATACCTATCAGTGCCCACCATCGGTGCCTATCAGAGCCCACCATTGCCGCCTATCAGTGATACCTATCAGAGCCCACCATCGGTGCCTATCAGAGCCCACCATTGCCGCCTATCAGTGATGCCTATCAGTGATACCTATCAGAGCCCATCAGTGCCGCCTATCAGTGATACCTATCAGTGCCCACCATCGGTGCCTATCATTGATGCCTATCAGAGCCCACCATTGCCGCCTATCAGTGATGCCTATCAGTGCCAAAAAAACAATATATATATATATGGCAGCACAATGGCTAAATGGTTAGCACTTCCTCCTGGCAGTACTCGGGTCATTGGTTTGAATCTCAACCACAGTACCACCTGCCTGGAGTTTGCATGTTCTCCTGTGCCTGCGTGGGTTTCCTCCGGGTACTCCGGTTTCCTCCCACACTCCAAAGACATGCTGGTAGGTGAATTGGCTCCTGTCTAAGTTGGCCCTAGTATGTGTATGTATGAATGTAAGTCAGGGACCTTAGATTGTACACTCCTCGGGGGCGGGGACTGATGTGAATGTACAATATATATGTAAAGCGCGGAGTAAATTGACGGCGCTATATAAGTACCTGAAATAAATAATAAATAAATATATATATAATGTTTGGGGGTTCTAAGTAATTTTTTAGTAAAAAATAATAAATGTTGCTTTTTCCCTGCAGGAGGGATGTCCGGATATCTCCGGGAGGGAAATGGTTAATTTGTTTTTTTTTACGCCGACTGCGTTGTCATTAAAGTTTACGGACTTTTCAGCTTTGTGTTGCGTCAGCGGCGGGGTGTCGGCGGCGGGGTGGGGTGTCGGCGGCGGGGTGTCGGCGGCGGGGTGTCGGGCGGGGTTCGGGGTGTCGGCGGCGGGGTGTCGGCGGTGGGGTGTCGGCGGTGGGGTGTCGGCGTTCGGGTGTCGGCGGCGGGGGTGTCGGCGGTGGGGTGTCGGCGTTCGGGTGTCGGCGGGGGCGGCGGGGTGTCGGCGGCGGGGTGGTGGCAGTGACCCCGGACCCTCCATTGTTCTATGATGGGGAATTCCAGGACGGCGATATATTTTGCAGGTTTATAGGAGTCTGGAGAGTTAAGTAAACAGAGGAGCCGGAAGGCGCATCTTTTATGGAGTTTGTTGTAAATCTTTTCTCCTACCGCAGAGAACAAAGAGCGTTCCTCTATAATGGCCGCCGCGCTCACGTCTTCCTCAGCACCAGGTTCTGCTGTATTACCGCCCCGCCGGCTTACATCTTCAGGGAAATTCTGTGCCAGGCTCCTTCCTCACACTTTGTAGGCTTTGTAGAGGCGTTTCCTCAGTCTCCCATCCCCCAGTGATCAGACTGTACATTGTAACTTTGTAGGAGGAGGAGGCGTTTCCTCAGTCCCCCCTCCCCCAGTGATCAGACTGTACATTGTAACTTTGTAGAAGGAGGAGGCATTTCCTCAGTCTCCCCTCCCCCAGTGATCAGACTGTACATAGTAACTTTGTAGAAGGAGGAGGAGGCATTTCCTCAGTTTCCCCTCCCCCGGTGATCAGACTGTACACTGTAACTTTGTAGAAGGAGGAGGAGGCATTTCCTCAGTCTCTCCTCCCCCAGTGATCAGACTGTACATTGTGACTTTGTGGAAGGAGGAGGCATTTCCTCAGTCTCCCCTCCCCCAGTGATCAGACTATACATTGTAACTCAGTCTTTGTAGAAGGAGGAGGAGACATTTCCTCAGTCTCCCCTCCCCCAGTGATCAGACTGTACACTGTAACTTTGTGGAAGGAGGAGGAGCCATTTCCTCAGTCTCCCCTCCCCCAGGGATCCCAACCATTCAGATATCTTACTGCGGCTGAGCGTCTCATCTCAGTACTGCGCTTGAAGTCTTCTGTAGATATCGGCGGGTTTTACGCCTTCGTTCCCCGTCATCACCACACGCCGTTCCACGCACTAACACTGTTGTCCGCCATCTTAGTTAATGGCCTCTGGACTGGCCCACGACGTGTGTGCGCCCCCTACTGGTAATAGGACACACTTAGCACTGCCTGTAGTACCGCCGCGTCGGCATCCTTTATACCTGGAAAGTCGCGGTTGGACTGGAGCGCCCCTCATGTGTTGTGTCCTCAAAAAAACAACCTTTTGTCTGAAAATATTCATCTGATAGAAAAGTTCCTCTACCGTCATGAGACGAAAAAGCCACTGCCACCATTTTACTCTACAGGGTCTCGGCCCATTGGGCTGTTTGGGGTCGTTGAGAGACGGCCAGGCAGTTGTCATTCTGGGATGGATATGGGCGGGGCTTCCTTCATGGGCGGGGCTTCCTTCATGGATCTCTCAGGACACGTTTCCTGTATGTTCTCCTCATGAGGTCTCCCTCTCTGGTGTCCTCAGGTGACCCAGAAAACACGGCATTTGTTTAACTTTCATTCTCTTCTGAGCTCGGCGTGTTTGTTTGACTTATTCTGTGATTATTCTGGATGCAAACACGAGGAGGAGAGGAGAGCGCACTAGGCGGGCCCTGTAATAACGCACGTGCGTCCCTGCATGAAGTATGAGCCGAGATCCAGCTGGTAGAATAAAGGTGGGGTGTCCTCCTCTACTGGACCTGATGTGTAATTTATGTCAGGAGCCCCTCATATCGGACCTCGGGGTCTTGGATCACAAATAAAGGTGGGGTGTCCTCCTCTACGGGACCTGATGTGTAATTTATGTCAGGAGCCCCTCATATCGGACCTCGGGGTCTTGGATCACAAATAAAGGTGGGGTGTCCTCTACGGGACCTGATGTGTAATTTATGTCAGGAGCCCCCTCATATCAGACCTCGGGGTCTTGGGTCCCAAATAAAGGTGGGGTGTCCTCCTCTACTGGACCTGATGTGTAATTTATGTCAGGAGCCCCCTCATATCGGACCTCGAGGTCTTGGGTCCCAAATAAAGGTGGGGTGTCCTCCTCTACGGGACCTGATGTGTAATTTATGTCAGGAGCCCCCTCATATCGGACCTCGGGGTCTTGGGTCCCAAATAAAGGTGGGGTGTCCTCCTCTACTGGACCTGATGTGTAATTTATGTCAGGAGCCCCCTCATATCAGACCTCGGGGTCTTGGGTCACAAATAAAGGTGGGGTGTCCTCTACTGGACCTGATGTGTAATTTATGTCAGGAGCCCCCTCATATCGGACCTCGGGGTCTTGGGTCACAAATAAAGGTGGGGTGTCCTCCTCTACTGGGCCTGATGTGTAACTTATGTCAGGAGCTCCCTCATATCAGACCTCGGGGTCTTGGGTCACAAATAAAGGTGGGGTGTCCTCCTCTACGGGACCTGATGTGTAATTTATGTCAGGAGCCCCCTCATATCGGACCTCGGGGTCTTGGGTCCCAAATAAAGGTGGGGTGTCCTCTACTGGGCCTGATGTGTAATTTATGTCAGGAGCCCCTCATATCGGACCTCGGGGTCTTGGGTCCCAAATAAAGGTGGGGTGTCCTCTACTGGACCTGATGTGTAATTTATGTCAGGAGCCCCCTCATATCGGACCTCAATGGGGGTCTTGGGTCCCAAATAAAGGTGGGGTGTCCTCTACTGGACCTGATGTGTAATTTATGTCAGGAGAGAATCCCCCTCATATCGGACCTCGGGGTCTTGGGTCCCAAATAAAGGTGGGGTGTCCTCTACTGGACCTGATGTTTAATTTATGTCAGGAGCCCCTCATATGGTGAACACTAATTTGATGTCAGGAGTCACCTGAAATTGGACCACAGACCTGGTCTTGGGTCCCAGTGTATCACCATCACCAGCATGGGCCTTTCAGCTGGAGATCCTCACCAGGGGAAATAAGGGAGGCTGTAGCCTCTTTGTGCACTGGTGAACGCAGATTTTATGCCAGGAGCCACCTCATATCGGACATGGACCTGGTCAGGGCAGAGGCTTTGTCTTGGGTCCCGGTGTATCACCAGCAGTAGGTATGTGCTCCTCTGAGGCTCATCTTAGTGCATGATCCTCACCAGGGGCCCCAGCAGGGAGGTTGTAGTTTATTTGAACACTGGTGAACACAGATTTTGTCAGGAGCCCCCTCATAGTGGACTGCAGGCCTGATCTTGGGTCCCGTTGTATTACCAGCAGGAAGTATGGGCCCTTCAGCTCAGTGCATGATCTTGACCAGGGGCCCCATAAGGGAGGTTGTAATCTCTAGTGAATGCAGATTTTATGTCAGAAGTCACCTCATACTGGACCGCAGGCCTGGCCTTTGGTCCCGGTGTATCACCATCACCAGCATGGGCCTTTCATCTGGAGATCCTCACCAGGGGCCCCATAATGGAGGTTGTAGTTTATTTGCACACTGATGAACGCAGATTTTATGTCAGGAGCCACCTCATATCAGGCCACAGGCCTGGTCTTGGGTCCCGGTGTATCACCAGCAGGGAGTATGGGTGATCCTCATCAAGGGCCCCAACAGGGAGGTTGTAGCCTCTTTAGTGAACACAGATCTTTTGTCAGGAGCCACCTCATATCAGTCTGTGGGCCTGGTCAGGGCAGAGGCTCTGTCTTGGGTCCCGATGTATCACCAGCAGTACGTAGGCGCTCCTCTGAGGCTCCTCTTACTGCATGATCCTCACCAGGGGCCCCATAAGGGATGATGTAGCCTCTTTATACACTGGTGAACACAGATTTTATGTCAGGAGCCCCCTTATATCCGACCACAGGCCTGGTCTTGGGTCCCGGTGCACCACCAGCGGTGAGCATGGGTGATCCTCATCAGGGGCCCCAACAGGGCTTTTTGTCTTTGTGACCCCTGAGATCTCATTGAAGAGAACCTGTCACCCAGCAGAATCATCACATGTTGTAGAGCGCCCTTCCATTCTCCGGGGTCTCTGCTTTCAGGAACCACAGAGCACTTTCGGGTGTTTACTAATCTTCAGGCCTAAAATGATTTGCAGAAAATCCCGTCTCCGGCGGTGAAAGAGTTACATTGTATGACATCACCCCATTCACTGAGCGATCGCATACAACCAATGGGGTCAGGCCCCTCCCATCAGTGTGGATGGATGCGATCGTTCCCGGCCGCCTCCATCTTGTTCCTCCGTATTCGCCGCCGGATACGCTCCGGCTTTAAGGTCACGTGACCGGCGCCCGCAGCCCGCGACTCCTCATCGAATCTCGCACATTTATTGACGGATCAAAGAGATGAATTTGTTCCATCGGAACGCAGATAATTCCGGGAGAAGGATCCCAGCCGATGGGAAATCCAAATCGCAGCCCGACGGCCGTGCCCCGCCCCCCGCGCCCCTCCCCCCGCCCTCCTGTCGCAGGATTTGGGGGGATAATTGTAGAATAAATATTGTCATGATGGAGGGATACTTTCTGGGAGAAGCATCTGGACCCGGAATAGAGGCGGCCGTTCTGGGGGCCTGCGGGGGGGGGGATGGGTCCGGGAGTGCCGCCTTCCCCGTCTGGGCCGCCTTCCAGAAGTGGTTTGCAGAGAGCAGACTCAGCACTTTCCTGTCCGGCCCGACGAGCTGCAAACACAAAGCGCCACGCCTTAGAATGTTCTCCTCCGACATCCCCCCCCCCCCGAGGAGGACTGCTGCACGCTGCCAGGGACTCTGCTGGCCCAGCTACACACGCCTGCCTGAGCTACACACGCTCTGCAGCTACACACTGAGACTGGCCCTGCTACACACGCTGCCTGAGACTGCTGGCCCAGCTACACACGCTGCCTGAGACTGCTGGCCCAGCTACACACGCTGCCTGAGACTGCTGGCCCAGCTACACACGCTGCCTGAGACTGCTGGCCCAGCTACACACGCTGCCTGAGAGACTCTGCTGGCCCAGCTACACACACTGCCTGAGACTCTGCTGGCCCAGCTACACACACTGCCTGGGACTCTGCTGGCCCAGCTACACACGCTGCCTGAGACTCTGCTGGCCCAGCTACACACGCTGCCTGAGACTCTGCTGGCCCAGCTACACACACTGCCTGGGACTCTGCTGGCCCAGCTACACACGCTGCCTGAGACTCTGCTGGCCCAGCTACACACACTGCATGGGACTCTGCTGGCCCAGCTACACACGCTGCCTGAGACTCTGCTGGCCCAGCTACACACACAGTGCACACCTATTAGTTTACAAAGGTTGTGAGTCCCTATACCATACTTATAGCAGCATTAACCTCTTGCCTGCCGTTTCTAGCCGAAGGCTTTAGTGGCGTCCAGCTTTGTAAATATATTGCAGAGGTGGGCGGGGCCTGTGCCATATGTCCCTTGTTATGTGGGAGGAGTCTGCCCCCCCCCATCCTCCAGTGGCTCATTGGGGGTCTATAAACACCACAGCGTGATATTTGCACACCTTACCATCTCTGCGACTGGCGAGAAGGGTGGAGGGAGATCCACATGGAGCAAGGAGATATTCCACATGGAGCAGGGAAATCCACATGGAGCAGGGAAATCCACATGGAGCAGGGAGATCCACATGGAGCAAGGAGATCCACATGGAGCAGGGAAATCCACATGGAGCAGGGGAGATCCACATGGAGCAAGGAGATCCACATGGAGCAAGAGATCCACATGGAGCAGGGAAATCCACATGGTGCAGGGAGATCCACATGATCCACATGGAGCAGGGAGATCCACATGGAGCAGGGAGATCCACATGGAGCAGGGAGATCCACATGGGAGCAAGGAGATCCACATGGAGCAGGGAAATCCACATGGAGCAGGGAGATCCACATGGAGCAAGGAGATCCACATGGAGCAGGGAAATCCACATGGAGCAGGGAGATCCACATGGGGCAGGGAGATCCACATGGGGCAGGGAGATCCACATGGGGCAGGGAGATCCACATGGAGCAGGGAGATCCACATGGAGCAAGGAGATCCACATGGAGGGAGATCCACATGGAGCAAGGAGATCCACATGGAGCAGGGAAATCCACATGGAGCAAGGAGATCCACATGGAGCAAGGAGATCCACATGGAGCACGGAAATCCACATGGAGCAAGGAGATCCACATGGAGCAAGGAGATCCACATGGAGCACGGAAATCCACATGGAGCAAGGAGATCCACATGGAGCAAGGAGATCCACATGGAGCAGGAGATCCACATGGAGCAAGGAGATCCACATGGAGCAAGGAGATCCACATGGAGCAAGGAGATCCACATGGAGCCGGGAGATCCACATGGAGCAGGGAGATCCACATGGAGCAAGGAGATCCACATGGAGCAGGGAGATCCACATGGAGCCGGGGAGATCCACATGGAGCAAGGAGATCCACATGGAGCAGGGAGATCCACATGAGCAGGGAGATCCACATGGAGGAGATCCACATGGAGCAGGGAGATCCACATGGAGCAGGGAGATCCACATGGAGCAGGGAGATCCACATGGAACAGGGAGATCCACATGGAGCAGGCGGGTCCCAGCAGGGCCAGGAGAAAGTCCAATGGCAGCCAAGACATTGATGCCAAAGCGCAGATCCCTGCTTTGACATTTCATGGAAATGGCGTCGTCTGTGCGACACACCGGAGAAGAGATCGCCCGCCGAGCAGCTTGTATCCTGCGCTCACTTCAACATTGTCTATAATTCGTTACAATTTGCAACATTTACACAACGATTTCACACAAAATGTACCTGTCGCCAGTTGTCACTCTGTGCCATCGATCGTTTCATCGGGTCCAGGATGTCCTGTCCAACCCCCCCTCCCCCCCCAAAACTTACATGAGCCCCATTGTGATCCAGTGATGTGCATGAGAGCCTCAGCTCCCTTCTCATTGGCTCCCACTGCTGTCATTCACAGCCAATGAGCCAGTGAGGAGAGAGAGGGGGGCGGGGGTGGGGCTGAGCAGCTGCCCTGCGTGTGGATGGACATGCAGAACAGTGGCTCGGGAGCACGCCTCCTTGGGTTCCCCCGGTGCAAGCTGCTTGCTCTGGGGGCACTAGGCAGGGGGGAGGAGCCAGGAGCTCCGGAGGGGGACCTGAGAATGGAGGATCCGGGCTCCTCCCCCCTGCCTGCGGGATATTTTAAATTTATTTTTTATTTTAATGCCTTTATTATCACTTTAACCAAAAGTGCGGCTTTTTGTGTACAACTTGGGGCTTCATTCAACAGAAGTCGCTGCAAGTCACAGTGATAGTGAGTAGTTCCCGGCCTCAGCGCTGCGATTTCAGGTGCGATTTGCAAATTGAAACGGCCCCTGAAATGGCATCTAATGTGAATGTCGGGTCTTAACACGTGCGATTTGCTGCAGAGCGATCTCTGAAGTAGTTCTTGTGTGACTTTCTGCAGTTTTGTTGCGATTTCACAGACATAAATATAATGGAAATCGCACTGAAAATCGCAAGAAATATTATGAAAATCTTCACCAGTAGCAGTAAAGTCTTCAGAAATCGCAATTGAAATTGCGCACAAATCGCATGATTTTAAATCGCAGCGGTGTGACTGGTGACTATTTCCGGCCATACATGGGTTCAAATTCCTAACGATTTTTGTACGAAAATCGGACCGAAGAATAATCGGCTGATTTTCGCTCTGTTAGTGGGGCCAATGGCACTGGCCGATTTTCATGGCTCCTCCCCTTTTTGGTGATCGATCATGTTGGAAAATTTGTGAAAACCGACTGATTTTCGAAATCATTGTTGGCTCCATCGGATACAGAACGAACGTTTAGATTTTCAGACAAAAAATAATTCGGAATTCAAACCATGTATGGCCTGCACAACACCCCGGTCACATCAAGCCTGGATTTGAAATCGTGCGACTTACAGTGAAGTGCGAGTTGCAAGACATCTGACACGGATATCTATGCAAATCGCACCAAACGCAGCGCATGGATGACTTTAGAAACCGGTGCGGCTCCGACCAAGATATGATCGATGTAATTGCAGACAATAGAGTGTGGTTTGAAAGTCGCAGGGCGTGCAAATCGCATGCCAAGTCGAACCCAGTGCGACCGGGATGTAAAAGTAGTGCAGGAACTATTTTTGAAATCGCACTACTTCAGATCGCATGGATTAGGACACGGCCATAGAAACGCATTATATGTCAAAAGTCAATTTCAAAGCCGCAGATCGGTGCGATTTGTACCTCCGGTTTTGCTGCGACTTGGGACTTCATTTAACAGAAGTCAATGCAAGTCACAATGATCTTGTATAACACCCCGGAAGTTGCAAATCGCATAGCAAGTCTCACCCTATTGTCCGCAATTAAAGCGCTCCTGTCGGTGCAATTCTGACTTGGTCGGAGTCGCACCGATTTCTAATGTAGTCCATGCGCTGCTTCAGGTGCGACTTGAACAGTCATCTGTGTTTTGCAAGTCGCATCTCAAGTGGGAATGACATCCGACTCTGAAATCGTGCGACTTCACTGGGGTGGTAAAGTAGTGCAGGAAATATTTCTGAAATCCCGCCGCTTCACATCACACTGGTTAGGACACTGCCGTAGAAATGCATCAGATGCGACTTCAGGTGCGTTTAGTAAATCGCGTGTCGCACCCGAAGTCGCACTGGTGTTCACCTTTCGTAACATGCTACATGTTCCACCCATATTCAGGATATAGCATGCTACATGTTCCACCCATATTCAGGTTATAGCATGTTACATGTTCCACCCATATTCAGGATATAGCATGTTACATGTTCCACCCATATTCAGGATATACATGTTACATGTTCCACCCATATTCAGGATATAGCATGTTACATGTTCCACCCATATTCAGGATATAGCATGTTACATGTTCCACCCATATTCAGGTTATAGCATGTTACATGTTCCACCCATATTCAGGGTATAGCATGTTACATGTTCCACCCATATTCAGGCTATAACATGTTACATGTTCCACCCATATTCAGGCTATAACATGTTACATGTTCCACCCATATTCAGGATATAGCATGTTACATGTTCCACCCATATTCAGGTTATAGCATGTTACATGTTCCACCCATATTCAGGCTATAACATGTTACATGTTCCACCCATATTCAGGTTATAACATGTTACATGTTCCACCCATATTCAGGTTATAGCATGTTACATGTTCCACCCATATTCAGGCTATAACATGTTACATGTTCCACCCATATTCAGGTTATAGCATGTTACATGTTCCACCCATATTCAGGTTATAGCATGTTACATGTTCCACCCATATTCAGGGTATACCATTTTACATGTTCCACCCATATTCAGGGTATAGCATGTTACATGTTCCACCCATATTCAGGCTATGACATGTTACATGTTCCACCCATATTCAGGCTATAACATGTTACATGTTCCACCCATATTCAGGATATAGCATGTTACATGTTCCACCCATATTCAGGTTATAGCATGTTACATGTTCCACCCATATTCAGGCTATAACATGTTACATGTTCCACCCATATTCAGGTTATAGCATGTTACATGTTCCACCCATATTCAGGCTATAACATGTTACATGTTCCACCCATATTCAGGCTATAGCATGTTACATGTTCCACCCATATTCAGGCTATAACATGTTACATGTTCCACCCATATTCAGGTTATAGCATGTTACATGTTCCACCCATATTCAGGCTATAACATGTTACATGTTCCACCCATATTCAGGCTATAGCATGTTACAGATGCAGCTTTAATGTTTGACATGTTGGGTATCTATTTACTCGCTGCAACCGCTTCTTTTATATTTTACAAAAAAAATTGGGTAATTTATTGCGTTTTTGTACCCTAAAATTCACTTTAGTGTGGTTTTTACTGAACAGTTTTGCATTTTCTAGACCTTTGCAGTAATATTGCGTTTCATAAAAAAATTGGAACTACCGCTGTTTTATTGTCTCGGGTGTCGGCTTTCAGAAAATATATCATGTTTTGGGGGGTTTATGTCATCTGCAGGCCTAAAATGTTTTTTTGTTTTTAAACGTGTGCAAAAACGTCTCTGGCAGCGAAAGTTTTCTCTTACGCCGCGTCTTCCGCATAAGCCGGGAGATCTTTGTACTGCAGGTCCTCAGGTGCAGCTTCCCCTCCAGCAAGGAGAACAGTGATCAGCACAGATCCACAGAATGGATGAAGCAAAAGCTGGGAGATCCTTGCACTGCAGGTCTTCAGGTACAGCTTTCCCTCCAGCAAGGAGAAAAGTGATCAGCACAGATCCACAGAATGGATGCAGCAGAAGCTGGGAGATCTTTGCACTGCGGGTCCTTGGGTGCAGCTTCCCCTCTAGCAAGGAGAACAGTGATCAGCACAGATCCACAGAATGGATGCAGCAGAAAGCTGGGAGATCTTTGCACTGCGGGTCCTCGGGTGCAGCTTCCCCTCCAGCAAGGAGAACAGTGATCAGCACAGATCCACAGAATGGATGCAGCAGAAGCTGGGAGATCTTTGCACTGCGGGTCCTTGGGTGCAGCTTCCCCTCTAGCAAGGAGAACAGTGATCAGCACAGATCCACAGAATGGATGCAGCAGAAGCTGGGAGCTTGCACTGCGGGTCCTCGGGTGCAGCTAGCAAGGAGAACAGTGATCAGCACAGATCCACAGAATGGATGCAGCAGAAGCTGGGAGTTCTTTGCACTGCAGTTCCTCAGGTGCAGCTTCCCCTCCAGCAAGAGAACAGTGATCAGCACAGATCCACAGAAATGGATGAAGCAGAAGCCAGTAGATCTTTGCACTGCAGGTCCTTAGGTGCAGCTTCCCCTCCAGCAAGGAGAAAAGTGATCAGCACAGATCCACAGAATGGATGCAGCAGAAGCTGGGAGATCTTAGCACTGCAGGTCCTCAGGTGCAGCTTCCCCTCCAGCAAGGAGAACAGTGATCAGCACAGATCCACAGAATGGATGAAGCAAAAGCTGGGAGATCCTTGCACTGCAGGTCCTCAGGTACAGCTTCCCTCCAGCAAGGAGAAAAGTGCTCAGCACAGATCCACAGAATGGATGCAGCAGAAGCTGGGATATCTTTGCACTGCAGGTCCTCAGGTGCAGCTTCCCCTCCGGCAAGGAGAACAGTGAACTGTACAGATCCACAGAATGAATAAAGCTGTGAGATCCTTGCACTGCAGGTCTTTAGGTACAGCTTCCTCTCCAGCAAGGAGAAAAGTGATCATCACCGATCCACAGAATGGATGAAGCAGAAGCAAGGAGATCCGTGCACTGCACATCTTCAGGTACAGCTTCCCCTTTGGCAAGGAGAACAGTGATCAGCACAGGAGTGTGACACCATTACATCTGGTGAGACTAGCAGTCAGGGGCTGCAGTGTCTTAGATGATCTCACGCTGCAGATAACCAGCTGTATGACTCAGGCACAGGATATAAGTTGCTACTTTCACAAGAAAATAAAAATGAGGTGTATTGTTCAGGTCCTCTTTAAGTAATCTACCTGCCTTGGGCTATGCTGCTCCTATAGGTACAGTACTTGCTGAATCCTTGGGGGGGGGGGGGGGGTGCCCAGCCACCATGTCTTCCTTTGATCCCCCCTCCCCCAGTACAAACATTGAAGCTTAGCGTAAAACCAGTTAATTTGTAACCCCCAGAAAATTCGTCCCTCGCAGTTCATGGAGTATTTTTCTAGTGTTTGGTTGCTGGGTAATCCCTGCAAAAGCGGCAGACAAAGCCGACTCTGTATACACAGCACAGGCCTGACATTTACTAGAAGAGGCCGGCCTGCTGGATGCAGAATGTTCTTTGTTGTCTTTTGTCCAGCCTGTCTGGGATGGTGCGAGGAGCCCGCCGGCTGGGGAGGTGCGAGGAGCCCGCCGGAGGGGGGAAAGGGCTTCTGAGAAGGCCAACAGGGCATGCTGAGACTTGCCGTTCCTCCATAGCTAGAGGGCTAAAGGCTGTCACAAACTCCGCCATTGTCCTATCTTCAGGAAGATCTCCGGAGATGGAAATTATTACATTGCTCTAGTTGGACCATACCATACCTATGGGATCCTTCTGGGAGCTGGAAATCATTGTGATAGGCGCTGCTACTACACCTCTACTACTACAACTGCTACTATACTGCTACTACACCTCTACTACACTGCTACTATACCGCTACTACACCTCTACTACACTGCTACTATACTGCTACTACACCTCTACTACACTGGTACTACACCTCTACTACACTGCTACTACACCTCTACTACACTGCTACTATACTGCTACTACACCTCTACTACACTGGTACTACACCTCTACTACACTGCTACTATACTGCTACTACACCTCTACTACACTGCTACTATACCGCTACTACACCTCTACTACACTGCTACTATACCGCTACTACACCTCTACTGCACTGCTACTATACTGCTACTACACCTCTACTACACTGCTACTATACCGCTACTATACCTCTACTGCACTGCTACTATACTGCTACTATACTGCTACTATACTGCTACTACACCTCTACTACACCTCTACTATACTGCTACTATACTGCTACTATACCGCTACTACACCTCTACTACACTGCTACTACACCTCTACTACACTGCTACTATACTGCTACTATACCGCTACTACACCTCTACTACACTGCTTACTATACACGCTACCGCTACTACACCTCTACTACACTGCTACTATACCGCTACTACACCTCTACTACACCTCTACTACACTGGTACTACACCTCTACTACACTGGTACTACACCTCTACTACACTGGTACTATACCGCTACTACACCTCTACTACACTGCTACTATACCGCTACTACACCTCTACTACACTGCTACTATACGCTACTACACTCTACTACACTGCTACTATACCGCTACTACACCTCTACTACACTGCTACTACACCTCTACTACACTGCTACTATACCGCTACTACACCTCTACTACACTGCTACTACACCTCTACTACACCTCTACTACACTGCTACTACACCTCTACTACACCTCTACTACACTGCTACTATACCGCTACTACACCTCTACTACACTGCTACTTATACCGCTACTACACCTCTACTACACTGCTACTATACCGCTACTACACCTCTACTGCACTGCTACTATACCTCTACTACACTGGTACTACACCTCTACTACACTGGTACTATACCGCTACTACACCTCTACTACACCACTACTACACCTCTACTACACTGCTACTATACCGCTACTACACCTCTACTACACTGGTACTATACCGCTACTACACCACTACTACACCTCTACTATACTGCTACTACACCTCTACTACACTGCTACTATACCGCTACTACACACTGCTACTATACTGCTACTAAACTACTACTATACCACTAGTACATAATTTCATCGCTACTACTACACTGCTACACTACTACTATGCCACTACTAGCAATCTACCACCACTTCTACACACCGCTTCTGCACTGCTACTATACCGCTACTACAGTTGTGTTCAGAATAATATCAGTGTGATGAAAAAAGTGACTAAAGCTGCAAATCCTTCTAATCCTTTTATTTCCATCCACACAAATGCATTGGGAACACGACACATTCTATTCCAAATCACAACATGAAGAAAAATACATCAAATTTGTGTTGTTCCTCTAAAAAAATGGAAGAAAAGTGAATATTAGACGGTTCAAAAAAATCGCAGTGTTTGTATTCTTCTTTACAAACTCCAACATTCACTATATAAACTGAGAAATGTTTGAAGATTTTGCTTTCCTTTGAATGACTTCATGAATATTTGGTTGTAGTCGCACTGTTTCTGAGAACTGCTGTACATCTGTGTTGCATGGAGTCCCCCAACTTCTGGCCCCTGTGATCAGGTATTCCAGCCCAGGATGATTGGACCACATTCCACAGTTCTTCTCTATTTCTTGGTTTGGCCTCAGAAACGGCATTTTTGATGTCACCCCCACAAGTTTTCTATTGGATGAAGATCCGGGGATTCGGGCTGGCCACTCCATAACATCCATCTTGTTGGTCTGGAACCAAGATGTTGCACGTTTACTGGTGTGTTTGGGGTCGTTGTCTTGTTGGAACCCCCATTTCAAGGGCATTTCCTCTTCAGCATAAGGCAGCATGACCTCTTCAAGTATTCTGATGGATTCAAACTGATCCATGATCCCTGGTATGCGATAAATAGGCCCAACACCGTAGTATGAGAAACATCCCCATATCATGATGCTTGCACCACCATGCTTCACGGTCTTCACAGTGTACTGTGGCTTGAATTCAGTGTTTGGGGGTCGTCTGACAAACTGTCTCCGCCCACTAGACCCAAAAAGAACAATCTTACTTCCATCAGCCCACAAAATGTTGCGCCATTTCTCTTTAGGCCAGTCAATGTGCTCTTTGGCAGATTGTAACCTCTTCAGCACACGTCTTTTTCCCAACAGTGGGACTTTGCGGGGACTTCTTGCAGATAGCTTGGCTTCACATCGGCGTCTTCTAATTGTAACAGTCCTCACAGGGAACGTCACACCTTCTTTCATCTTCCTGGGGCTGATTGTTGGCTGAGTCCTCACAGGGAACGTCACACCTTCTTTCATCTTCCTGGAGCTGATTGTTGGCTGAGTCCTCACAGGGAACGTCACACCTTCTTTCATCTTCCTGGAGCTGATTGTTGGCTGAGTCCTCACAGGGAACGTCACACCTTCTTTCATCTTCCTGGAGCTGATTGTTGGCTGAGTCCGCCCCATGTTGGTTATTCTTCTATCCATTCCAATGGTAGTTTTTCGCTTTCTTCCTCGTTTTTCAGGTTTTGGTTGCCATTTTAAAGCATTTGCCATCATTTTAGCTGAGCAGCCGATCATTTTCTGCACTTCTTTATATGTTTCCCCTCCAATCAACTTTTTAATCAAGGTACGCTGTTCTTCTAAACAATGTCTGGAACGACCCATTTCCTCAAAATTTCAGAGAGAAATGCACTGTAACCAGCATGTCCAACATTTGCTGCCTTCCTTCCTTAAATAAGGGCAATAATTGCCACCTGTTTGTCAAAGAATGAATGACGTCACTAATAGAACTCCACACGGCTATTATTTGAACACGCCCCTCAATGAGTGATTCAATGACACAGAATCAGCAGCATGCATGTCATGACTGTCGGGTCTGTTGGATTTCTATGACTCTACTACACCTGCTAGGAAATTATCTGCCATGTAGAAATATCATTTCCACCAAAAACAGCGATTGATCCGGTTAGTGATGTCTGACTGCTATTATTTATATATTAGAACGGGGGGGGGGGGAAAGTGTCCGGACTGGAAGGGGGGAAAGTGTCCGGACTGGAAGGGGGGGAGGGAAGTGTCCGGACCGGAAGGGGGTGAAAGTGTCCGGACTGGAAGGGGGTGAAAGTGTCCGGACTGGAAGGGGGGAAAGTGTCCCGGACTGGAAGGGGGGGAGGGAAGTGTCCGGACCGGAAGGGGGTGAAAGTGTCCCGGACTGGAAGGGGGGGAAAGTGTCCGGACTGGAAGGGGGGGAAAGTGTCCGGACTGGAAGGGGGGGAAGTGTCCGGACTGGAAGGGGGGGAAAGTGTCCGGACTGGAAGGGGGGGAAAGTGTCCGGACTGGAAGGGGTTAAAGATGGCGGACTGGAAGGGGAAAGCGCTCGGTTCACTTTTCCCCGACTTCCCATTGGCAGATATAAAGAGTTAAAGTTTCTATTTTTAGTGGGGGAGGGGGAGGGTGTGCCGGTGAGCCGCACGCATACCGCTCCCCACCGCTGTCTGCTGGAATTATCTGAGATGGTCGGCGCGCTCCGCTTGCCAGTTGCGTGACATAACCGACGTTTCTTGGCGCTGAGTGTTGGCTTTATTGTTGTTGCTTTTGGCGGCGGGCAAAGTGGAAGCAGAGAAAGTCCACTGTAGTGTCGGAGTCCGAAGGCCGGGCCTCCATTGGTCGGATCAGTGACGCCGGAACCGTCCATCCATCGGGTCTGAGGGCTCGGGTTCTCCGCCGGTGCCAGAACTCACAGAGCGCGCTCACTTATTCCACTTTACCCGCATCTAGAAAAATGAAAACTTCATTACGGGTTCCAGAGAGAAGTGATGGCTGAAAGCGTCCAATCAGAGCCCGGCGCTAATCGCACTCTGAATCCAATCACCCCGACAGTTCACTGACACCGACACCGGAGCACCCACATCGGAGCACCCACACCGGAGCACCCACACCGGAGCACCCACACCGGAGCACCCACACCGGAACAACCAACCCTGAGCACCCACACCGGAACAACCAACCCTGAGCACCCACCCGGAGCACAAACCCTGGAGAACCCACACCGGAGCACCCACACCGGAGCACCGACACAGGAGCACCGACACCGGAGCACCCACACCGGAGCACCGACACCGGAGCACCCACACCGGAGCACCCACACCGGAGCACCCACACCGGAGCATCCACACCAGAACAACCAACCCTGAGCACCCACACCGGAGAACCCACACTGGAGCACCGACCCTGGAGAACCCACACTGGAGCACCCACACTGGAGCACCCACACCGGAGCACCGACACTGGAGCACCCACACCAGAGCACCCACACCGGAGCACCGACACCGGAGCACCCACACCTGAGTACCGACACCCGGAGCACCCACACCGGAGCACCCACACCGGAGCACCCACACCTGAGTACCGACACCGGAGCACCCACACCGGAGCACCCACACCTGAGCACCGACACCGGAGCACCCACACCTGAGCACCGACACCGGAGCACCCACACCGGAGCACCGACACCAGAGCACCCACACCTGAGCACCGACACCGGAGCACCCACACCGGAGCACCGACACCTGGAGCACCCACACCTGAGCACCCACACCGGAGCACCCACACCGGAGCACCCACACCTGAGTATCCACACCGGAGCACCCACACCTGAGCACCCACACAGGAGCACCCACACCGGAGCACCCGACCCTGGAGCACCCACACCTGAGCACCCACACCGGAGCACCCACACCTGAGTATCGACACCGGAGCACCCACACCGGAGCACCCACACCTGAGCACCCACTCCAGGAGCACCCACTCCTGAGCACCGACACTGAGCACCGACACCGGAGCACCACACCTGAGGACCCAGTACTGACACAGCTCACAGTAATGTGTCCTCCTTCCAGGGATTCCTTGCCTCCCACAGAGATCCCAGGACTCCCCCTGACAACGCGCCATCTGCCTTCCCCTCCGGAAGGACGGCACCATCTTTGTTCAGCATCATCCAGGGTCACCATCTACTTCCTGAACGGAGACGCCGGCTCATGTTAATCCTGCTGTCTTGGCTGTGTTCATTTTGTGACTTGTGCTACAAAGTTACAATGTACAGTCTGATCACTGGGGGGAGGAGAGACTGAGGAAATGACCCTCTCCTCCTTCTGCAAAGTTACAATGTACAGTCTGATCACTGGGGGAGGGGAGACTGAGGAACCGCCTCCTCCTCCTTCTACAAAGTTACAATGTACAGTCTTATCACTGGGGGGAGGAGAGACTGAGGAAATGACCCCCTCCTCCTGCAAAGTTACAATGTACAGTCTGATCACTGGGGGGAGGGAGACTGAGGAAATGACCCCCTCCTTCTACAAAGTTACAATGTACAGTCTGATCACTGGGGGAGGAGACTGAGGAAATGCGTCCTTCTACAAAGTTACAATGTACGGTCTGATCATTGGGGGAGGAGGGGACATTTCCTCAAAGTTACAATGTACAGTCTGTGGGAGGAGCCTAAAAGGACATTGGAGGAGATTTACTAAGACTGAATCTGGTGTAGCTGTGCATGGGAACCAATCAGCTTCTAACTTAATGTAAGGGGGACTCCCATGAGGACTATGAGATGTAAGGAGTACTCTGATGGGGACCATGGTGTAAGAGGAAAATCTGTAACGGAGGACTCTGATGGGGATCCTGATGTAAGGGGTGACTCTGATGTGGATCCTGATGTAAGGGGTGATTCTGATGGGGATCCTGATGTTATTCTGCAATCCTGATGTAGGGGTGACTCATATGTGGATCCTGATGTAAGGGGTGACTCTGATGTGGCCCTGATGCTGATTCTGATGGGGATCCTGATGTGGGGTGACCTGATGGGGATCCTGATGTAAGGGGTGACTCTGATGGGGATCCTGATGTAAGGGGTGACTCTGATGGGGATCCTGATGTAAGGGGTGACTCTGATGTGGATCCTGATGTAAGGGGTGACTCTGATGTGGATCCTGATGTAAGGGGTGACTCTGATGGGGATCCTGATGTAAGGGGTGACTCTGATGTGGATCCTGATGTAAGGGGTGACTCTGATGTGGATCCTGATGTAAGGGGTGATTCTGATGGGGACTCCTGATGTAAGGGGTGACTCTGATGGGGATCCTGATGTAAGGGGTGACTCTGATGGGGATCCTGATGTAAGGGGTGACTCTGATGTGGATCCTGATGTAAGGGGTGACTCTGATGAGGACTCCGATGTAAGGATGGACTCTTTAGCCTGCAAATATTTTCATATGATACCATGTGGCCCTCATGCTGCAAGCATTGGGGGCCCCGGATCTGGTGTAGTGCCAGCTGCAGTCCCCTCTTATGAACACCTGTGGCTCTTGACTGACAGCTGTCTGAATGGCTGTCCCCCCAGAAGTGTAAGGACACTCCCACCTCCATCCCTCCCCCAACATGGGGCCACACAGGCACTGAGACATATAGTTCCCAGTGAGACTGTGACATCACTCCGCCCCCAGACTGTGAGATCACTCCGCCCCCAGACTGTGCCATCACTCCGCCCCCAGACTGTGCCATCACTCCGCCCCAGACTGTGACATCACTCCGCCCCCAGACTGTGACATCACTCCGCCCCCAGACTGTGACATCATCACTCCGCCCCCAGACTGTGCCATCACTCCGCCCCCAGACTGTGACATCACTCCGCCCCCAGACTGTGACATCACTCCGCCCCCAGACTGTGACATCACTCCGCCCCCAGACTGTGCCATCACTCCGCCCCCAGACTGTGCCATCACTCCGCCCGCAGACTGTGCCATCACTCCGCCCCCAGACTGTGAGATCATCCGCCCCCACTGACATCACTGTGCCCCCAGACTGTGACATCACTCCGCCCCCAGACTGTGACATCACTCCGCCCCCAGACTGTGACATCACTCCGCCCCCAGACTGTGACATCACTCCGCCCCCAGACTGTGACATCACTCCGCCCCCAGACTGTGTGCCATCACTCCCGCCCCCAGACTGTGACATCACTCCGCCCCCAGACTGTGAGATCACTCCGCCCCCAGGACTGTGCCATCACTCCGCCCCCAGACTGTGCCATCACTCCGCCCCCAGACTGTGCCATCACTCCGCCCCCAGACTGTGTGACATCACATCTCCGCCCCCAGACTGTGCCATCACTCCGCCCGCAGACTGTGCCATCACTCCGCCCCCACACTGTGCCATCACTCCGCCCCCAGACTGTGACACACTCCGCCCCCCAGACTGTGACATCACTGTGCCCCCAGACTGTGACATCACTCCGCCCCCAGACTGTGACATCACTCCGCCCCAGACTGTGACATCACTCCGCCCCCAGACTGTGACATCACTCCGCCCCCAGACTGTGACATCACTCCGCCCCCAGACTGTGCCATCACACCCGCCCCAGACTGTGACATCACTCCGCCCCCAGACTGTGCCATCACTCCGCCCGCAGACTGTGCCATCACTCCGCCCCCCAGACTGTGAGATCACTCCGCCCCCAGACTGTGACATCACTCCGCCCCCAGACTGTGACATCACTCCGCCCCCAGACTGTGACATCACTCCGCCCCCAGACTGTGAGATCACTCCGCCCCCAGACTGTGACATCACTCCGCCCCCAGACTGTGACATCACTCCGCCCCCAGACTGTGACATCACTCCGCCCCCAGACTGTGACATCACTCCGCCCCCAGACTGTGACATCACTCCTCCCGATGTATGATGTGATCGGAAGCCCCGCCCAGATCAGGTCTTCTGCCCTCCTTGGACACATCCTGGGTTCAGCTCTGAACTCTCCGCCTCTCCCTGGTCTGTGTGATGCGACGCGTCTCATTCAGCCAATCACATTAGGACACCGATGGTGGCTGAGCGCGTCTTTGTTTTTTCTCCGTGCGAAGTGCGTAACGCTTCCATTGTGACACCAGAACTCCAACAGCCATAAATAAAACTTCCCCGACGATTACTTTGGTGGCTTTGCAGCTGAAAGCGAAACGCGTCACGTCGTCCCCAGAGGCGTCTGACCTGAAGAAGTGTCCTTGTTGTGTCAGGAGAGCAGAAGACGAGCGAGGGATCCGTGGGGTCCAACCCTTGTATGGGCCTCTGATTGCCCCAAGCCAGGGTAAGCCGCGGTTCACATCTGTGCGGTCCTGCGGGCAGCGATTTCCACAGCCAGGAGAGCCCATTCATTTCAGTGGACTCCCATTTCTCTGTGTGGGTGGTGCAGCTGCAGGTATCTGTGCGGATCCCCCCCGTTGCTCTGTGGGTGGTGCGGCTGCAGGTATTCTGTGCGGGTCCCCCATTCCTCTGTGTGGGTGGTGCGGCTGCAGGTATTGGGGGTCCCCCATTCCTCTGTGTGGGTGGTGCGGGTGCACATATGTGTGAGGGTCCCCCATTCCTCTGTGTGGGTGGTGCGGGTGCACATATGTGTGAGGGTCCCCCATTCCTCTGTGTGGGTGGTGCAGCTGCAGGTATCTGGTGCGGGTCCCCCATTCTCTCTGTGGGTGGTGCGGCTGCAGGTATGTGTGCGGGTCCCCCATTCCTCTGTGTGGGTGGTGCAGGTATATTGTGTGTGGGTCCCCCATTCCTCTGTGCACCACTGCCGCAACTGTGGGTGGTGCGGCTGCAGCGATTTGTGGGTCCCGCAGTGGCACCACCCGCACAGATGTGGACCAAGCCTAAATTCACTGACTACCTCGGCTGGAAGTCGGCTCCAAGCTTCCACTACTCCTTTGTAGGAATGTCTCGGATTGGTTGTGCACTTTGCTCCTGCAGTTGGGGGTCGTGTCCCCCCCGTGTCCCCGTGGTCCTAATGAAAGTCCTGCCCCCCTGATCTGTAGTCACACTCTTCCTGTATTAACCCTTTGTCATGCATTGGTGGCAGCGGGGGGCGGGGCTTACACAGCGGCTGGGGTGGATCTACAAGCCATCTGGGGTCTTTCACTGACTCCCCCTCCCCCACCACGGCTCCTGGGCTCCACTATCCCCCCTGAGGGCTCGGGACCCGCATGGCGTTGGGTGGAGGGGATGGAGAGCAGCGAATGTGTGTTCACTGATCTCCTGTAGCTGCAATGAACACAGACATGACTTGTCTTACATCACATTCGGTTTCAGGTGCCACGTTTACTGGCAACTGTGGAAAGGGAAGAAGCTAATGATGCAGGATCTGTGCTTTGTGAGCTTCAGTGGAGGTCAGTGAGACATCCGGGGTCTAACGGAAGAGGCTGTCTTGTACGCAGCGCAGTGAATGAGGTGAAGGTGTGAGAAGTTCAGCCATTCATTCATGTCAGCAGAAATGAGTCTGAATGATTCCTATATTATGGAGATGAGGGGGGAGGGGTTTTGTAGTCCTCACACTCTTCCTGTCCTGGGGGGTAAGCATTGTCCCTGTGTTACTGCGAGGACTACCAGGTGTGACCGCGGCTTCATATCGCCTCCTCACCGCCTGTATTCACCCCTAAAAGCCCACCGCGCCACGCCGAAACTGCGCAGTCCCGCCCACGGAACGCAACCCATTCAAGTAAATAGGCTGCCCCTCATCTGCCTGCGCACTGAATGCACCACCACGCCGCAACTGTGCAGTACTGAACACACCACCACGCCGCAACTGTGCAGTACTGAATGCATCAACACTGTATCACACATCACCACGCCGCAACTGTGCAGTACTGAACGCACCACCACGCCGCAACTGTGCAGTACTGAACACATCACCACGCCGCAACTGTGCAGTACTGAACGCACCACCACGCCGCAACTGTGCAGTACTGAACACACCACCAAGCCGCAACTGTGCAGTACTGAACGCACCACCACGCCGCAACTGTGCAGTACTGAACGCACATCACCACGCCGCAACTGTGCAGTACTGAACACACCACCACGCCGCAACTGTGCAGTACTGAACGCACCACCACGCCGCAACTGTGCAGTACTGAACGCACCACCACGCCGCAACTGTGCAGTACTGAACGCACCACCACGCCGCACCTGTGCAGTACTGAACGCACCACCACGCCGCAACTGTGCAGTACTACTGAACTGTGCACCACCACACCGCAACTGTGCAGTACTGAACGCACCACCACGCCGCAACTGTGCAGTACTGAACGCATCACCACGCCGCAACTGTGCAGTACTGAATGCATCACCACGCCGCAACTGTGCAGTACTGAATGCATCACCATGCCACAACTGTGCAGTACTGAACGCACCACCACGCTACAGCTGTGCAGTACTGAACGCACCACCACGCCGCAACCGTGCAGCACTGAACGCACCACCACGCCGCAACTGTGCAGTACTGAACGCACCACCACGCCGCAACTGTGCAGTACTGAACGCATCACCATACTGTGCAGTACAACTGTGCAGTACTGAATGCATCACCACGCCGCAACTGTGCAGTACTGAATGCATCACCACTGCCACAACTGTGCAGTACTGAACGCACCACCACGCTACAGCTGTGCAGTACTGAACGCACCACCACCACGCCGCAACCGTGCAGCACTGAACGCACCACCACGCCGCAACTGTGCAGTACTGAACGCACAACTGTGCAGTAGATGAACCACCACCACCACGCCGCAACTGTGCAGTGCAGCACTGAACGCACACCACCAACGCATCACCATACCACAACTGTGCAGTACTGAATGCATCACCACGCCACAACTGTGCAGTACTGAACACAACCCATTGAATTAACAGACTGCACCACGACTGCATTCAGTGCCCATGCGCACACCCCCATCCGCTGTCTTGGTTCTGCATTAGCCGGTGTGATTTAGGAATATAAATTGCGCCTGAAGTCGCATCTAATAAATGTGAATGTCGGCGTCTTGAGATTTGCGGTTTGCTGCGGCGCGATGTCTTCAGCAGTTCCTGCGTTTCTTTTCTGCAGGTTTGCTGCAATTTCACCCACGTGGAATATATGATGCAAATCACAAGAAATCGTCGAAAATCTTCACAAGTCGCCATAAAGTCTTCAGAAATGGCGCAATGCGAAATCACGGCGGCGTGACCGGCGACTAAAACCGTTCACACACATTTCTGTGCAGGACGCAAGGAAAGAGGACCGTGCCGGCCACGCTGGGCCTTGTAGTTCACCATGGGTTGGCCCGATCCTCGCAGCAGTCCTTCATGTTCCGTCCCCGAATGCCGAGCATTCCTCAGTGATTCCTCAGCACTTGTTTTCATCTTCCCCGGCGTGCTGATCCCTCCGGCTGTTTTTAGAAGCCGCAGCCTCAGCTTGTTTGTTGAAGAGACGTTCGATCTGCAGGCCGAGTCATCCCAGGTCAGCGCAGAGACATTCCCCGACAACAAGGTGCAGCTCTTTACTGCACCGCCGTGATGTCATCACTTCCCTCCATGGAACAGACGGACGACTTTATTATATCTGCACACGGAATTGTACGTCGCGTCAGTGCGCCTCGTGGGGCCGCCGCGTCTCCGCTGCTTCCCTGACCTGAACCGCTCACCGACCGCCGCAACTTTTATAAATCTGCTGCTGCATTCGTGTTTTTTTTTTTTTGCTAGAAATGACTGTAACTCACCTCAAAAAAATATTTTCTGAAAGCAGAGACAGACCCCGGAGAATAAAATGGTGGCGGTTGCAATTTTTTATGCGACGTGTTATTTACACACCAATAAATTGACGCTGCGCTACTCAGAAACCCGCCGACATAAAAACAAATGCATGGTAAACGTCCGACTGAGCATTCCGCCGCCGCACCCCGGGTTCACGCCTATGCGTTTTCTGCAGCAGAGACGCAGTACAGTCCATGTAACATGACTTCCTATGGGACACGCTTACATCTCCGCATTTTCTGCAGCAGAGACGCAGTACAGTCCATGTAACATGACTTCCTATGGGACACGCTCACATCTCCGCATTTTCTGCAGCAGAAACGCAGTACAGTCCATGTAACATGACTTCCTATGGGACGCGCTAACATCTCCGCATTTTCTGCAGCAGAGACGCAGTGCAGTCCATGTAACATGACTTCCTATGGGACACGCTCACATCTCCGCATTTTCTGCAGCAGAGACGCAGTACAGTCCATGTAACATGACTTCCTATGGGACACGCTCACATCTCCGCATTTTCTGCATCAGAGACGCAGTACAGTCCATGTAACATGACTTCCTATGGGACACGCTCACATCTCCGCATTTTCTGCAGCAGAGACGCAGTGCAGTCCATGTAACATGACTTCCTATGGGACACGCTCACATCTCCGCATTTTCTGCAGCAGAGACGCAGTACAGTCCATGTAACATGACTTCCTATGGGACACGCTCACATCTCTGCATTTTCTGCAGCAGAGACGCAGTACAGTCCATGTAACATGACTTCCTATGGGACACGTTCACATCTCCGCATTTTCTGCAGCAGAGACGCAGTACAGTCCATGTAACATGACTTCCTATGGGGACGGGTTCACATCTCCGCATTTTCTGCAGCAGAGACGCAGTACAGTCCATGTAACATGACTTCCTATGGGACGGGTTCACATCTCCGCATTTTCTGCAGCAGAGTCGCAGTACAGTCCATGTAACATGACTTCCTATGGGACACGCTCACATCTCCACATTTTCTGCAGCAGAGACGCAGTACAGTCCATGTAACATGACTTCCTATGGGACACGCTCACATCTCCGCATTTTCTGCAGCAGAGACGCAGTACAGTCCATGTAACATGACTTCCTATGGGACACGCTCACATCTCCGCATTTTCTGCAGCAGAGACGCAGTACAGTCCATGTGACATGACTTCCTATGGACACGGGCTCACATCTCTGCATTTTCTGCAGCAGGACGCAGTACAGTCCATGTAACATGACTTCCTGTGGGACACGCTCACATCTCCGCATTTTCTGCAGCAGAGACGCAGTACAGTCCATGTAACATGACTCCCTTTGGGACACGCTAACATCTCCGCATTTTCTGCATCAGAGACGCAGTACAGTCCATGTAACATGACTTCCTATGGGACACGCTCACATCTCCGCATTTTCTGCAGCAGAAATGCAGTACAGTCCATGTAACATGACTTCCTATGGGACACGCTCACATCTCCGCATTTTCTGCAGCAGAGACGCAGTACAGTCCATGTAACATGACTTCCTATGGGACACGCTCACATCTCCGCATTTTCTGCAGCAGAGACGCAGTGCAGTCCATGTAACATGACTTCCTATGGGACACGCTCACATCTCCGCATTTTCTGCAGCAGAGACGCAGTACAGTCCATGTAACATGACTTCCTATGGGACACGCTCACATCTCCGCATTTTCTGCAGCAGAGACGCAGTACAGTCCATGTAACATGACTTCCTATGGGACACGCTCACATCTCCGCATTTTCTGCAGCAGAGACGCAGTACAGTCCATGTAACATGACTTCCTATGGGACACGCTCACATCTCCGCATTTTCTGCAGCAGAGAGATGCAGTACAGTCCATGTAACATGACTTCCTATGGGACGGGCTCACACATCTCCGCATTTTCTGCAGCAGAGACGCAGTACAGTCCATGTGACATGACTTCCTATGGGACACGCTCACATCTCCGCATTTTTCTGCAGCAGAGACGCAGTACAGTCCATGTAACATGACTTCCTATGGGACGGGCTCACATCTCCGCATTTTCTGCAGCAGAGAATGCAGTACAGTCCATGTAACATGACTTCCTATGGGACACGCTCACATCTCCGCATTTTCTGCAGCAGAGACGCAGTACAGTCCATGTAACATGACTTCCTATGGGACACGCTCACATCTCCGCATTTTCTGCAGCAGAGACGCAGTACAGTCCATGTAACATGACTCCCTTTGGGACACGCTCACATCTCCGCATTTTCTGCAGCAGAGACGCAGTACAGTCCATGTAACATGACTTCCTATGGGACACGCTCACATCTCCGCATTTTCTGCAGCAGAGACGCAGTACAGTCCATGTAACATGACTTCCTATGGGACACGCTCACATCTCCGCATTTTCTGCAGCAGAGACGCAGTACAGTCCATGTAACATGACTTCCTATGGGACACGCTCACATCTCCGCATTTTCTGCAGCAGAGACGCAGTACAGTCCATGTAACATGACTTCCTTTGGGACACGCTATCATCTCCGCATTTTCTGCATCAGAGACGCAGTACAGTCCATGTAACATGACTTCCTATGGGACACGCTCACATCTCCGCATTTTTCTGCAGCAGAGACGCAGTACAGTCCATGTAACATGACTTCCTATGGGACACGCTCACATCTCCGCATTTTCTGCAGCAGAGACGCAGTACAGTCCATGTAACATGACTTCCTATGGGACACGCTCACATCTCCGCATTTTCTGCAGCAGAGACGCAGTACAGTCCATGTAACATGACTTCCTATGGGACACGCTCACATCTCCGCATTTTCTGCAGCAGAGACGCAGTGCAGTCCATGTAACATGACTTCCTATGGGACGGGCTCACATCTCCGCATTTTCTGCAGCAGAGACGCAGTACAGTCCATGTAACATGACTTCCTATGGGACGGGTTCACATCTCCGCATTTTCTGCAGCAGAGACGCAGTACAGTCCATGTAACATGACTTCCTATGGGACACGCTAACATCTCCGCATTTTCTGCAGCAGAGACGCAGTACAGTCCATGTAACATGACTTCCTATGGGACACGCTCACATCTCCGCATTTTCTGCAGCAGAGACGCAGTACAGTCCAGTACAGTCCATGGACATGACTTTGCAGACTTCCTATGGGACACGCTCACATCTCCGCATTTTCTGCATCAGAGACGCAGTACAGTCCATGTAACATGACTTCCTATGGGACACGCTCACATCTCCGCATTTTCTGCAGCAGAGACGCAGTACAGTCCATGTAACATGACTTCCTATGGGACGCGCTCTCACATCTCCGCATTTTCTGCAGCAGAGACGCAGTACAGTCCATGTAACATGACTCCCTTTGGGACACGCTCACATCTCCGCATTTTCTGCAGCAGAGACGCAGTACAGTCCATGTAACATGACTTCCTATGGGACACGCTCACATCTCCGCATTTTCTGCAGCAGAGACGCAGTACAGTCCATGTAACATGACTTCCTATGGGACACGCTCACATCTCCGCATTTTTTCTGCAGCAGAGACGCAGTACAGTCCATGTAACATGACTTCCTATGGGACACGCTCACATCTCCGCATTTTCCGCAGCAGAAATGCAGTACAGTCCATGTAACATGACTTCCTATGGGACACGTTCACATCTCCGCATTTTCTGCAGCAGAGACGCAGTACAGTCCATGTAACATGACTTCCTATGGGACACGCTCACATCTCCGCATTTTCTGCAGCAGAGACGCAGTACAGTCCATGTAACATGACTTCCTATGGGACACGCTCACATCTCCGCATTTTCTGCAGCAGAGAACGCAGTACAGTCCATGTAACATGACTTCCTATGGGACACGCTCACATCTCCGCATTTTCTGCAGCAGAGACGCAGTACAGTCCATGTAACATGACTTCCTATGGGACACGCTCACATCTCCGCATTTTCTGCAGCAGAAACGCAGTACAGTCCATGTAACATGACTTCCTATGGGACACGCTCACATCTCCGCATTTTCTGCAGCAGAGACGCAGTACAGTCCATGTAACATGACTTCCTATGGGACACGCTCACATCTCCGCATTTTCTGCAGCAGAGACGCAGTACAGTCCATGTAACATGACTTCCTATGGGACACGCTCACATCTCCGCATTTTCTGCAGCAGAGACGCAGTACAGTCCATGTAACATGACTTCCTATGGGACACGCTCACATCTCCGCATTTTCTGCAGCAGAGACGCAGTACAGTCCATGTAACATGACTTCCTATGGGACACGCTCACATCTCCGCATTTTCTGCAGCAGAGACGCAGTACAGTCCATGTAACATGACTTCCTATGGGACGCGCTCACATCTCCGCATTTTCTGCAGCAGAGACGCAGTACAGTCCATGTAACATGACTTCCTATGGGACGCGCTCACATCTCCGCATTTTCTGCAGCAGAGACGCAGTGCAGTCCATGTAACATGACTTCCTATGGGACACGCTCACATCTCCGCATTTTCTGCAGCAGAGACGCAGTACAGTCCATGTAACATGACTTCCTATGGGACACGCTCACATCTCTGCATTTTCTGCAGCAGAGAATGCAGTACAGTCCATGTAACATGACTTCCTATGGGACACGCTCACATCTCCGCATTTTTTCTGCAGCAGAACGCAGTACAGTCCATGTAACATGACTTCCTATGGGACGGGCTCACATCTCCGCATTTTCTGCAGCAGAGATGCAGTACAGTCCATGTAACATGACTTCCTATGGGACACGCTAACATCTCCGCATTTTCTGCAGCAGAGACGCAGTACAGTCCATGTAACATGACTTCCTATGGGACACGCTCCATCTCCGCATTTTCTGCAGCAGAGACGCAGTACAGTCCATGTAACATGACTTCCTATGGGACACGCTCTCACATCTCCGCATTTTCTGCAGCAGAGACGCAGTACAGTCCATGTAACATGACTTCCTATGGGACGGGCTCACATCTCGCATTTTCTGCAGCAGGAATGCAGTACAGTCCATGTAACATGACTTCCTATGGGACACGCTCACATCTCCGCATTTTTCTGCAGCAGAGACGCAGTACAGTCCATGTAACATGACTTCCTATGGCACACGCTCACATCTCCGCATTTTCTGCAGCAGAGACGCAGTACAGTCCATGTAACATGACTTCCTATGGGACACGCTCACATCTCCGCATTTTCTGCAGCAGAGACGCAGTACAGTCCATGTAACATGACTTCCTATGGGACACGCTCACATCTCCGCATTTTCTGCAGCAGAGACGCAGTACAGTCCATGTAACATGACTTCCTATGGGGACGGGCTCACATCTCCGCATTTTCTGCAGCAGAGACGCAGTACAGTCCATGTAACATGACTCCCTATGGGACACGCTAACATCTCCGCATTTTCTGCAGCAGAGACGCAGTACAGTCCATGTAACATGACTTCCTATGGGACGGGTTTAGATCTCCGCATTTTCTGCTGCAGAGACGCAGTACAGTCCATGTAACATGACTTCCTATGGGACACCTCACATCTCCGCATTTTCTGCAGCAGAGACGCAGTACAGTCCATGTAACATGACTTCCTATGGGACACGCTCACATCTCCGCATTTTCTGCAGCAGGAAAGACGCAGTACAGTCCATGTAACATGACTTCCTATGGGACGGGCTCACATCTCCGCATTTTCTGCAGCAGAGACGCAGTACAGTCCATGTAACATGACTTCCTATGGGACACGTTCACATCTCCGCATTTTCTGCAGCAGAGACGCAGTACAGTCCATGTAACATGACTTCCTATGGGACGGGCTCACATCTCCGCATTTTCTGCAGCAGAGACGCAGTACAGTCCATGTAACATGACTTCCTATGGGACACGTTCACATCTCCGCATTTTCTGCAGCAGAGACGCAGTACAGTCCATGTAACATGACTTCCTATGGGACACGCTCACATCTCCGCATTTTCTGCAGCAGAAACGCAGTACAGTCCATGTAACATGACTTCCTATGGGACACGCTCACATCTCCGCATTTTCTGCAGCAGAGACGCAGTACAGTCCATGTAACATGACTTCCTATGGGACACGCTCACATCTCTCTGCATTTTCTGCAGCAGGAATGCAGTACAGTCCATGTAACATGACTTCCTATGGGATGGGTTCACATCTCCGCATTTTCTGCAGCAGAGTCGCAGTACAGTCCATGTAACATGACTTCCTATGGGACACGCTCACATCTCCGCATTTTCTGCAGCAGAGACGCAGTACAGTCCATGTAACATGACTTCCTATGGGACGCGCTCACATCTCCGCATTTTTCTGCAGGAGAGACGCAGTACAGTCCATGTAACATGACTTCCTATGGGACACGCTCACATCTCCGCATTTTCTGCAGCAGAGACGCAGTACAGTCCATGTAACATGACTTCCTATGGGACACGCTCACATCTCCGCATTTTCTGCAGCAGAGACGCAGTACAGTCCATGTAACATGACTTCCTATGGGACGGGCTCACATCTCTGCATTTTCTGCAGCAGAGACGCAGTACAGTCCATGTAACATGACTTCCTATGGGACACGCTCACATCTCCGCATTTTCTGCAGCAGAGACGCAGTACAGTCCATGTAACATGACTTCCCCTTTGGGACACGCTAACATCTCCGCATTTTCTGCATCAGAGACGCAGTACAGTCCATGTAACATGACTTCCTATGGGACACGCTCACATCTCCGCATTTTCTGCAGCAGAGACGCAGTGCAGTCCATGTAACATGACTTCCTATGGGACACGCTCACATCTCCGCATTTTCTGCAGCAGAGACGCAGTACAGTCCATGTAACATGACTTCCTATGGGACACGCTCACATCTCCGCATTTTCTGCAGCAGAGACGCAGTACAGTCCATGTAACATGACTTCCTATGGGACACGTTCACATCTCCGCATTTTCTGCAGCAGAGACGCAGTACAGTCCATGTAACATGACTTCCTATGGGACACGCTCCCATCTCCGCATTTTCTGCAGCAGAGACGCAGTACAGTCCATGTAACATGACTCCCTTTGGGACACGCTCACATCTCCGCATTTTCTGCAGCAGAGACGCAGTACAGTCCATGTAACATGACTTCCTATGGGACACGCTCACATCTCCGCATTTTTTGCCCGCTGCATTTTTTTGGAAGAGGTCCAGTCACGGCCCCTGCATTCAGAAGGCATGTTGTTCATCCATGAAAGCAATAAATGTTCTTAGAAAATCAGAAGCTTCATGCGTTTTGTAATCCAACGGCACCACCATGGATTTCAAAATTCGACCAACCGAGCATTCAATTACACTTTGTGTTGCTACACAAAAGTATTTTCGTGGTCAAGAATGTTCTTTTCTTTCCAAGTCGCAGCTCATTTCTATATCGTTTATATTTCTTGCCCGATTCTCCCATTATTGATTAGAAATTCGTTCGTTTTTCAAAACATTTCCAACATTCCCGATCGCTCAAATTCGATGGTCGCACGAAAATCTGCCTTTTCTGTGGACCACTAATGGTGAGAAATTCGAACAAAAATTCTTAGAAAAGATTTTCTAAAGAAAATTATTTTTGATTCAACATGCGTTTGGCCAGCTTTATGCAGGCTTTACAGGGGTCGAATTCCGAACGAATGTTCTTAGAAAATCTTTGTGCGTTTTGTAACCCGATGGCGCCACAAATTCGAAATTCGACCAACCGAACCTTTCATTTCACCTCGTGTTGCTACAGAAAAGAATTTTCGTGGCCAAGAATGTTCTTTTCTTTCCAGGTCGCAGCTCATTTCTATTTCGATTACATTTCTCCCATCGTCGATTCGAAATTCGTTCGTTTTTCAAAACATTTCCAACATGCCCAATCGCTCAAATTCGATGGTCATACCAATATCGGCCATTTCTGTGACCCACCCAGGGGAGGACTGACCATTTGGAAACTCGGGCACTGCCCGAGGGCCCGGGGTCAGTAGGGGGCCCCATGAGATGCCCCTGGTACCTTTTTCATAGGCTTTTTTGAGTTTGGGCAAGGACACAGGGGCCCCATGATCCCCTATTGCCCGGGGGCCCCATGAGCTGTCAGTCCGCCCCTGGACCCACCAATGTTGCGAAATTCGACCGAAAATTGTTAGAAAAGGTTTTCAATAGAAAATTCTTTCGGAATTCGACCCGTGTGTGGCTGGCTTTATGCAGACCCTACATGGGCCGAATTTCTAATGAATGTTCTTTGAAAATCTTTGTGCATTTTGTACCCCGATGGCACCACCATGGATATTGAAATTCGATCAACCGAGCCTTTCATTTCTCCTCGTACTGCTACAGAAAAGAGTTTTCTGTTCTTTCTAGCTCGCAGCTCATTTCTTTTTTGTTTATATTTCTGGCACGATTCTCCCATCATTAATTCAAAATTCGTTCGTTTTTCAAAAAATTGCCAACACGCCCAATCGCTCAAATTCGATGGTCACACCAAAATCATCCGTTTTTGTGGCTCATTAATGGTGCGAAATTCGAACAAAATTTCTTAGAAAAGATTTTTCAAAAGAAAATTCTTTTTCGGAATTCAACCCGTGTGTGGTTGGCTTTGTGCAGACCCTACACAGGTTGAATTCCGAACGAATGTTCTTAGAAAATCAGAAATTTTGTGCGTTTCGTAACCCGATGGCGCCACCATGGATTTTGATATTCGACCAGCCGAACCTTCAATTTCACCTCATATTGCTACAGAAAAGAATTTTTGTGGCCAAGAAGTTTCTTTTCTTTCCAGGTCGCGGCTCATTTCTTTTTTGATTACATTTCTCGCACGATTCTCCCATCGTTGATTCAAAATTCGTTCATTTTTTTCAAAACATTTCCAACATACCGATCGCTCAAATTCGATGGTCACTCATAAATCAGCCGTTTCTGTGACCCACTAATGGTGGATTTTTCAAAAGCAAATTCTTTCGGAATTCGACCCGTGTGTGGTTCAAATTTAGTGGCTGCTTTTGGTCAACATTTATCCAAAATGAGGGTAAAAACTTGCGGAGAACCATCAGAACCCGACCAGGAAGAACCAGGGAAATGGCGATGTAGCGGTCCCTAAAGGGCCCCTAATTGGCGGGATGATTCGAGACCCCGGGAATGTTTCGCTTTTTCCTCTCCCTTTTTTTTTTTCTTTTTTTTTTTTCTTTTTCCTTTTTTTTTTTTTTTTTTTTTTTTTTCTTTTCTTTTTTTCTTTTTCTCTTTTCTTTTTTTTTTTTTTTTTTTTTTTTTTTTTTTTTTTGTTCATCATTCAGCGCTCAGAAATTGTTGGTATTTTATTGCTTTTGCAGACCAATAATTCCGACATTGAGATGATTTCAGAGTTCTGGCGTTTCATAAATCAGCCATTTCTGTGACCCACTAATGGTGGATTTTTCAAAAGCAAATTCTTTCGGAATTCGACCCGTGTGTGGTTCAAATTTAGTGGCTGCTTTTGGTCAACATTTATCCAAAATGAGGGTAAAAACTTGCGGAGAACCTTCAGAACCCGACCAGGAAGAACCAGGGAAATGGCGATGTAGCGGTCCCTAAAAGGCCCCTAATTGGCGGGATGATTCAAGACCCTGTGAATGTTTCTCCTTTCCTCTCCCTTTTCATTTTTTTTTTTTCTTTTTTGTTCTCTTTTCTTTTCTTTTTTTCTCTTTTCTTTTTTTCTTTTCTTTTTTTCTCTTTTTTTTTTTTTTTCTTTTTTTTCTCTTTTTTTTTTTTTTCTTTTTTTCTCTTTTTTTTTTTTTTTTTCTTTTCTTTTTTCTTTTCTTTATTTCTCTTTTCTTTTTTTTTTTTCTTTTCTTTTTTCTTTTCTTTTCTTTTTTTCTCTTTTCTTTTTTTTTTTTCTTTTTTTCTCTTTTCTTTTTTTTTTCTTTTTTTTTTTTTTTTTTCTTTTTTCTTTTCTTTATTTCTCTTTTCTTTTTTTTTCTTTTCTTTTTTCTTTTCTTTTCTTTTTTTCTTTTTTTTTTTTTTTTCTTTTTTTCTCTTTTCTTTTTTTTTTTCTTTTTTTTTCTCTTTTCTTTTTTTTTTTTTTTTTTCTTTTCTTTTTTCTTTTCTTTATTTCTCTTTTCTTTATTTTCTCTTTTTTTCTTTTCTTTTCTTTTCTTTTCTTTTTTTTCTTTCTTTTGTTCATCATTCAGCGCTCAGAAATTGTTGGTATTTTATTGCTTTTGCAGACCAATAATTCCGACATTGAGATGATTTCAGAGTTCTGGCGTTTGGTTGCGGATTTGTTATTCTAAAGCCTTTATTTTCTCTCTCGCCGTCCGTGCCAAATCCAGCCGTCCCTTCTGCCAGCATCCCCGGAACATTTCAATAGCCCGTGTTCCAGCGACGTCATGAAGGAATTTTCGTTGCGTGATTGGAGATGTGGGCGTATTTTTGTGTTCCTCATTAAGCTGAATGTCTCCAGTGGTGGGAGAAAAATAGCTGCAGATTAGAGAACATACGGTGTAGTCCTGGTACACGCCGAGCCGCAGGGCAGCGCACATTTCTGCCATCGGCGCTCATTAAAGGGCCCCCGTACCTAAAAACCATGTACAGCCCCGCGTCCAATAAAGACGCTGTGTACAATCTACAGAAACACAATGATTTGCAGATCCCATAAACCCCCCCTCCCCCCCATTTTATTCGCATCAGAAAATTGGTAGACTGTTTAACTCCTTGCCCTCCAGAAGGTTTCCCCCCTTTCATGACCAGGCTGGCAATTCAGCACTGCACTACTTTAACTGGCTGTCATGCAACGCTGTACACAAATGAAATGAATATCATTTTTTTTTCACATAAATAGAGATTTCGTTTGGTGGTATTGGAGCAACACTTTTTTTATTTTTATTATAAAAAAAAAAAGAAGACAGAAAATTTCAAAAAAAAATGTTCTACTTTCTGTCATAAAGTATTGTATATTCAAGAAAATCCAACTTCTTCATAAAAATGTGTTCTGTGCATGTCTGTTATAAACCGAACTGGGGTTTTGTGGACACTATACTATTGGGGGACATTATACTATTGGGGACATTATACTATTGGGGGACATTATACTATTGGGGACATTATACTATTGGGGGACATTATACTATTGGGGGACATTATACTATTGAGGACATTATACTATTGAGGACATTATACTATTGGGGGACATTATACTATTGGGGGACACTATACTATTGGGGGACACTATACTATTGGGGGACATTATACTATTGGGGGACACTATATACTATTGGGGGACATTATACTATTGGGGGACATTATACTATTGGGGACACTATACTATTGGGGACACTATACTATTGGGGACATTATACTATTGGGGGACACTATACTATTGGGGACATTATACTATTGGGGACACTATACTATACTATTGGGGACATTATACTATTGGGGGACACTATACTATTGGGGGACATTATACTATTGGGGACACTATACTATTGGGGACATTATACTATTGGGGGACACTATACTATTGGGGACATTATACTATTGGGGGACATTATACTATTGGGGGACATTATTATACTATTGGGGACATTATACTATTGGGGGACATTATACTATTGGGGGACATTATACTATTGGGGGACATTATACTATTGGGGACATTATACTATTGGGGGACATTATACTATTGGGGGACATTATACTATTGGGGACATTATACTATTGGGGGACATTATACTATGGGGGACATTATACTATTGGGGACATTATACTATTGGGGACATTATACTATTGGGGACATTATACTATTGGGGGACATTATACTATTGGGGACATTATACTATTGGGGGACACTATACTATTTGGGGACATTATACTATTGGGGGACATTATACTATTGGGGGACATTATACTATTGGGGACACTATACTATTGGGGACATTATACTATTGGGGGACACTATACTATTGGGGGACATTATACTATTGGGACACTATACTATTGGGGGACATTATACTATTGGGGGGGGACACTATACTATTGGGGACATTATACTATTGGGGGACACTATACTATTGGGGGACATTATACTATTGGGGACATTATACTATTGGGGGACATTATACTATTGGGGACATTATACTATTGGGGGACATTATACTATTGGGGGACATTATACTATTGGGACATTATACTATTGGGGACATTATACTATTGGGGACATGATTATACTATTGGGGGACATTATACTATTGGGGGACATTATACTATGGGGGACATTATTACTATATTGGGGGACATTATACTATTGGGGACATTATACTATTGGGGGACATTATACTATTGGGGACATTATATACTATTGGGGGACATTATACTATTGGGGACATTATACTATTGGGGACATTATACTATATGGGGGACATTATACTATTGGGGACATTATACTATTGGGGACATTATACTATTGGGGACATTATACTATTACTATACTATTGGGGGACATTATACTATTGGGGACATTATACTATTGGGGGACATTATACTATTGGGGACATTATACTATTGGGGGACATTATACTATTGGGGGACATTATACTATTGGGGACATTATACTATTGGGGACATTATACTATTGGGGACATTATACTATTGAGGGACATTATACTATTGGGGGACATTATACTATTGGGGGACATATACTATTGGGGGACATTATACTATTGGGGACATTATACTATTGGGGGACATTATACTATTGGGGACGCTATACTATTGGGGGACATTATACTATTGGGGGACATTATACTATTGGGGATATTATACTATTATTGGGGACATTATACTATTGGGGACATTATACTATTGGGGATATTATACTATTGGGGGACATTTATACTATTGGGGGACATTATACTATTGGGGGACACTTATATACTATTGGGGGACATTATACTATTGGGGGACATTATACTATTGGGGACACTATACTATTGGGGACACCGTACTATTGGGGACATTATTCTATTGGGGGACATTATACTATTGGGGACATTATACTATTGGGGGACACTATACTATTACTACTATTGGGGACACCGTACTATTGGGGACATTATACTATTGGGGACACTATACTATTGGGGACACTATACTATTGGGGACACTATACTATTGGGGGACATTATACTATTGGGGACATTATACTATTGGGGACACCGTACTATTGGGGACATTATTCTATTGGGGACATTATACTATTGGGGACATTATACTATTGGGGGACATTATACTATTGGGGACACCGTACTATTGGGGACATTATACTATTGGGGACACTATACTATTGAGGACACTATACTATTGGGGGACATTATACTATTGGGGACATTATACTATTGGGGACACTTGTATAGTTCTGATTATGTTCAAGGTACTGATCCGTACTGACACTATACTAGTAATTGCCGTGATCAGCGACTTATAGCCGGGCAATCTGGTGCTAACTGACACTGGCTGGGAGGGACACTAACTGACACTGGCTGGGAGGGACACTAACTGACATTAGTATTTGTTATTGTCTTTAGGGCACCTCTGGCGTGCCGGGATGTGTTTTGTCCTCCTTGTAACATTTGGAAAAGAATATTTCTTCTCACAATATACAAATATTGTGAGAAGAAATATTCTTTTCCAAATGCTACAAATTGCAGCTTTGCTCTCAGCAGGAATTGCTCCGTGGAAATGTTTCCAAACTCTAGATGTCGGTCTCACCATTTTACTGAGAGGAGGAAAAGCAAAAACTATTTACTGAGCAGACTATAGGGAGACATTATGCTGGGATGGTGGAGAACATTCATCGGGATCATCGAACTAAAGACTAACGAATTTGTCAGACAAATTCCCCCTCTTATCTGTCAATGAAGGCCTGAGAGGAACGATCATCTACTGTATCCCAACAATCACCCAACTGTAGGAGGTACAAGATGGAGCCCACAAGCAAACTAAACTGGCACTTTTCCCCTGCAGCGCCCCCTATGTATTTCTTTCTGTATCTGTATTCTGTCTGAGAGAACTGCAGTGCAAAATTCAGTGTTACTTGAATTGTATTCCAGGATTTGCTTGTTTCCAGCTGAGAGAACTTGCAATAATTTAGGACTTTGCATAAATTCTCAGAAATCTTTCCTTAACCTCTTGGCGCCGGCTGATTGCAAATGTGCGTCCTCCCGGGGTCTGGGCCTAGACGCCGAGTGGCCGCACATTTGCGCTCTATTAAAAAAAAAAACATGCGCTGAGAGCACACGCCCTGCACACGTCTGGTACTCACAGAAAGGTCCTGATCTCCTCTTGCGATCGGGACCTTTCCTGATCATGTGACGGCGTGTCACGGTGGTCACATGACCCTAAACCCTGCCCCGCCTCCTGGCTTCTGAAACCCTTAAAGGGCCGGGAGGCGCCGGTGCCGAGGGGTTAAGGTCTTTGTGCTATAAAGTGTGGATACCATGTCATAGATATGTTATTTATGAATGGAAAACACCATATTCTGTACTTTTTTTTTCCCCTAATTTTTCTGGGAAAAAAAAACCCAAAACGGCTTTGAAAAAAAAGCAGAACATTTTTTTTCCCCCAATTTTTCCATTGTATGTTTCCCCTTTTTTTTCCTTTTTTCCTTCCCTTTTTTTTTCTGTTCTTTTTTTGTCTTCCCTTTTTTTTCCGTTTTTTTTTTTACTTCCTTTTTTTCCGTTTTTTTTTTTTTTCTGTTTTTTTGTTTTGTTTTTTTTTTTTTTTTTTTTCCCCAATTTTTCCATTGTATTTTTTTTCCATTTTTCTTTTCCTTTTTTTTCTTGTTTTTTTTTTTCCGTTTTTTTATTTCCTTCCGATTTTTGTTTTCCGTTTTTTGGGGGGTTGTTTTTTTTGTTTTGTTTTTTTGTCCCCAAGTCTTCCGATCTCTAGAGGCCTTTGCAGAGACAAATCTCATCATTTTTATTTCATGCACCCTTTAATTTTATAGGAATCCTGACCTCATCCATATTGCTCCACTCCCTTGTAAAACACATACTTTGTGCCTGACTCATCGGCGTGTCCACACCCCACTTTATAAATATATATATAAACGCCGGGGTCGCCGCACCAGATAAGTACATCGCGATGTCATAATGACGGCTTTGCCGCCAGCCCCAAAACATTGCATGACATTGTCTCCAGCGACAGGTTCTGTCTGACGGGTTTGTCCCGTCTCCATCAGCTGCCAGACAGACCGGACTGACTGTGTGAGAGATGAGAGAGGCGAGCCGTGTCAGGGGAAGAGACCTGTAATTTAGCGCTCAATATCTGCGCGACTTCCAGCCGGCCCGTAATTCGGTCCTCATTGTTCTTTCATCACCAGAAGATAGAGAATGGCACGCTTGGCTTCACCCACTCCTCTTTATTTGACCCCTTCATGTCCAGACACTTCCCCCCCTTCCAGTCCGGACACTTTCCCCCCCTTCCAGTCCGGACACTTTCCCCCCCTTCCAGTCCGGACACTTTCCCCCCTTCCAGTCCGGACACTTTCCCCCCCTTCCAGTCCGGACACTTTCCCCCCTTCCAGTTCGGACACTTTCTCCCCCTTCCAGTCCGGACACTTCCCCCCCCTTCCAGTCCAGACACTTTCCCCCCCTTCCAGTCCGGACACTTTCCCCCCTTCCAGTTCGGACACTTTCCCCCCCTTCCTGTCCGGACACTTTCCCCTTTTCCAGTCCGGACACCTCCCCCCCTTCCAGTCTGGACACTTTCCCCCCCTTCCAGTCCGGACACTTTCCCCCCCCCCAGGCCAATTTTCAGCTTTCAGCGCTATCACACTTTGAATGACAATTGCGCAGTCATGCAACACTGCACCCATATGACTTTTTTAGCATTTTTTTGAGACAGATAAAACTTTATTTTGGTGGTATTTATTCACCGCTGGGATTTTTATTTTTATTGCTATATAAATGAAAATGTCCAAATATTTTGAAAAAAAAGTGTTTTTCTTATAAAATTTTGCAAATAAATAATATTTCATCATAAATCTTGGACAATATGTATTCCGTTATCTTTTTAGTAAAAAAAAAAATAACCCAAATTAGTTTATAACCAAAAATTATAATTTTTAGAAATGTTTTTTAACATTTTTATTTTTTTTTTATATTATTATTTGTTTTTTGTTTTTTTGTTTTTACATACTGTCACCCTACTTGTGGGAGGTGAAGAAGTTTTTTTTTTATTTTCAACTGATTGCTTTTACACCCATAAAGGCTGTAAGAGGAATCATTTCTCCTCTCTGGCTGCATTCCTGCAGTCATTGAGAAATACTGTGTGAGCTGTGATTGGTCACTGCTTGTCACATGGTACAAGGCTGTTGTGAATAGCCCTGTACCATGTGATCTCTGTGATCATTCACTGATTTCACACGTAGTAAGCAATGATGTCAGAAGTGACATCTTGCTTACTACTCTGCATCTGATCACTGATTGGCCAATCAGTGATCACATGACCGGGACCTTGCACAGAGCTCCCGTACGACGATCGGTGTTCCACTGTGTCCGGAGGACACAGCGGGTACCGGACCGCGGTGCTGCGCGCTCCCAGGGAGCGCACACAAGCAGGGGGCGGGGAGGCCGTTTATATACATGGGCCGGAGGGGAAGTGGTTAATATGTGGCAAAAAGAGAGCGCGCAGCACCGCGGTCCGGTACCCACTGTGCATTGTCAATCCATCCGTCCAATGAACGTTCACAAACTTTTATGAAAAACGTTAGTTGTACCTTTTTTTGTTGTTTATTTAGCGGTCATGCGACCACACAGCCTCCGTTCGAAGTTCCCAGTAATTGTCGGCGTCTCTTTTACTCATCTGCTGTATTAGCAGCTGAAGTAACCTGCTAGTAGCCTGAGGCGTGGATTTTAAGTGGCAGTTGATGTTCACCAGAGCTCTTGATGGTGGAGAAGGGCCCTAAGCCATAGTGGTCCCAGGTTAACTTTACTGTAAACTGACTCCGGGTCGTGGCCTTCACAATCAGCCCACCAAGCGGGTGATGGGAACAGAGGATTTGATGCAGAGATTTATTCAAAGGGCTACAGATGAGAGAGTAGTCGGGTCCAGGCTGGGGGCAAGAGAATAGCCAAGTCTGAGCAAAGGTCAAAGTAGGCAGCAAGCAAGAGCACGATCGGGTCTGAGCAGAAGTCTTAGTAAATGGTAAGCAAGAGCATAGTCAGGTCCGAGCAGAGGTTCACGTAGGCAGCGCAAGCAAGAGTGTAGTCTGGTCTGAGAAGGCAGCAAGCAAGAGCATAGTCAGGTCCAAGCAGAGGTTTAAGTAGGCAGCAAGCAAGAGCATAGTCAGGTCCGAACAGAGGTTTAAGTAGGCAGCAAGCAAGAGTGTAGTCTGGTCTGAGAAGGCAGCAAGCAAGAGCATAGTCAGGTCCGAACAGAGGTTTAAGTAGGCAGCAAGCAAGAGCACAGTCAGTTCCAAGCAAAGGTTAAGGTAGGCAGAACACAAAAGTGCAGTCAGGTCTGAGCAGAGGTCTGAGGAGGCAGCAGGAAAGGGTATTATCAGGTCTGAGCAGAGGTCTCAGTAGGTGGCAAGCAAGAGCACAGTCAGATCCAAGCAGCGGTCTGAATAGCTGGCGAGCAAAAGTATAGTCCGGTCTAAGCAGAGGTCTCAGTAGGCATCAAGTGAGATTACAGTGAGGTCAGAGCAGAGGTTTGAGTAGGTAACAAGCAAGAGCACAGTAAGGTCTGAGCAGAGGTCTGAGCAGGCAGTAAACAGGAGTAGTCCAGTCTGAGCAAAGGTCTGAGCAGGGAGCAAACCAGAGTAGTCAGGTCTGAGCAGAGGTCTGAGTAGGTAACAAGCAAGAGCACAGTAAGGTCTGAGCAGGCAGTAAACCAGAGTAGTCAGGTCTGAGCAGAGGTCTAAGTAGGTGGCAAGCAAGAGAACAGTTAGGTCTGAGCAGATGTCTAAGGTAGGCAGCAAGCAAAAGTGTAGTCAGGTCTGGGTAGGCAGGAAACAAGAGTATAACCTGCACTGAGCAGAGGCCTAAATAGTTAGCAAGTTCAAAATCAGGTCTGAGCAGAGGTTTAAGTAGGCAGCAAAAACGGTGACCAGGATACATGGAGTTCGTTCTCCTTTTCATTTTTTCATGGAAAGGTGACCTTACCCTTTAATGGATAACGTTTGCACGGCTCTTCGTTTTCCTTTTTAGGTAGAGGGGAGTTCTGTTTTTCTTTGAAAGGCATCCTTCTTCCTTAGGGGGGCTTCTGTATCATATGAGTTTGTATGCTTGGAAGCCAATTAAAAGGCTAATAAACTCAAATGACAAAAATGTAAATAATTTGCATTACCTGTTGAAATCCATAAATATGTAACTGACTTTCCTGATACGTGTTCAGTTCTAAATGTCGTTAATTCCTCCTATCCTGCACTTCCTGTATGGAGGTGCCTACGCTCGTCCTCTGTGGTCCCGTAGGGGTATTGTAGTCAGTCTTCTCCCAGTGTTCTTGCATGGGACTAGTGATGAGCTTGTACTAGGATCTGAACCTACATGTGAGGCCACCAGGAAGGTGTCACCTTTACTTGGCCAATCATCTGTGGTCACGGCATTTCCTTCCCTGCAGGCATACTTATACACGGAATACCCCGGCTGCAGGTGATTGGCCCAGTAGAAGTGGCCGCTTCCTTGTGGGCTCACACATGGGTTGAGATACTAGTCCTAACACGCCCAATTTAACCAGTGTATGGGATAATCCTATAACAGGCCAACACCGCCAGTGCCGGCACGTAAATCCTTCTGAATTTACATTGGTAGGTTGACTGACAGCCCTGCTGTCAGGGCAGGGCTGTGGAACGGACAGGTAGGCCTAGTGGCAGGGTAACGCACTGGCTGACGACAACCACCACCAACAGACTGAAGTCCCTCAGGGCGCGGAGTCTAAGTCCCAGGCTGCCCTTCACCAGGGCCCCTGATGGTGGGGATGGACTTGACGCAACCAGGGACCAGGTCGCGGCCCCCGAGACACCCCAGCTGCGGTAATGGCCGCCGCCAATGGCGTGTAGCTGGTGAGAATGACAATAGCGTAGTCAGACAAGCCGGGTCAATAACAACGGGACAAAACAGTACAGAACAGTAGACAGAGAATCACAGGTCACGGGCCGGGTTCAGCAACGGAAGGTCAGATCAAAGGGAAACACAGAGAATGGTCTTAGTCACAAGCCGAGTCAGAATACCAGAAGAGTCACGAGCGTATACACAGAGCTGTAGCAAGACAAAGACACAAGACACAAGTGCAAAGAGCATGTGCAGATCCCAGGCTTATATGTACTCAGCCACACCCCTCTGGGGGATGGACCTCAGAGACCTGAAGGCATAAAAGATTCCCATCATGCTCAGCAGAAATCCAAGATGGATGCTAGCACATGGAGTAACATAACCTCTGGGAAAAGGTAGGACCTTGACACCTGCCCATTAGGTGCTTCCAGTTGAGTGTAGGAGGTACCAAACCATCAGGCGTGCGCACACATTGATCAACACCAGGGCAATACATCATGGGATGTATAGTCTGAGGCTGGCAATGAACATGGCCATGACTATACAAGAACTGCTCAAGGTCCAGGTCAGAGGTATGGAGTATTAAAGGGGGCAAACAGACCCAGAAGCCTGATGTCGGAAAAGGCCCAAGGGCCACTAATCTCCCTAGTGGAGTGTGCCGTAACAGGCAAGGAAGAAATCTAACCCTTAAAGCATACGCCTGAACAATCGTCTGCCAATCCTGATGGAAATAGCGGCAGAAGAGGCACCAGGCCTTTCCTGGGGCCATCTCTGAGCACAAAAATAAAAACTGACCTCCGGGAGAAAGCCGTAGCAGATAGGTAGACAAGAAATGCCCTGACCCATCCAAGGAGTGCAACGCAACTTCTTAGAATGCGATGGCCATGGAGACATTGGAGGTAGGACAATGCCCTCACTCAGATGAAAATCCGGCACCACCTTCGGAAGAAAGGAAGGACATGGACAGAGAACCACCTTGACCTTGTGTACTCCCAACTTTGGAGACAAACAAGACAAGGCCGCCAGCTCCAATACCCGCTGTGTGGAAGGAATGGTAAGCAAGAAGGTAACTTTTTGATAAAGAGTAAGCAGGGGAATATCCCAAATATTCTCTAAAGGAGGCATCTGGAGGACAGAAAGAACCAAAATCAAGTCCCACGGCGACAACAGGGAACACACGGAGGCACCATATGACAAACCCCTTTGTACAAAGATGCAAATCTGGGAGTGTATGGCCAAAGAATGCTGAAAAAAAGACAGCGAGTGCAGAAACCAGACCCGTAATGGTACTCAAAGCAGGCTTTTGTTCAAGTTGGAGAAAGGCCACCCCCAAACCACTGAGAAGGAACATGGATGGACACCCAGAGCCTCACACCAAGCAAAATAAACCTACCAGGAGCGATGATACAACTCCCAAGAGGTAGACTTGTGAGCCTTCAACAAAGTAGGGATCACTGAGTCTGACAACCTTCTGCCCTGCAAACCCGGCTTTCATTAGCCATGCCGTCAAGTAGGGTGGCAGACCAGGCCCTGGGACACTAGGTCCTCCCGAAGAGGTAACTGCCAGGGAGCATCTGCAGCCAGCTGCCCATGTTGGCGTACCTTGGACGACAAGGCCAATTCAGGACCACCAGTATGACCAGAATCCCCTTGGCCTCTATCTTGGGCAGCAGGCAAGGGAGCAACTTGAGAGGAGGAAATACGTAATGAGGTGATACTGAACTACTGGTGCATGAAGTAGAGTTCCTGGGGCACGTCATTCAAACCTATTAATGCGATAAGCATTACAATCGTAGGATACAACATACCGGCACATGGGCTTTAATTCCAAGTCTTCGTTCTACTCGACCTACTATGTTTATTGGTAGTACCCCAAATGGTATTTGAACCCAAGACCCCAGCTCTGCAAAGCACGAGTCTGATCAGTTTCCTCAGAAGGTTGCAGCAATCTGGAAGTGCGAGTTGCTGGTCAGGCAGGACAGGAGGCGGCCCTCTCAGGATACGTCAGGCTGATAGCAGTGAGTCAGCCATGTTTACAAACACCTGACGGGCTGACTAATCACCACCGAGCTGAATACACCCCTCCAGCTGCCCGCACCGCGCACCCTCCTTCACAATCAAAATCTACTTCTCTATTGGCTGATTTTCTCTTTTGTCCTCCATAAATAAAGTGTGCTCAGCTGAGGCCTCATGCACACGAGTCGTCAAAAACAACATCTGGGCAGCCGCACCACCCGCACAGGGAAACGCGGACCCGCGGGCAGGGGGGTCATTAGTTCTAAGGCTAGGTTCACATGTGTGGGTGGTGCCGCTGCGGGTCCGCACGAAAATCCGTGCAGCCGCACAGAGAAACGCGGACCCGCAGGCGGGGGGGCATTAGTTCTAAGGCTAGGTTCACATGTGGGGGTGGTGCAGCTGCGGATCCGCACGAAAATCCGTGCAGCCGCACAGAGAAACGCGGACCCGCTGGCGGGGGGGGGTATTAGTTCTAAGGCTAGTTTCACGTGTAGGTGGTGCAGCTGCGGATCCGCATGAAAATCCGTGCAGCCGCACAGAGGAATATGGACCCGCTGGGGTGGGGGGGGGGGGGGGCATTAGTTCTAAGGCTAGGTTCACATGTGTGGGCGGTGCAGCTGCGGATCCGCACGAAAATCCGTGCAGCCGCACAGAGAAACGCGGACCCGCTGGGGGGGGGGGGGGGGGGGGTATTAGTTCTAAGGCTAGTTTCACGTGTAGGTGGTGCAGCTGCGGATCCGCATGAAAATCCGTGCAGCCGCACAGAGGAATGTGGACCCGCTGGCGGGGGGGGGCATTAGTTCTAAGGCTAGGTTCACATGTGTGGGGCGGTGCAGCTGCGGATCCGCACGAAAATCTGTGCAGCCACACAGAGAACCGCGGGCAGGGGGGGCCATTAGTTCTAAGGCTAGGTTCACATGTGGGGGTGGTGCAGCTGCGGATCCGCACGAAAATCCGTGCAGCCGCACAGAGAAACGCGGACCCGCTGGCGGGGGGGGGGGTATTAGTTCTAAGGCTAGTTTCACGTGTAGGTGGTGCAGCTGCGGATCCGCATGAAAATCCGTGCAGCCGCACAGAGGAATATGGACCCGCTGGCGGGGGGGGGGGGGGGGGCATTAGTTCTAAGGCTAGGTTCACATGTGTGGGCGGTGCAGCTGCGGATCCGCACGAAAATCCGTGCAGCCGCACAGAGAAACGCGGACCCGCTGGCGGGGGGGGGGGGGGGGGGGGTATTAGTTCTAAGGCTAGTTTCACGTGTAGGTGGTGCAGCTGCGGATCCGCATGAAAATCCGTGCAGCCGCACAGAGGAATGTGGACCCGCTGGCGGGGGGGGGCATTAGTTCTAAGGCTAGGTTCACATGTGTGTGGGCGGTGCAGCTGCGGATCCGCACGAAAATCTGTGCAGCCACACAGAGAACCGCGGGCAGGGGGGGCCATTAGTTCTAAGGCTAGGTTCACATGTGGGGGTGGTGCAGCTGCGGATCCGCACGAAAATCCGTGCAGCCACACAGAGGAATGTGGACCCTCCGGCGGGGGGGGGGCCATTACTTCTAATGGCACGCCACCTGTACTGGAAAACGCAACCGTACTGGGAACCTCGGCTGCGTTTTCCAAAGAAGTGCCGGGACTTCTTCCCTGCATGTTCGGGGGGCACCGGAATCCATTCAAATGAATGGGCTCTCGTTCCTGAGCAAAATGCGGCCCGCGCGGCTGTTGCATAGGTGTGAACTGGGGGTTAAGGGCATTTGACATTTTTTTTTTCCCTGCTTCTTCTAATTGCCCCTCTATGTTCACTGACGTGTCCTTGAACACACAGGCATTAGTCCTCCCGCACACGGAACGTTTGTACAGCGGCTGGTTTTGGTTTTTGACGGGTTTTTTTCAGCCAGTAACCCCCCCAGCATGTTCTCCTCGGTGTCCATACACACACAGACTGGAATCAACGGTTTTTGGCTGGAAAAAAAACCCTAGAACTAGCGGGCTTCTGGAGGAGTTTTTTAGCTGGAAAAACGTTCTAACGCTGAAAATGCAGTAAAACACTACAAACTGGCATTTTTTGACTTTTTTTTGACCAAAAAAAAATATTTTTGTTGGTAAAAAAAAAAAAAAAAACAGCTAAAACCGCAAATGCGGAAAAACGCCACTAAATGCAAAAACACTAAAAAAAAGCTGAAAAACTGAAATTTTTAATGTGAATTTACACAGCTAATGTTACCAGCGTTATCACAACGTCCCGGACTTAAAGAGGAACTCCATCCATAAGGGGAAGTTCCGCTTTAAGGACTGCTCCACCGCTCCCCATTAAGGATTGGCACCTTTGAGGTGCGAGGGGGAGCGGGTACCCGAATTTGACAGGTACCAGGCTCCCACTTCTGGTCCGATGGACAGGTCCCAGAAGACTACAGGACCATTCACAAGGCGCAGCGATACTCGCACATGCGCAGTGGGCACCCGGGTGTGAAGCCGGAAGCTGTCACAGCCGGGTACCCACACTGAAGATGCCGGCCTCCTGGAATTCAGGACGGCTGGTAAAATGGGCTGCGGGGGACCCACCACGGGACTGAGGGACAGGTAAGTGGCTGTTTTTTAAAAGTCAGCAGCTACAGTTTTTGTAGCTGCTGAGTTTTATTTTTTTGACAGGTGAGTGGAACTCCAACGCGCTCAGAAAAGGAGCATTTCGACGGAAAAAAATGTCTGACGCATCTAAACACGCGTGAGCGCGCTTAAAGAGTTCCGGCCCCCTTCCCGAAAATTAAAAGTCAGTAGGAATACTGCAGCTGCTGACCTTTAATATTGGGGCACTTACCTGAGGAGTTATACAAATATCAAAATACCTTGATGGGTAGATTGACAAATAAACTGCTCCGGGTCGGTCCCGCCTACTTTCAGCCCCCAATCCGCACGGGTTGTGCCAGTTTGATTCGCAGCCGAATAGAGAGTCGATGAATGCACGCTGATGGGATGGAAAGCCCAGTCACTCCGTCTTCAAAATATTTATTTCAGGTACTTATACAGCGCCGTCAGTTTACGCATCGATTTACATATATATTGTACATTCACATCAGTCCCCGCCCCCGAGGAGCGTACAATCTAAGGTCCCTAACTTACATTCATACATACACATAGTAGGGCCAATGTAGACAGGAGCCAATTCACCTACCAGCATGTCTTTGGAGGGTGGGGGGAAACCGGAGTACCCGGAGGAAACCCATACAGGCACAGGGAGAACATGCAAACTCCAGGCAGGTGGTGCTGTGGTTGGGATTCGAACCAACGACCCGAGTACTGCCAGGCGGAAGTGCTAACCACTTAGCCACTGTGCTGCCACCATATTATATACAGGAAAGACTGGGTAGTTAACGCGTTTCATAACCTCTGCAGAGTGCGTTACCTACCCTGTCTTTCCTGTATATATTATATCTTGAAGGTCATCCAATGCTTCTTGTATCTTGATGGGTGGAGGTCAGTCTGGAGGAGTGGTCTTTCCATGATTGAAAGAACTGATATCCAATGAATGAAAGGGGTCAGTCAGGCTGAGGAGGAAAATGCTAGATGATGCTGGGCGTCCTCTAGCCAGGAAATGAGGCGGAGCTCTGTTTTTACTTGCTGCAGCTTTTAATGCACATTGTGAAAAGTTCACAGTGTGCAGTGACATCAGAGGAAGCCATTCCAGGAGAGGTTCCGGTACACCTGTGCAAGACTGAAGGGGAGCAGCGGCAACACCTGTGCAAGACTGAAGGGGAGGAGCCAGTACACCTGCGCAAGACTGAAGGGGAGGAGCCGGTACACCTGTGCAAGACTGAAGGGGAGGAGGCGGTACACCTGTGCAAGACCGAAGGGGAGGAGCTGGTACACCTGTGGGAGACTGAAGGGGAGGAGCCAGTACACCTGTGCAAGACTGAAGGGGAGGAGCTGGTACACCTGTGCAAGACTGAAGGGGAGGAGCCAGTACACCTGTGCAAGACTGAAGGGGAGGAGCTGGTACACCTGTGCAAGACTGAAGGGGAGGAGCCGGTACACCTGTGCAAGACTGAAGGGGAGGAGCCGGTACACCTGTGCAAGACTGGAGGGGAGGAGCCGGTACACCTGTGCAAGACTGGAGGGGAGGAGCCAGTACACCTGTGCAAGACTGGAGGGGAGGAGCCGGTACACCTGTGCAAGACTGAAGGGGAGAGGCGGCACACCTGTGCAAGACTGAAGGGGAGGAGCCAGTACACCTGCGCAAGACTGAAGGGGAGGATCCGGTACACCTGTGCAAGACCGAAGGGGAGGAGCTGGTACACCTGTGTGAGACTGAAGGGGAGGAGCCAGTACACCTGTGCAAGACTGAAGGGGAGGAGCTGGTACACCTGTGCAAGACTGAAGGGGAGGAGCCAGTACACCTGTGCAAGACTGAAGGGGAGGAGCTGGTACACCTGTGCAAGACTGAAGGGGAGGAGCCGGTACACCTGTGCAAGACTGAAGGGGAGGAGCCGGTACACCTGTGCAAGACTGGAGGGGAGGAGCCAGTACACCTGTGCAAGACTGGAGGGGAGGAGCCTATACACCTGTGCAAGACTGAAGGGGAGGAGGCGGTACACCTGTGCAAGACCGAAGGGGAGGAGCTGGTACACCTGTGTAAGACTGAAGGGGAGGAGCCTGTACACCTGTGCAAGACTGAAGGGGAGGAGCCGGTACACCTTTGCAAGACTGAAGGGGAGGAGCCGGTACACCTTTGCAAGACTGAAGGGGAGGAGCCGGTACACCTGTGCAAGACTGAAGGGGAGGAGCCGGTACACCTGTGCAAGACTTTAGGGGAGGAGCCGGAACACCTGTGCAAGACTGAAGAGGAGGAGCCAGTACACCTGTGCAAGACTTGAGGGGAGGAGCCGGTACACCTGTGCAAGACTGAAGGGGAGGAGCCGGTACACCTGTGCAAGACTGAAGGGGAGGAGCCGGTACACCTGTGCAAGACTGAAGGGGAGGCCAGAGGGAGAATTTAATTTTACTTTCTTCACTGATTCATATGTATTTTGCCAAAATGTTGAAATTGCATCAAATTCTCCCAATTTTTACCTAGTTTTCGAGTAAAAATAAAACCCGTCATCCCTGGGAGTGAAATATGTTTTCTGTAATTTGGATCGGTAAATGACAAAATACTGCTTACATGTGCTCTTATGATAACACTGTGATGTGGAATATCTGCCAGCCGTGTTAACCAATCACCTGTCATTTCAGTGCTCTGGGCGGTCGGGTCCTCGGCTCTTCACATCCCAGCGTTTCCCAGCGGGGGCTGTCTCATAGACTACGTTCCTCAGGTCTGCCAGCTGCTGAACAACAAGGTACGCTGATCTCCGTCAATGATATTCCTCCGTCAGGGAATTCCATGTCAGTGATTCTCAGATCTGTGATCTGTGTGATGAACCAATCGGAACATTCCCTGTAGATGCAAATGATGAGTTATTAATAATATGAAGGATATATAGAGCCAGAGGTATGCAGAGAGCTGTACAATATAAAGGGAGACAGTACAGTGACAATCCAATCCAATGCAAGATGGTTGGGGGGGGGGGGCTTGTCCTGAGAGCTTACAATCTAATAGGAGGGGGCAAGTGATACAAAAGGTAATAACTGTGAGGGATGAGCTGGTGGGATAAGCTTTCCTGAGGAGATGAGCTTTCAGGGATCTCCTAAAGGTGGATAGAGTAGGAGATAGCCAGACAGATTGGGGTAGGGAGTTCCACAAGATGGAGAGAGGTTCTGGAGAAGTCCTGGAGGCAGGCAAGGGAGGAGATGACAAGGGAGCTAGAGAGCAGGAGGTCTTGGGTGGAGTGGGGAGGATGGTTTGGGTGATATTTGGAGACAAAGTTGGTGATGTAGCTCGGGGCAGAGGCTGTGGTTAGTATTTTGAATTTTATTTGTTGGGCTATTGGAAACTTTTGGAGGAATTGAGAGAAATGGGTGGAGGACACTTAATGGAGGCCAGTGGAGAGATTGGCAGAGAGGGGTGGAGGACACTTAATGGAGGCCAGTGGAGAGATTGGCAGAGAGGGGTGGAGGACACTTAATGGAGGCCAGTGGAGAGATTGGCAGAGAGGGGTGGAGGACACTGAATGGGGGCCGGTGGAGAGATTGGCAGAGAGGGGTGGACACTTAATGGGGGCCGGTGGAGAGATTGGCAGACAGGGGTGGAGGACACTGAATGGGGGCCGGTGGAGAGATTGGCAGACAGGGGTGGAAGACACTGAATGGGGGCCGGTGGAGAGATTGGCAGAGAGGGGTGAAGGACACTGAATGTAGGTCAGTTGAGGGGTGGAGGACACTGAGTGGAGGTCAGTGGAGGGATTGGCAGAGAGGGGTGGAGGACACTGAGTGGAGGTCAGTGGAGGGATTGGCAGAGAGGGGTGGAGGACACTGAGTAGAGGTCAGTGGAGGGATTGGCAGAGAGGGGTGGAGGACACTGAGTGGAGGCCAGTGGAGGGATTGGCAGAGAGGGGTGGAGGCCAGTGGAGGGATTAGCAGAGAGGGGTGGAGGACACTGAATGGAGGCCAATAGAAGGATTGGCAGAGAGGGGTGGAGGGCACTGAATGGAAGCCACTGGAGGGATTGGCAGGAAAAGGGGTGGAGGACACTGAATGGAAGCTGGAGGACGGATTAACAGAGAGAATTGAAAACTGGAGGACACTGAATGGAGACCAGTGGAGGGATTGGCAGAGAGGGTGAGAAACAGTGAATGGAAGCCAGTGGAGATATTGGTAGAGAGAGGGAAGGCTAGTTAAGGGGTGGAGGACACTGAATGGAGGCCAATAGAGGGATTGGCAGAGAGGGGTGGAGGACACTGAATGGAGGTCAGTGGAGGGATTGGCAGAGAGGGGTGGGGGACACTGAATAGAGGCTAGTGGAGGGATTGCAGAGAGGGGTGGAGGACACTGAATAGAGCTAGTGGAGGGATTGGCAGAGAGGGGTGGAGGACATTGAATGGAGGCCAGTGGAGGGATTGGCAGAGAGGGGTGGAGGACACTGAATGGTGCCAGTGCTAGGGATTGGCAGAGAGGGGTGGAGGACACTGAATGGAGGCCAATAGAGGGATTGGGCAGAGAGGGGTGGAGGACACTGAATAGAGGCTAGTGGAGGGATTGGCAGAGAGGGGTGGAGGACATTGAATGGAGGCCAGTGGAGGGATTGGCAGAGAGGGGTGGAGGACACTGAATGGAGGCCAGTGGAGGGATTGGCAGAGAGGGGTGGAAAGCAGATGAAGGCATCTCTGTGGGAGGTAATAATACCTGGAAGGGTCACACATTGCTCGGCATTCATGTTCAGGTATATCTGATGACAGGTACACTTTAATTGTATAGATTGATAGTTTCCTGCAAGTAGGTTTTTCTTTGCCCCTCCCCCCCCCCCTCACCCGGTGGTGTCACTGGCTATAAATAAGACAGTTGCCATCCTCTGTATTTCTGTTCGTAGTCTCGGATGATTCAACAAGCGATGTAATCAATAGGCCGGGCCCCGGGCCCCGACAGTGACTTACACACAGACTCCGCTCTGCCGGCAGCTCCTGAACTCGTCCGTATTGATTGTTCTGTTACACGGCCATTCCCTTCCATTGACTCAGGCCGGCCCAGGAAACACACGTTGGCTCCGCCATGGCGACCATCAAGAGCAGCATGCGCACAGTGTGCAGAGAGTTCCTGTATCAGGGCGCAGTAGGCGGATCATGTAAAGCACTGACCTTCCTTCAGGTATTTTTAAAGGAGCTGTGCAGGTATACAGATGGCAATAAAGACTTGAAAGGGGTTCTAACCCTTCCCCCACTCTATCCGCAACCCTTTCCCTGCCAGAGCCGGTTTTTGCGCTTTATTGCACACGTTTTAAAAAATCATTTTAGGCCTGAAGAGGATATAAACCCCCCAAAAACATGATCTATTTTCTGAGAGCAGACACCCGAGAGTAGGGCTTGAAATTTCCACTCGCCCGCTCGCCAAATGCGAGAGGAAATTCCTTTGTGGCGAGCACAGATGGAGTGGGTGGCTTGAAATGCGATCCCAGGAACCGGAGATCGATTTGCATTCCACTTGCACTCCAAGCCTCGTTGTAAAGCCGACTGTTGGGTCCGTACAATGTATGGACCTGAAACCCCCCCACATTGTTGGGTCCGTACAATGTATGGACCTGAAACCCCCCCCACACTGTTGTGTCCGTACAATGTATGGACCTGAAACCCCCCCACATGTGTTGGGTCCGTACGATGTATGGACCTGAAACCCCCCCCACACTGTTGTGTCCATACGATGTATGGACCTGAAACCCCCCCCCCCCACACTGTTGTGTGTCCATACGATGTATGGACCTGAAACCCCCCCACACTGTTGGGTCCGTACGATGTATGGACCTGAAACCCCCCCACACTGTTGGGTCCGTACGATGTATGGACCTGAAACCCCCCCCCCACACTGTTGGGTCCGTACGATGTATGGACCTGAAACCCCCCCCACACTGTTGTGTCCATACGATGTATGGACCTGAAAACCCCCCCACACTGTTGTGTCCATACGATGTATGGACCTGAAACCCCCCCACACTGTTGTGTCCATACGATGTATGGACCTGAAACCCCCCCACACTGTTGTGTCCATACGATGTATGGACCTGAAACCCCCCCACACTGTTGTGTCCATACGATGTATGGACCTGAAACCCCCCCACACTGTTGGGTCCGTACGATGTATGGACCTGAAACCCCCCCCACACTGTTGGGTCCGTACGATGTATGGACCTGAAAACCCCCCCCACACTGTTGGGTCCATACGATGTATGGACCTGAAACCCCCCCCACACTGTTGGGTCCGTACGATGTATGGACCTGAAACCCCCCCCCACACTGTTGGGTCCATACGATGTATGGACCTGAAACCCCCCCCACACTGTTGGGTCCGTACGACGATGTATGGACCTGAAACCCCCCCCACACTGTTGTGTCCATACGATGTATGGACCTGAACCCCCCCCCCCCCCCACACTGTTGTGGGTCCGTACGATGTATGGACCTGAAACCCCCCCCACACTGTTGGGTCCGTACGATGTATGGACCTGAAACCCCCCCACACTGTTGTGTCCATACGATGTATGGACCTGAAACCCCCCCCCCCCACACTGTTGGGTCCGTACGATGTATGGACCTGAAACCCCCCCACACTGTTGGGTCCGTACGATGTATGGACCTGAAACCCCCCCCCACACTGTTGGGTCCATACGATGTATGGACCTGAAACCCCCCCACACTGTTGGCCGTACGATGTATGGACCTGAAACCCCCCCCACACTGTTGTGTCCATACGATGTATGGACCTGAAACCACCCCCCCCACACTGTTGTGTCCGTACGATGTATGGACCTGAAACCCCCCCCCCCCACACACTGTTGTGTCCGTACGATGTATGGACCTGAAACCCCCCCCACACTGTTGTGTCCCGTACGATGTATGGACCTGACCTGAAACCCCCCCACACTGTTGGGTCCGTACGATGTATGGACCTGAAACCCCCCCCACTGTTGTGTCCGTACGATGTATGGACCTGAAACCCCCCCCACAACTGTTGTGTCCGTACGATGTATGGACCTGAAACCCCCCCACACTGTTGGTGTCCGTACGATGTATGGACCTGAAACCCCCCCACACTGTTGTGTCCCGTACGATGTATGGACCTGAAACCCCCCCACACTGTTGGGTCCGTACGATGTATGGACCTGAAAACCCCCCCACACTGTTGTGTCCGTACGATGTATGGACCTGAAACCCCCCCCCCACACTGTTGTGTCCGTACGATGTATGGACCTGAAACCCCCCCACACTGTTGTTGGGTCCGTACGATGTATGGACCTGAAACCCCCCCACACTGTTGTGTCCATACGATGTATGGACCTGAAACCCCCCCACACTGTTGTGTCCATACGATGTATGGACCTGAACCCCCCCCCCACACACTGTTGGGTCCATACGATGTATGGACCTGAAACCCCCCCCACACTGTTGGGGTCCGTACGATGTATGGACCCTGAACCCCCCCCCACACTGTTGTGTCCATACGATGTATGGACCTGAAACCCCCCCCCACACTGTTGGGTCCGTACGATGTATGGACCTGAACCCCCCCCCCCACACTGTTGTTTGTCCGTACGATGTATGGACCTGAAACCCCCCCACAACTGTTGGGTCCGTACGATGTATGGACCTGAAACCCCCCCCACACTGTTGGGTCCGTACGATGTATGGACCTGAAAACCCCCCCACACTGTTGTGTCCATACGATGTATGGACCTGAAACCCCCCCCACACTGTTGGGTCCGTACGATGTATGGACCTGAAACCCCCCCACACTGTTGTGTCCATACGATGTATGACCTGAAAACCCCCCCCACACTGTTGGGTCCGTACGATGTATGGACCTGAAACCCCCCCCACACTGTTGGTGTCCATACGATGTATGGACCTGAAACCCCCCCACACTGTTGGGTCCGTACGATGTATGGACCTGAAACCCCCACACTGTTGGGTCCTTACGATGTATGGACCTGAAACACCCCCACACTGTTGGGTCCGTACGATGTATGGACCTGAAACCCCCCCACACTGTTGGGTCCGTACGATGTATGGACCTGAACCCCCCCCCCCACACTGTTGGGTCCGTACGATGTATGGACCTGAAACCCCCCACACTGTTGGGTCCCGTACGATGTATGGACCTGAAAACCCCCCCACACTGTTGTGTCGTACGATGTATGGACCTGAAACCCCCCCACACTGTTGGGTCCGTACGATGTATGGACCTGAAACCCCCCCCACACTGTTGGTCCGTACGATGTATGGACCTGAAACCCCCCCCCACACTGTGGGGTCCGTACGATGTATGGACCTGAAACCCCCCACACTGTTGGGTCTGTACGATGTATGGACCTGAAACCCCCCCACACATGTTGTGTCCCATACGATGTATGGACCTGAAACCCCCCCACACTGTTGTGTCCATACGATGTATGGACCTGCCCCCCCCCCCCACTGTTGGGGTCCGTACGATGTATGGACCTGAAAACCCCCCACACTGTTGTTGGGTCCTGTACGATGTATGGACCTGAAACCCCCCCACACTGTTGGTGTCCATACGATGATGTATGGACCTGAAACCCCCCCACACTGTTTGGGTCCATGTGTACGATGTATGGACTGAAACCCCCCCACACCCACCCACACGATGTATGGGGATCCACACTGTTGGGTGTATACGATGATGGACCTGAAAACCCCCCACACTGTTGGGTCCGTACGATGTATGGACCTGAAACCCCCCACACACTGTTGGTCCATACGATGTATGGACCTGAAACCCCCCCACATTGTTGGATCCATACGATGTATGGGACCTGAAACCCCCCCCCCACACTGTTGGGTCCGTACGATGTATGGACCTGAAACCCCCCCACACTGTTGGGTCCGTACGATGTATGGACCTGAAACCCCCCCCCCCAATGTATGGGACCTGAAACCACACATTGTTGGCACATCCGTACGATGTATGGACCTGAACCCCCCCCCCCCCCCACACACTGTTGGGTCCGTACGATGTATGGACCTGAACCCCCCCCCCCCACACACACTGTGAGGGGTCCGTACGATGTATGGACCTGAACCCCCCCCCCACACTGTTGGATCCGTACGATGTATGGACCTGACCCCCCCCCCCCCACACTGTTCGGTCTGTACAATGTATGGACCTGAAACCCCCCACCACTGTTGGGTTCCCATACATGTATCAAGCTCACTGTGAGCCATGAGAGCGATTCTACCCCTGTGAAGTCTTTCAGATTAAAAGGGATCTGGTACGGCACTTTTATGGACCTGAAAGCCCCTCCCCCCCCACCAGCAGCACTCACAGTGCTTGGGTCTTTGCTTCCTCTGTGACCCAGAACCAGAGGAAACCGCCTGCACAGTGAGTCACGACGAATTGTATGGGAAACCTTTCCCCATCCCTCCTGTGACTACGATGTAATGGACGTGGCTTCTTGGGGACACAGTTGGTCAACGATCTGTAATGGACCTGAAACCCCCCACACTGTGCTTGAATAGCTGCATTGGAGGGCTGGGAGAGACATTGGGGGGGGGTTCTAATATGGATCTCCAATATCTCCATCCGTAGATGTATGGAGCTGAAACACCCCCCCCATGTGATCACATACGGATGGTTGTTGGGCGGTCGGGGGGGAGACGTTGGGGGGGTCTAACCCCCACCCCACATGTTCTCCATAAAGATGGACCCGAACACCTCCCCATGTGATCCACATATGATGTATATTGGACTGGGCGGGGGGGAATCCCCCCCCCACGTTGGGGGTCTAATAGATCCCCAATATCCCCATAATAGAGGACCCGAACACCTCCCCATGTGGGTCACATACGGATGGTATGGAGGGCGGGGGAGACGTTTGGGGGGGTCTAATAGACCCCCCCCCAATATCTCCATAAAGAGGACCCGACACCTCCCCATGTGATCACATACGGATGTTGGACACTGTTGGGAAGAACGTTGGGGGGAAATATCTACCTAATAGATCCCCAATATCTCCATAAAGAGGACCCGACACCCTCCCCATGTGATCACATACGGATGGTTGGAGGGACCAGGGCGGGGGAGATGGAGGTTGGGGGGTCTTTAGATCCCCAATGTCTGATCCCCATCCCCATAATGTTGGGACCCGTTACGATGTGACTGGACCTGAAACCCCCCCAGTGGTGTCCCATGCCCGTACCACATTGAGAGGACCTGAACCACCCCCACAACCCATGTTTCCATATGATTGTTGATGGACCTGAAAACCCCAAACGGTCTCACATAGATGGTTTGGAGGGCGGGGGAGACGTTGGGGGGGGTCTAATAGATCCCCCAATATCTCCATAAAGAGGACCCGACACCTCCCCATGTGACATCACAAATACGGATGGATTTGGAGGGCGGGGGGGACGTTGGGGGGGGTCTAATAGATCCCCAATATCTCCATAAAGAGGACCCGACACCTCCCCATGTGATCACATACGGATGGTTGGAGGGCGGGGGGAGACGTTGGGGGGGTCTAATAGATCCCCAATATCTCCATAAAGAGGACCCGACACCTCCCCATGTGATCACATACGGATGGTTGGATGGAGGGCGGGGGAGACGTTGGGGGGGTCTAATAGATCCCCAATATCTCCATAAAGATGACCCGACACCTCCCCATGTGATCACATACGGATGGTTGGAGGGCGGTGGGAGACGTTGGGGGGTCTAATAGATCCCCAATATCTCATGCCATAAAGAGGACCCGACACCTCCCCATGTGATCACATACGGATGGTTGGAGAGGCGGGGGGGAGACGTTGGGGGGGTCTAATAGATCCCCAATATCTCCATAAAGAGGACCCGACACCTCCCCATGTGATCACATACGGATGGTTGGAGGGCGGGGGGGGACGTTGGGGGGGTCTAATAGATCCCCAATATCTCCATAAAGAGGACCCGACACACCTCCCCATGTGATCACATACGGATGGTTGGGGCGGGGAGACGTTGGGGGGTCTAATAGATCCCCAATATCTCCATAAAGAGGACCCGACACCTCCCCATGTGATCACATACGGATGGTTGGAGGGCGGGGGGGAGACGTTGGGGGGGTCTAATAGATCCCCAATATCTCCATAAAGAGGACCCGACACCTCCCCATGTGATCACATACGGATGGTTGGAGGGCTGGGGGGAGACGTTTGGGGGGTCTAATAGATCCCCAATATCTCCATAAAGAGGACCCGACACCTCCCCATGTGATCACATACGGATGGTTGGAGGGCGGGGGAGACGTTTGGGGGGGTCTAATAGATCCCCAATATCTCCATAAAGAGGACCCGACACCTCCCCATGTGATCACATACGGATGGTTGGAGGGCGGGGGGAGACGTTGGGGGGTCTAATAGATCCCCAATATCTCCATAAAGAGGACCCGACACCTCCCCATGTGATCACATACGGATGGTTGGAGGGCGGGGGGAGACGTGGGGGGTCTAATAGATCCCCAATATCTCCATAAAGAGGACCCGACACCTCCCCATGTGATCACATACGGATGGTTGGAGGGCGGGGGGGAGACGTTGGGGGGGTCTAATAGATCCCCAATATCTCCATAAAGAGGACCCGACACCTCCCCATGTGATCACATACGGATGGTTGGAGGGCGGGGGGAGACGTTGGGGGGGTCTAATAGATCCCCAATATCTCCATAAAGAGGACCCGACACCTCCCCATGTGATCACATACGGATGGTTGGAGGGCGGGGGAGACGTTGGGGGGGTCTAATAGATCCCCAATATCTCCCATGAAGAGGACCCGACACCTCCCCATGTGATCACATACGGATGGTTGGAGGGCGGGGGAGACGTTGGGGGGGTCTAATAGATCCCCAATATCTCCATAAAGAGGACCCGACACCTCCCCATGTGATCACATACGGATGGTTTGGAGGGGGGGAGACGTTGGGGGGGTCTAATAGATCCCCAATATCTCCATAAAGAGGACCCGACACCTCCCCATGTGATCACATACGGATGGTTGGAGGGCGGGGGAGACGTTGGGGGGGTCTAATAGATCCCCAATATCTCCATAAAGAGGACCCGACACCTCCCCATGTGATCACATACGGATGGTTGGAGGGCGGGGGAGACGTTGGGGGGGTCTAATAGATCCCCAATATCTCCATAAAGAGGACTTGACACCTCCCCATGTGATCACATACGGATGGTTGGAGGGCGGGGGAGACGTTGGGGGGTCTAATAGATCCCCAATATCTCCCATGAAGAGGACCTGACACCTCCCCATGTGATCACATACGGATGGTTGGAGGGCGGGGGAGACGTTGGGGGGGTCTAATAGATCCCCAATATCTCCATAAAGAGGACCCGACACCTCCCCATGTGATCACATACGGATGGTTGGAGGTCGGGGGAGACGTTGGGGGGGTCTAATAGATCCCCAATATCTCCATAAAGAGGACCCGACACCTCCCCATGTGATTACATACGGATGGTTGGAGGGCGGGGGAGACGTTGGGGGGGTCTAATAGATCCCCAATATCTCCATGAAGAGGACCCCACACCTCCCCATGTGATCACATACGGATGGTTGGGAGGCGGGGGAGACGTTGGGGGGGGTCTAATAGATCCCCAATATCTCCAGAAAGATGACCCGACACCTCCCCATGTGATCACATACGGATGGTTGGAGGGTGGGGGAGACGTTGGGGGGGTCTAATAGATCCCCAATATCTCCATGAAGAGGACCCAACACCTCCCCATGTGATCACATACGGATGGTTGGAGGGCGGGGGGAGACGTTGGGGGGTCTAATAGATCCCCAATATCTCCATGAAGAGGACCCGACACCTCCCCATGTGATCACATACGGATGGTGCGGGGGAGGGCGGGGGGGAGACGTTGGGGGGGTCTAATAGATCCCCAATATCTCCATAAAGAGGACCCGACACCTCCCCATGTGATCACATACGGATGGTTGGAGGGCGGGGGAGACGTTGGGGGGTCTAATAGATCCCCAATATCTCCATGAAGAGGACCCGACACCTCCCCATGTGATCACATACGGATGGTTGGAGGGTGGGGGAGACGTTGGGGGGTCTAATAGATCCCCAATATCTCCATGAAGAGGACCCAACACCTCCCCATGTGATCACATACGGATGGTTGGAGGGCGGGGGAGACGTTGGGGGGTCTAATAGATCCCCAATATCTCCATGAAGAGGACCCGACACCTCCCCATGTGATCACATACGGATGGTTGGAGGGCGGGGGTAGACGTTGGGGGGGTCTAATAGATCCCCAATATCTCCATGAAGAGGACCCGACACACCTCCCCCATGTGATCACATACGGATGGTCGGCTCCCTTGTGATAGCTATAAATTAGAAAAAATAAATTAAAACAAGTATAAAAAAGTGATTATATAAAATAAATAAAAATCCGTCTGAAATAATTTTTAAATCACCCGGTTACCCCCCAATAAACACCCCATATAAAAAGCACAGCGTAGGGTGAGCATGTGTATGTAAACATCAATTGCGCCACACATGTGAGGTATCACCGCGCCCGCTGGAGATCGATCATTCTAGGACCATCATTCACAGCTGATTACCCTGTTTAGGCCTTCGGTGCGTTTCCTATGGATGGGTTTCGGTAACATTGTTCCTTGCTATTCCACGGGCGTGCGCAAGTTTAAGACTTGACATGTTTGGTATCTATTTACTCAACGCATTCCAATCTTTTATACTTTATCAACAATTGGTTGTAATGTTGTGTTTGTTTGCATTAAATTTAGGGATGCATCGAAATTTCGGCTACCGAAACATGTAGTGGGGGCCGAAAATAGCTCTATCGGCATTTTGCCGATAGGAAAAATTTAGCCAATACAGGGGACTGTGTGTACTACAGACGTGGGGGTGGGGTGGGGGCGGACAAAAGGCAGGAGAGGAGCAGTGTATACAGAGAGGCTCCCTCACTGGCTGTCACTATATGTCAGAGCCGGTTTTTAAATCAATTGCCAATTTCTTCACTATAGCTCAGAGAATCAGCTGTCACTATCCCCGACCTAAAAGAAACAAAGTTTCCTTTAGCTTTGGGAAAATGACAGCCATGGTGAAGAAAACAATACAGCTGGCAATTTCATTTAAAAGAGGCACTGACATGTAGTGACAGCCAGTGAGGGAGCCTCTCTGTATACACCGCTCCTCTGTATCTCTGTCTCTGTATACACCGCTCCTCTCTGTATACACCGCTCCCTCTGTATACACCGCTCCTCTCTGTATACACCGCTCCTCTCTGTATACACCGCTCCTCTCTGTATACACCGCTCCTCTCTGTATACACCGCTCCTCTCTGTATACACCCGCTCCTCTGTATACACCGCTCCCTCTGTATACACCGCTCCTCTGTATACACCGCTCCTCTCTGTATACACCGCTCCCTCTCTGTATACACCGCTCCTCTGTATACACCGCTCCTCTGTATACACCGCTCCTCTCTGTATACACCGCTCCCTGTATACACCGCTCCTCTGTATACACCGCTCCCGCTCCTCTCTGTATACACCGCTCCTCTCTATACACCGCTCCCTCTGTATACACCGCTCCTCTGTATACACCGCTCCTCTCTGTATACACCGCTCCTCTGTATACATACACCGCTCCTCTCTGTATACACCGCTCCTCTGTATACACCGCTCCCTCTGTATACACCGCTACACCGCTCCTCTGTATACACCGCTCCTCTGTATACACCCTCTGTATACACCGCTCTCTGTATACACCGCTCCCTCTGTATACACCGCTCCTCTCTGTATACACCGCTCCCTCTGTATACACCGCTACACCCTCCTCTGTATACACCGCTCCTCTGTATACACCGCTCCTCCTGTATCTCTGTATACACCGCTCCTCTGTATACACCGCTCCTCTGTATACACCGCTCCCTGTATACACCGCTCCTCTGTATACACCGCTCCTCTCTCTCCCTGTATACACCGCTCCCTCTCTGTATACACCGCTCCTCCTCTCTGTATACACCGCTCCTCTCTGTATACACCGCTCCTCTCTGTATACACCGCTCCTCTCTGTATACACCGCTCCTCTGTATACACCGCTCCTCTGTATACACCGCTCCTCTGTATACACCGCTCCTCTGTATACACCGCTCCTCTCTGTATACACCGCTCCTCTGTATACACCGCTCCTCTCTGTATACACCGCTCCTCTCTGTATACACCGCTCCTCTCTGTATACAGCGCTCCTCTGTATACACCGCTCCTCTGTATACACCGCTCCCTCTGTATACACCGCTCCTCTGTATACACCGCTCCCCTCTGTATACACCGCTCCTCTCTGTATACACCGCTCCTCTCTGTATACACCGCTCCTCTGTATACACCGCTCCCTCTGTATATACACCGCTCCTCTCTGTATACACCGCTCCCTCTGTATACACCGCTCCCTCTATATACACCGCTCCTCTCTGTATACACCGCTCCTCTCTGTATACACCTCTCCTCTCTGTATACACCGCTCCCCTCTGTATACACCGCTCCTCTGTATACACCGCTCCCTCCCTGTATACACCGCTCCCTCTGTATACACCGCTCCTCTCTATATACACCGCTCCTCTCTATATACACCGCTCCCTCTGTATACACCGCTCCTCTCTGTATACACCGCTCCCTCTGTATACACCGCTCCTCTCTGTATACACCGCTCCCTCTGTATACACCGCTCCTCTGTATACACCGCTCCTCTCTGTATACACCGCTCCTCTCTGTATACACCACTCCCTCTGTATACACTGCCCCTCCCCCTACAAAGAGAACCTGTCACTCATATGGTATCATGGACTATTGGTCTCCTTTCTGATCGCAATAAAATCATAAGTTAAAAAATATATATATATATGAAAGTAGAAAAAAAATACAAAAACCTGGAGCCTCCCCTCCCCCGCATACGCAGACATTTCGGTTTCGGCACAATAATTAAAATATATTTTATTGTCTTTTTTTTCTCCCTGAAAATATGCTGATAGAGAGGAGAGAGCAGAGTGCTAGAAAGATGAGCTCACCACTGTGCTGCTTCTCCTTTCACTGTCCAGTCACATGCTGGGGAGCGGCGAGGAGACCTGTAAGTGAAAGTGAAACTGCAACAGGGAAAGGGCCCCTTGCCAGGCCGGACTGGATCCTTTGGCAGCTCCCATATATGTAGTTCATCTGCGTGTTCAGCGGTTTTCTTGGAGTTCAGTCCTGCTGCATGGCTGGAGTGCAGGTTGGGACAGCGAGCCGTGTGGGGGGGGGGGGGGGGTATCCAGGCGGTGAGATCTGGCAGATTCTGGTGATGTGATGGAGGTTACACATTTATTCGGTTTATTCGATGTCATTGCTGGGAGCAGCTGAGACTCCACGGCCGCCTGAACAAACACATCGCGGTCTTTCCTCTCCCATCGCCGGCCAAGAGCGAGGATTTCATCACGGAGAGCACCAGAGGAGACAAGCCGGGTCCAATTTCATGTGTAACATCGATGGAAGGACGCCCAGAGTCACCAGATCTCATCCAATGTGCCGGGAGCGATCCTCGCAACAGACCGACCCCCCCAGAATAATCCGTCCATTCACCCCAAAAATCACACGTCTAATAATACAGAAATTATACACCATTCACATGGAGATGTCCTGCAGCCAATCTTTGTCTGCAGCTCGTATCTCCGTAACCTATGTATACAATAGAAAATCAATAGCATTTAGGGGGGTTTAAGCACTTCCAGTCCGGACACTCCCCCCCTTCCAGTCCGGACACTTTCACCCCCTTCCAGTCCGGACACTTTCCCCCCTTCCAGTCCGGACACTTTCCCCCCTTCCAGTCCGGACACTTTCCCCCTTCCAGTCCGGACACTTTCCCCCCTTCCAGTCCGGACACTTTCACCCCCTTCCAGTCCGGACACTTTCCCCCCTTCCAGTCCGGACACTTTCCCCCCTTCCAGTCCGGACACTTTCCCCCTTCCAGTCCGGACACTTTCCCCCCTTCCAGTCCGGACACTTTCCCCCCTTCCAGTCCGGACACTTTCCCCCCTTCCAGTCCGGACACTTCCCCCCCCCTCCAGTCCGGACACTTTCCCCCCCTTCCAGTCCGGACACTTTCCACCCTTCCAGTCCGGACACTTTCCCCCTTCTAGTCCGGACACTTTCCCCCCCTTCCAGTCCGGACACTTTCCCCCTTCTAGTCCGGACACTTTCCCCCCTTCCAGTCCGGACACTTTCCCCCCTTCCAGTCCGGACACTTTCCCCCCTTCCAGTCCGGACACTTTCCCCCCCTTCCAGTCCGGACACTTTCCCCCCCTTCCAGTCCGGACACTTTCCCCCCTTCCAGTCCGGACACTTTCCCCCCTTCCAGTCCGGACACTTTCCCCCCTTCCAGTCCGGACACTTTCCCCCTTCTAGTCCGGACACTTTCCCCCCCTTCCAGTCCGGACACTTTCCCCCCCTTCCAGTCCGGACACTTTCCCCCTTCTATTCCGGACACTTTCCCCCCCTTCCAGTCCGGACACTTTCCCCCTTCTAGTCCGGACACTTTCCCCCCTTCCAGTCCGGACACTTTCTCCCCTTCCAGTCCGGACACTTTCCCCCCTTCCAGTCCGGACACTTTCCCCCCCTTCCAGTCCGGACACTTTCCCCCCCTTCCAGTCCGGACACTTTCCCCCTTCTAGTCCGGACACTTTCCCCCCCTTCCAGTCCGGACACTTTCCCCCTTCCAGTCCGGACACTTTCCCCCCCTTCCAGTCCGGACACTTCCCCCCCTTCTAGTCCGGACACTTTCTCCCCCTTCCAGTCCGGACACTTTCCCCCCCTTCCAGTCCGGACACTTTCCCCCCCTTCCAGTCCGGACACTTTTTCCCCCCCTTCCAGTCAGGACACTTTCCCCCCCCTTCCAGTCAGAACACTTTCCCCCTCTTCCAGTCCGGGGACACTTTCTCCCCCTTCCAGTCCGGACACTTTCCCCCCCTTCCAGTCCGGACACTTTCCCCCCCTTCCAGTCAGGACACTTTCCCCCCCTTCCAGTCAGAACACTTTCCCCCTCTTCCAGTCCGGACACTTTCCCCCCCTTCCAGTCCGGACACTTTCCCCCCCTTCCAGTCCGGACACTTTCCCCCTCTTCTAGTCTGGACACTTTCCCCCTCTTCCAGTCCGGACACTTTCCCCCCCTTCCAGTCCGGACACTTTCACCCCCTTCCTGTCCGGACACTTTCCCCCCCCTTCCAGTCCGGACACTTTCCCCCCCTTCCAGTCCGGACACTTTCTCCCCCTTCCAGTCCGGACACTTACCCCCCCTTCCAGTCCGGACACTTTCACCCCCTTCCAGTCCGGACACTTTCCCCCCCTTCCAGTCCGGACACTTTCCCCCCCTTCCAGTCCGGACACTTTCCCCCCCTTCCAGTCCGGACACTTTCTCCCCCTTCCAGTCCGGACACTTTCTCCCCCTTCCAGTCCGGACACTTTCACCCCCTTCCAGTCCGGACACTTTCACCCCCTTCCAGTCCGGACACTTCCCCCCCCTTCCAGTCCGGACACTTTCCCCCCCTTCCAGTCTGGACACTTTCCCCCCCTTCCAGTCCGGACACTTTCACCCCCTTCCAGTCCGGACACTTTCACCCCCTTCCAGTCCGGACACTTTCCCCCCTTCCAGTCCGGACACTCCCCCCTTCCAGTCCGGACACTTTCCCCCCCTTCCAGTCCGGACACTTTCCCCCCCTTCCAGTCCGGACACTTTCACCCCCTTCCAGTCCGGACACTTTCACCCCCTTCCAGTCCGGACACTTTCACCCCCTTCCAGTCCGGACACTTTCCCCCCCTTCCAGTCCGGACACTTTCCCCCCCTCCCAGTCCGGACACTTTCCCCCCCTTCCAGTCCGGACACTTTCCCCCCCTTCCAGTCCGGACACTTTCCCCCCCCCCCCCCCTTCCAGTCCGGACACTTTCCCCCCCTTCCAGTCCGGACACTTTCCCCCCCTCCCAGTCCAGGCCAATTTTCAGCTTTCAGCGCTATCACACTTTGAATGTCAATTGCGCGGTCATGCAACACTGTACCTGTCAGATTTCGCCGCGGCGCGTAGGTCTGCGTATGCGCAGATTGCCAAGACACACTAACACGCGGGCGCTAGGACTTGTGCGCCCGCGGCGGCAGTTGCGGCCGTGCATGCGCACTCGCGCACACGGGGGCGTGCGCTTGTCACCAATAACAGCGCAGGGCGCTCCATTTAAAACCGGCTCTCGCAATGCTCAAGTGCCGTACGGTCTTACTCCTGTTGTATCTTTAGAGATTGCTTGTTGCCGACCCTGCCTGACCCTGATCCGTTGACCGTCTCCTGCTGTGATCCCTGGCTTGTCTGACCATTCTTCTTTTTGCTCCTGAATTTATTGACCTCCTGTTGCTGTACCTGGCCTGTGACCCGTTTATCCCTCTGCCTGCCGCTCTGTACCGTTCTGCCTCCACCGTTACCGACCCGGCCCGTCTGACTATGGTTAATTCACCTCTTCACATCAGGTTCTCGCCCACTACATGCCACTGTCAAGTACATCTACCACAGCTGGTTGCACCCAGGGGCCGCGACCTGGTTCCGACCTGCTCCAAGTCCATCCCCACCATCAGGGGCTCTGGTGAACAAGCAGGTCGGGGCTTAGATTCCGCACCTTAGGGAATTACGGCCTGTGGGGCGCTAGAGGCTTCTGGCAGTCGGTCCCTGACAGAACCATACGGCCATGACTGAGCCTGGAAGAGGTCCCTCTCCATTGGATGACATTTGCCAGCACCTGGCGGGCCTCACCCAAGCTGTCAAGATACTCCAAGAGGGATATACGCATCTGGAGGGGCGTATTCAGTCTCTAGCCTCACTGACAGTTCCGCCCGCAAACCCGGGAACTCCGCCTTCAGCCAGGGGACCTACTGAAACCCCCACCGCAGCAATGGTTGCCATGCCTCCACCGGAACCTCTTGTACCAACACCAGAGCAGTTCAATGGGGATCGAGGGAAATTCAGGGCCTTCCAGAACTCTTGCCAATTATACTTTGAACTACAACCGCGGACCTTTTCTTCCGAAACCGTGAAGGTAGGATTCATCATATCCCTATTTCAGGGTGAACCCCAAGGCTGGGCTCACTGTTTTTTGGAGACTCGCCACCCTCACCTGAACTCGGTTTCTACATTTTTTAAAGCAATGGCGGAACTATACGATGATCCACAACGAGCTGCTTCGGCTGAAGCAGTCCTACATACCTTGCAGCAGGGTCGCCGGGCAGCAGAGGCCTCAGAATTCAGGCGCTGGAGCGGGGACACCCAGTGGAATGACGCGGCTCTGTGTCACCAATTCCACCTAGGCCTATCTGAACCACTGAAGGACGAGCTAGCCAGAGTAGGTGTACCTGGCTCCCTGGAGGGATTGATAATTCAGATTGACTGCAGGCTTCGGGAACGGAGGTCTGAAAGATCCAGTCAAGGGTTAAAACCCACGTGGATGTTGCCACGGGTTCTCACCATTCTGAACTCCCCTGCCAGTATTCGGAATCCAGAACCATCGGAGGGGGCCGAACCGATGCAACTTGGGTTGATGTGGCCCTCCCTAACGTTTGAAGAGCGCCAGAGAATCCGGGTAAACAACCTTTGTCTCTACTGTGCAGCAGAAGGCCATGTGGTACGTTCCTGCCCGGAGAAGTTAGGAAGTGTTCTTCTACTTTTTCGATGACTCCTGCTTGTTTATATAAACCCTCTCTCTTAGCCATACCAACCTCATTTCAGCTCCCCGGAAGAACCGTACAGGTGACGGCCATTATTGACTCAGGGGCCTGCAGTTGTTTTATTGATCTTAATTTTTCAGCGCAGCAGCAGCAGTTTCCCTTACTGACCAAAGAGCACGGCCTGAACACCCTCTTGGCCGATGGGACTCAAATTAAATCTGGGTTGGTAGACCGGGAGACCCCCCCCTATATGCATTATGATGGCCAGTCATCATCAAGAACTCCTCCGCTTGGACGCCATTGAGTCCCCACTATTCCCAGTTATTTTGGCGCTTCCTTGGCTACGTGCACACAACCCCCCAATTGGCTGGAGGACTGGGTCAGTTCAGTTTAATTCACCCTATTGCCAGGATCATGGCTACCCCAGGTCACCACCAGACACCCAGACCCTGCTTTGTGTAAATGCAGACACTGAGCTAGCACAAACGGTTCCTACAGTTTACCACCACTACCTTGACGTTTTTAGTCCACGGGGAGACATTCTTCCCCCGCACAGGGCGTATGACTGTCCAATTGACCTTCTCCCAGGATCTGAAATTCCCTTCGGCCAAATTTTTCCCTTGTCTGAACGGGAGTTGGGAGCATTAAAAGAATATATTGACGAAAGCCTTCAAAAGGGATTTATCCATCCGTCCACGTCACCGGCGGGGGGCCGGAATCTTTTTTGTGGAGAAAAAGGCCAAATCCCTGAGGCCCTGTATTGACTATAGGGATCTGAACAAAATTACGGTTAAAAACCGTTATCCTCCCCCCTTAGTCCCCGAGTTATTCTAGAGGTTGAAATCAGCGTCTACTTTTACCAAGTTGGATCTCAGGGGTGCGTATAACCTGGTCCGTATACGCGAAGGGGATGAGTGGAAGACCGCTTTCCGCACTCGTTTTGGTCACTTCGAATATTTAGTCATGCCCTTTGGGTTATGTAACGCACCGGCCACTTTTCAACACTTTGTAAATGACATATTTAAAGATTTCTTGGACATCTTTGTAATATTTTACCTAGACGATATCTTGATTTTTTCATCGTCTTTGGAGGTACATCGAGGTCACGTCAGGAGCGTGTTGGAGCGACTTCACCAGCACAGGCTCTACGCCAAAGCGGAAAAGTGTAGTTTCGAGCAGCACAGCATTTCATTCCTGGGGTTTAATCATTTCCACCACTGGAATTATTATTATTATTATACAGTATTTATAAAGCGCCAATAGTTGGCTCAGCGCTGTACATTACAGAGGGGGACAGAATATGTGACAGAACAATACCAATACAATACACGAGGGGTTCGAGGGCCCTGCTCCTTGGAGCTTACAATCTAGGAGGGAGGGGATGGTGGCACAGGAGGAGATAGCTGTGGGGGATGGAGTGGTAGGAAGAGTGGAGGAGGTCGGCAAGTTAGCAGGGGGTGGGGTAGGCTTCCCTGAAGAGATGGGTTTTCAGGGTGCGCCTAAAGGAGAGGAGAGTAGGTGATAATCTGATGGGTTGGGGCAGGGAGTTCCAGAGGATGGGTGACACCCTGGAGAAGTCCTGGAGGCGGGCATGGGAGGAGGAGACCAGGGAACTAGAGAGAAGGAGGTCTTGTGAGGAGCGGAGTGTGCGTGTTGGGTGGTACTTGGGATATTAGGTCGGTGATGTAGTTCGGGGCAGTATGGTGGACAGCTTTGTACGTCAGTGTTAGGATTTTGAATTTGATCCGTTGCGCAATCGGAAGCCAGTGGAGGGATTGGCAGAGGGGGGTGGAGGACACTGAGTGGAGGCCAGTGGAGGGATTGGCAAAGGGGGGTGGCGGAGACGGAGCGGTTGGAAAGGTGAATGAGTCTGGCAGCCGTATTCAGGGTCGACTGAAGCGGGGATAGCCAGCGGCAAGGCAGGCCAGTGAGGAGGGAGTTGCAGTAGTCGAGTCGTGATATGATGAGGGAGTGGATGAGCTGTTTAGTGGTTTCTGGGGTTAGGAACCTGCGGATTTTGGCGATGTTGCGGAGGTGGAGTCTGCATGTTACGGAGGTGGAGTCTGCATGAGTTTGTTAAAGATTGAACTTGGGACTGGAAGGATAGGTTGGAGTCCAGAATGACACCAAGTACTCTGGCTTGCGGGGCGGGCCTGATAGTGGCATTGTTGGATGTGATGGAGAAGTCAGTGGGGGGGGGGGGGTCGTGCGGGCTGGGGGGGAAGACAAGAAACTCGGTTTTGGAGAGGTTCAGTTTGAGGAAGTGGAGAGACATCCAGTCTGATATGTTGCTCAGTAGGTGTGTGATTCGGGCTGAGACCAAGGGGGTGAGGTGGGGGGTGAAGAGATAGTTGAAGCCGTGAGAGTGTATGAGTTGGCCAAGGGAGGAGGTGTAGATGGAGAAGAGAAGGGGCCCGAGGACAGAGCCTTGAGGGACCCCAACAGAGAGGGGAAGTGAGGGGGAGGTGGTAGCATTATAGGTAACGCTGAAAGAGTGCTGTGACAGGTAGGATGAGAGCCAGGAGAGAGCAGAATCTCTGAGGCCGAGGGAGTGTAGTTTTTTGAGGAGGAGGGGGTGGTCGACTGTGTGGAAGGCCGCAGAGAGGTCAAGGAGTAGAAGCACTGAGTAGTGGCCATTAGCTTTGGCGGTTAGCAGGTCGTTGGAGAGTTTTGAGTAATTCAGTTTCGGTGGAGTGTAGGGGACAGAAGCCGGACTGTAGGGGATCGAGGAGGTTGTTGTCGTTGAGGTGAGAGCTTAGGCGGGTATAGACGAGGCGCTCGAGGAGTTTAGATGTAAATGGGAGCAGGGAGATGGGTCTGAGGTTGTTCGGGTCATTGGGGTCCAGGGAGGGCTTTTTAAGTATGGGGTGATGTGTGCATGTTTCAGAGGGGAGGGGAAAGTGCCGGAGGAGATGGAGAGATTGAAGATGTGGGTGAGGGAGCGTAGGATGGAGGGGGAGGGAGGTCATAGGAGTTGTGAGGGGATAGGGTCAAGGGGGCAGATGGTGAGGCGGGCATCAGAGAGGATCTTGGAGACTTCCTCGATGGTAGTAAGGTCAAAGGTGCGGAGTGTTGGGGGAGCTTCAGTATGAGGAATGTAGGGTGGGGTGGAAGTGGAGGTCAGAGCAGTGATGGGGCCGTGGGAGAGGGGTGATGAGGGGGTAGCTGGGTGAGGGGTAACGGGGTTGGAGGGAGTTTGAGCAGCGACAAAGTCCCTGCGGGTTATGTCGAAGGGGAGGGGGGATGAGGGGGTAGCTGTGTGAGAGGGGACGGGTTGAGAGGGCGTGTGAGTTGTGGCGATGTCTTTGCGAATTGTGTCAATCTTGTTTTTGAAGTGATTGGCAATCTCAAGGGCGGTGAGTGAGGTGCTGGGTGGAGGTGGGGGGGGGGGGGCGAGAGTAGAGAGTTGAAGGTGGAGAAGAGTCGGCGAGGATTGGAGGAAAGGGCCTTGAAGAGGGTCAGGAAGTAGGCTTGTTTGGCTGCGTGGAGGGAGGAGGTGTAGGTGTGGAAGGCAGATTTGTAGCGGGTGAAGGCTTGGTGGGATTTGGTTTGGTTTGGAATTGCTATGGACCCTCGAAAAATCTCTGCCATCCTGGAATGGCTGGTGCCCACAGATAAGAAAGGGGTTCAGCGATTCATCGGCTTTGCCAACTTCTACAGAAAGTTTATTAAGAATTTCTCAGGCCTGGTATCTCCTATCACCCAACTCACGAAGATGAGAGTACGCTTTCAGTGGACACCAGAGGCACAGGTCGCCTTCGAGTCTCTCTTAAGAAGCTGTTTACGGCAGCTCCCATCCTAAGTCACCCTGATGTGTCACTACCCTATATATTGGAGGTAGATGTGTCAGAAAACACAGTGGGGGCCATCCTGTCACAGAGAAAGGGTGTAAAGGACCTGATGCATCCGGTAGCCTTCTTCTCCAGGAAGCTTACCCCATCAGAGAGGAATTATGACATCGGAGATCGGGAGTTGTTGGCCATTAAAACAGCACTAGAGGAATGGAGATACCTATTGGAGGGAGCCTTGCATCCCATTCTGGTCTACACAGACCATAAAAACTTAGATTAACTGAGGACAGCTAAACGTCTCAGACCGCGTCAAGCCAGGTGGGCGTTATTCTTTTCGAGGTTCAGCTTCCATATAACGTATCGACCAGAGTCCAAGAATAGAAAACCTGACGCACTCTCGCGTATGTATGAGGACCCCAAAGAAATGCCCAAACCAGATACCATCCTGCCGGCAGGTAGTTTCCTATTACTGCAATCGGAGCTCCTGTCTAAATTACAGGCTGCGTCTATGGGACCCCCCAACTTACCTGGAGTCCCGATACAGAGTAGAGGGTCTCTTATGGAAAGGGTAACAGATCATGGTACCGGAAGGAGCTCGGACCTTGGTCCTGGGCTACTGCCACGACCATCCGTTGGCGGGCCATTTTGGAATACACAAGACTTTAGAGTTGGTGCAACGCACATTTTGGTGGCCAAGTATGGCCAAAGATTGAGAGGCTTACGTAAGAACCTGTGCTGTCTGCAACAGGAATAAGCCCTCCAGGAACAAGGCTTGGGGCCTGTTACGTCCTTTACTGGTGCCCAACAGACCATGGAGCATGATCTCCATGGACTTCATAGTGGAACTACTGCCGTCACAGAATCATACTGCCATTTTCGTGGTGGTGGACCACCTTTCAAAAATGGCCCACTTCCTTCCGCTGAAAAGTACCCCATCTGCTTCCGAGACAGCACAAGTTTTCATCAGTGAAATAGTGAGACTGCATGGTGTACCCAAAAATATAGTCTCAGATCGAGGTGTTCAATTTACTTCAAAAGTCTGGAAGTGAAACTGTCCTTTTCCTCAGCTTATCACGCGCAAACGAATGGGCAGATTGAGCGGACCAATCAAACGTTGGAACAATATCTCAGATGCTACACCTCGTTCTTACAGGACGACTGGTTGGCACTCTTGCCCCTGGCGGAGTTCGCCTACAACAATGCAAGTCACTCTGCCACCAGGCAGTCCCCATTTTTCGCAAGTTATGGTTTCCATCCCACCTTCTTGCTCGACCTGATCCCAGAAAAACCCGGTTCCTGCAGCTCAAGACTCCTTAAAATTCTTTGCGTCCAACAACAAATTGTTACAGGAGGCAATGGCAAAGGCCCAGGAAGATAGCAAAAGGGCCTTTGATAGAAGAAGAGGGGAATTGGTCGTGCACCCAGGGGATTAGGTTTGGTTAGCAACTACCAACCTAAAGATGGCATGCCCGTGAAGGAAATTGGCACCCAAGTTTGTGGGCCCATTTCAGGTGAAGCGGCAAATTAACGAAGTGGCTTTTGAATTAGCTTTGCCCGAGTCTTTCAAAATACACCACAGTGTTTTTTTTATGCGTTCTGATCTGCCCAGCAACAAGTTGGCAAAAAAAAAAAAGAATCAAAAACACGTGTGCAAAAATGCAAAACGTACCGCAGAAACGGATCAAACGCAAACTGCATAGGTGTGAGCCGCGCCTTCCACGTTGTCTGTGTTCATTGTGAGGAGCTCCGCTTGTTATTTTGTCTCTTTATAGAACATTTATTGTTCTCTTCAGCTCTCTGGGTATAATTAGCTGTTTCTGCCATTTCTGGTTCCTCCTCGTGTATAATACCGGGTGGATACATTGTTATCAGATGTCCTTTGTGTCGGAGAAGAGCTGACGTCAGTCCCGGAGCTTGTTATGGAACATTGTTAGGATTGCTACAATAAATGAGTCCCGCAGTCTGCCGACTTCTCTGTATTCCGGGTGTGAAGAACATTGATGGTGAAGTCTGAAAGCACAAGAATACAAATACATCATTTACATATATATATATATATTATTATATATATATATATATATTTATATATACAGTTGCAAGAAAAAGTATGTGAACCCCTTGGGATTACGTGGAGTTTTGCATGAATTGGGCATAAAATGTGCTCTGAACATCATCTAAGTCACAACAATAGAAGAACACAGTCTGCTGAACATAATACTACACAAACATTAGATGTTGCCATGGTTTAATTGCACATAACATGTAAACATTCACAGTGCAGGGAGGAAAAAGTATGTGAGGCCCTAGCTTAATGACTTCTCCCAGACCTAATTGGAGCCAGGAGTGAGCCAACCTTGACTCCAATCAGTGTGATGATATTGAATGTGTTGCTGACAGCTGTCCTGCCCTTAAAAAAACACACACCTGTTTTGGGTTTACTGGTTTCAAGAAGCACTGTCTGATGTGAACCATGCCTCGCAGAAAAGAGCTCTCAGAAGACCTACGATCAAGAATTGTTGACTTGCATGAAGCTGGAAAGGGTTACAAAAGTATCTCCAAAAGCCTTGATGTTCATGTGTCCATGGTAAGACAGACTGTCTACAAATGGAGAAAGTTTAGCACTGTTGCTACTCTCCCTAGGCGCGGTCGTCCTGTAAAAATGACTGCAAGAGCACAGCGCAGAGTGCTGCAAGAGGTAAAGAAGAATCCCAGAGTGTCAGCTAAAGACCTACAGAAATCTCTGGCACATGCTAACATTTTTGTTGACACATCTACAATAAGGAAAACATGAAACAAGAATGGAGTACATGGGAGGACACCACGGAGGAAGCCATTGCTGTCCAAAAAGAATATTGCAGCACGTTTGAAGTTTGCAAAAGAGCACCTGGATGTTCCACAGCACTGCTGGCAGAATATACTGAGGACAGATGAAACCAAGATTGAGTTGTTTGGGAAGAACACACAACACTATGTGTGGAGAAAAAAAGGCCCAGCACACCAACATCAAAACCCTCATCCCCACTGTGAAACATGGCGGAGGGAGCATCATGGTTTGGGGCTGCATTGCTGCCTCAGGGCTGGACGGATTGTTGTCATTGGTGGGAAAATGAATTCCAGAGTTTATCAAGACATTTTGCAGGAAAACGTACGACCATCTGTCTGCCAACTGAAGCTCCGCAGAGGATGGGTGATGCAACAGGACAATGACCCAAAGCATACAAGTCATTCAACAAAACAATGGCTGCAACAGCACAGAATACGCCTTCTGGAGTGGCCCAGTCAGAGTCCTGACCTCAACCCCATTGAAATGCTGTGGCATGACCTTAAGAGAGCGATTCACACCAGACATCCCAAGAATATTGCTACACTGAAACAGTTTTGTGAAGAGGAGTGGTCCAAAATGACTCCAGATCGTTGTGCAGGTCTGATCCGCAACTACAGGAAACGTTTGGTTGAAGTTATTGCTGCCAAAGGAGGGTCAACCAGTTATTAAGTCCAAAGGTTCACATACTTTTTCCTCCCTGCACTGTGAATGTTTACATGTTATGTGCAATTAAACCATGGCAACATCTAATGTTTGTGTAGTATTATGTTCAGCAGACTGTGTTCTTCTATTGTTGTGACTTAGATGACGTTCAGAGAACATTTTATGCCCAATTCATGCAAAAACTCCACGTAATCCCAAGGGGTTCACATACTTTTTCTTGCAACTGTATATACACGGCTCAAAAAGATGAAAGGAAGACTCAGAACCCATCAGATCTCAATGGGGAGGAATCTCCTGCTGGATCTCTATACTGACATGGACGGGGGATGGGTGAGGAACGTAAGGACGCCCCATCGTTTGATGGAAATGATCGACCTACAGAGGACTGAATTCACAGACACCTCGAAAATCAAAGTGAAGAAATGATACAGCAGGCGAGTCCATTGTGCTGAAATGTCATTGCAACAACTCAGAATGGTCCTCAGTAGTCTGTGTGGCCCCCACGTGCTTGTATGCATGCCTGACAACATCGGGGGAGGGTCCTAATGAGACCACGGATGGTGTCCTGGGGGATTTCCTCTCAGATCTGGACCAGGGCGTCACTGAGCTCCTGGACAGTCTGAGGTGCAACCTGGCGGCGTTGGATGGACCGAAAACATGACATCCCAGAGGTGTTCTACTGGGTGTAGGTCAGGTGAGCGTTGGGGGCCATTCAATGGTATCAATTCCTTCATCCTCCAGGAACTGCCTGCATACTCCCCCCACATGAGGCCGGGTATTGTCCTGCACCAGGAGGAACCCAGGGCCCACCGCACCAGGAGGAACCCGGGGGACCACTGCACCAGGAGGAACCCGGGACCCACTGCACCAGGAGGAACCCGGGACCCACCGCACCAGGAGGAACCCAGGACCCGCCGCACCAGGAGGAACCCAGGACCCGCCGCACCAGGAGGAACCCAGGACCCGCCGCACCAGGAGGAACCCAGGACCCACCGCACCAGGAGGAACCCAGGACCCACCGCACCAGGAGAACCCAGGACCCACTGCACCAGGAGGGACCCAGGATCCACCGCACCAGGAGGAACCCAGGACCCACCACACCAGCGTAGGGTCTGACAATGGGTCCAAGGATTTCATCCCCATACCTAATGGCAGTCAGGGGGCCATTGTCTAGCCTGTAGAGGTCTGTGTGTCCCTCCATGGATATGCCTCCCCAGACCATCACTGACCCACCACCACAACGGTCATGCTGAACCATGTTACAGGCAGCAGAACGTTCTCCACGGCTTCTCCAGACCCTTTCACGTCTGTCACATGTGCTCAGGGGGAACCTGCTCTCATCTGTGAAAAGCACAGGGCGCCAGTGGTGGACCTGCCAATTCTGGTGTTCAATGGCCAATGCCAATCCAGCTCTATGGTGCCGGGCAGTGAGCACAGGGCCCACTAGAGGATGTCGGGCCCTCAGGCCACCCTCATGAAGTCTGTTTCTGATTGTTTGGTCAGAGACATTACCACCAGTGGCCTGCTGGAGGTCATTTTGTAGGGCTCTGGCAGGGCTCATCCTGTTTCCTCCTTCCACAAAGGAGCAGATACCGGTCCTGCTGATGGGTTAAGGACCTGCTACTCTACGGCCCTGTCCAGCTCTCCTAGAGGAACTGTCTGTCTCCTGGAATCTCCTCCATGCTCTTGAGACTGTGCTGGGAGACACAGCAAACCTTCTGGCAATGGCAGGTATTGATGGGCCATCCTGCAGGAGTTGGACTGCCTGTGCCACCTCTGTAGGGTCCAGATATGGCCTCATGCTACCAGCAGTGACACTGACCCGAGCCAAATGCAGAACGAGTGAAAAACAGTCAGAAAAGAGGAGTAGGGAAAGAAATGTCAGTGTCCTCCACCTGTAAAACCATTCCTGTTTTGGGGGTCGTCTCATTGTTGCCCATCTAGTGCCCCTGTTAGTAATTTCATGAACACCAAAGCAGCTGAAACTGTTGAACAACCCCCTCTGTGACTTACCTGACCAGATCCATATCCCAGGAATGTCATTGACACTGTCAGACTCGGATTACAAAGTCCTCCTTTCATTTTTTTGAGCAGTGTGTGTGTGTGTGTGTGTGTATATATATATACACACACACACTATATTGGCCAAAGTATTGTCCCCGCCCTCCAAATCATGTGATTCATGTGTTCCAATCCCCGCCATGGACACAGGTGTATACAATCAAGCCCCTAGGCATGCAGACGGCTTCTACAAACATTGGTGAAAGAATGGGTCGCTCTCAGGAGCTCAGTGACTCCAAGCGTGGTCCCGTGATAGGTGGCCACCTGGGCAATAAGTCCATCCGTGACATTTCCTGGCTACTAAATATTCCACGCTCAACTGTTAGTGGGATTATAACAAAGTGGAAGCAACCAGGAACAACAGCCACTCAGCCACAAGTGGTAGGCCACGTCACATGACAGAGCAGGGTCAGAGCTTCATGGAATGGGTTTCCATGGCCGAGTAGCTGCATCCAAGCCTTCCATCACCAAGTGTAATGCAAAGTGTTGGATGCCGTAGTGTAAAGCACGCCGCCACTGGACTCTAGAGCAATGGAGATGTGTTCTCTGGAGTGACCAATCACGCTTCTCTGTCTGGCAATCCAATGGACGTGTCTGGGTTTGGCGGTTGCCAGGAGAACGGTACTTGCCTGATGCATTGTGCCAAGTGTAGAGTTTGGTGGAGGGGGGATTATGGTGTGGGGTTGTTTTTCAGGGGTTGGACTTGGCCCCCTAGTTCCAGTGAACGGAACTCTTAAGGCGACGTTTTGGACAATTTCATGCTCCCAACTTTGTGGGAGGAGTTTGGGGATGGCCCCTTCCTGTTCCAACATGACTGCGCACCAGTGCACAAAGCAAGGTCCATAAAGACATGGAGGAGCCAGTTTGGGGTGGAGGAACTTGACTGTCCTGCACAGAGTCCTGACCTCAACCCCATAGAACACCTTTGGGATGAATTAGAGCGGAGACTGCGAGCCAGGCCTCCTCCCCCGACATCAGTGCCTGACCTGACAAATGTGCTTCTGGAAGAATGGTCCAACCTTCCCATAGACACCCTCCTCAACCTTGTGGGCGGCCTTCCCAGAAGAGTTGAAGCTGTTATAGCTGCAAAGGGCGGGGCCAACTCAATATTGAACCCTACGGACTAAGACTGGGGGGCCATTAAAGGTCATGTGTGTGGGAAGGGCGGGGCCAACTCAATATTGAACCCTACGGACTAAGACTGGGGGGCCATTAAAGATCATGTGTGGAAAGGGCGGGGCCAACTCAATATTGAACCCTACGGACTAAAACTGGGGGCCATTAAAGGTCATGTGCGTGGAAAGGGCGTGGCCAACTCAATATTGAACCCTACGGACTAAAACATGGGGGGCCATTAAAGGTCATGTGCGTGGAAAGGGCGGGGCCAACTCAATATTGAACCCTACGGACAAAGACTGGGGGGCCATTAAAGGTCATGTGTGTGGAAAGGCCGGCGGCCCAATACTTTTGACAATATAGTGTACCTTTAGATTGGCAGGGAGAGGCCTTTTTTTTTTCAGAAGAAGAGTCCTCACATTCACATTCTGGTCAACTTTCTCAAGCTTTTTACCCCAGATGAACCCTTGAAATATTTTTTTGGTAGCAGGATGAGGATTAAAATAGTTCATGTTGACTGAGTGAGTAAAGTTCTGCTGTAAGCCCTGAAGAAGGGAAGTGCCTAGACCACGGAAATGTGTTGGCTGTTATACCTTGTGGCAGTCCCCGTGGCGTAGCTTGAAGCTTGTGGGCCCTGATGCAAAAGTTGACCTGGGGTTCCCCAACCTGTCCTGGGCCCTGTGCGGGGTGGGAGGACCCTCTAACTTCCAGATTCACATACAAGCCCACCGCTATCACCTGGCAGTTCAGAGTATGGCCTGCCCCCACCTTGTGTGCACATGCAGGGTGGAGAGGGGCTGTACTGGGTTGGGTGGGGAGGGGGGAGCAGAGAGTGCGCCACTGGGGGAAAGGGCTTACCCCATCACCCTGTGTAGGTGAAACCAGAAACTCAGAGGGCCTAGGACTGGCCTGGGTGGCTCCCTGTCCAGCCCACCTGGACCATCTGAGTGCTGCAGGAGTGGGGTCACCATTGCGACCCATCAAGCTCCACCCATGGTTAGCCCAGTGTATGGTACATAAAGGCCCCCTTGGTTTTTGGCACTCTGTCTACATCTTCTTCTTCCAAATTCTATAGAGAGCTTTTTGGAGTTCCCTGAGCAACGAGCGTAGCCCAACCAGAGAGCCCCATGATAATATGGGACCCCAGCTGGACCGAAGCCTGTGATTGGTCTCCTGTGTACAGGATCGGTATATAGTAATGTATCTGTGTCTTGGTCTGCAGGTTCAGTACGTCATACAAGGTTATCACAAGAGGCGGGAATATATCGCGGCCTTCCTCAGTCACTTCGGAACGTAAGTCACTTCTGTCTTGCTGGGCTATTACAAGTGTGGTCGGTGGCCTTGTGGGTACCTTTATAGGGGCCTTATGTACCCCCCCCCCCCCCAGCGACTAAATACCACCAATGAGCATGACTGCAGATAAAATATTCCACTGAGAAAAGATGACGTGCTGCTAAGGCAGAATAGCCGGACCTTCCCCATATGGAAGAAAAATATATTTGAAATACTAAAATTTTGGCCATATTTCAAAATATATTTCAATAAAAATATATATACTGTATGTTGAAATGCATTTTTATTACAAAATACATGAAAAATATACTGTATGTCTTTAACCACCTCCCGTCCGGTCGTTGTATATAAATGGCCAGACGGTGGCAGTGCAGGGGAGGGTGGACGTTTATAAACGGCCTCCCCGCATCCTGCTTGTGTGTGCTCCCTGGGAGCGCGCAGCACTGCGATCCGGTGCCCGATGTGTCCTCGCGTTTGATGACCGGCACAGTCACGCTGCCCCGTGATTGATCCCCTATGCTGGATCATGTGATTTATAGTGTCACATGACCACGGACCATATACTAATATTACCTAGACTGCGGATACAAGGCACAATACTTCCATAATATAAGGGGGGAGATACCCGTTGGTCCTGTATTGATGTACAGTATTCCAGCACAGAGAACCCAGGCAGGGGTGACAACACTGGTCTGGATTTCGGTGCAGCAGAGACAGGGTTGTCAGATCAGACAGGAAGTGAGGAGCTTTCTGGATTTGTGGCGGGATCAGCAGCTATACTCCTGTAGTTGCAGCAGGACACAGATCATGGAGGAATGTGATTGGATTGCGGAGATGTTTTACACATTAAGCAATCTGCGGCTTTCCAGCCTCCAGGGAACTGCAGACCCTTGAAGTTCCCACACGGCGGGGCCACCTGAACCCGGCTTCCTGTAGAGCAGAGCGGGGTGTCAGCTGTGTGCCGGGGAGGCGGATGATATCGCAGACATTTCTGCAGAATCTGAACCCTGCTGTGCGTATCTCTGCGCTCTGTGATGTCACTGCGCTCTGTGATGTCACTGCGCTCTGTGATGTCACTGCTTTCCTGGGAATAGGTGAGACGCATTCCTAGGAAGGTGATGCTGCAGATACACTGATACCGGAGCTCTGGGGAACAGACCCGCCCCACTCAGACTTTGCCCCAAAGGAGCTTACAATCTAATGTCCCGCCCCAGTCATATACTCCATGTGAGGATCAGGCAGGTGAGGGGTATCGCAGGGGAGGGGTATCGTGGGTGAGGGGTATGCAGTGAGGGGTATACAGGTGAGGGGTATACAGGTGAGGGGTATCATGGGTGAGGGGTATGCAGGTGAGGGGTATCGTGGGTGAGGGGTATACAGGTGAGGGGTATGCAGGTGAGGGGTATGCAGGTGAGGGGTATACAGGTGAGGGGTATACAGGTGAGGGGTATGCAGGTGAGGGGTATACATGGGTGAGGGGTATGCAGGTGAGGGGTATACAGGTGAGGGGTATGCAGGTGAGGGGTATCCAGGTGAGGGGTATCGCGGGTGAGGGGTATACGTGGGTGAGGGGTATCCGGGGTGAGGGGTATCCGGGTGAGGGGTATCGCGGGGTGAGGGGTATACGTGGGTGAGGGGTATACAGGTGAGGGGTATACAGGTGAGGGGTATCGCGGGTGACGGAGATTTGACTGCACCAATGAAGAATTCCAGGCATCAGCATGTTATACATTGTTACATTGTTGCAGTTTGGAGCAGTTACTGTGTATATGACATACCTGGGTGTTGCTGGAAGTGGGACATCACTACTACTACACATCTACTACACCGTTACTACACTGTTACTACATCACTACTACTACCACACCACTACCACACAGCTACTACACCACTACTACACCACTACCACACTGCTGCTACACCTCTACTACATCACTACTTAGCTACTACTACAACTCTATTACACTGCTTCTACACCACTACCACACTGCTACTACACACCACTACTATACTACTAATACACAACGCTGCTACACCTACTACACCACTACCACACAGCTACACCACTACCACACTACACACAGCTACTACACTACTACTACACCACTACTACACACACTACTACACAGCTACTACTACCACCACTACTACACCACTACTACACCACTACCACACAGCTACTACACCACTACCACTACCACACAGCTACTACACCACTACCACACAGCTACTACACCACTACTACTACACCACTACCACACTGCTACTACACCGCTGCTATATCACTACCACACTACTACTACAGTAACCCAGTGATTGTTTCAGAGTCTTGTGCTGAGTGGCTGGCCTTCTGCATTCCCACTCAGTGCACCATTCAGATGATGAATTGCGTTGTCTGAATGAATGCAACACATTCTCTGATTGGACAAGGTGGAGAGTGTGATGTCACCACTCGCCTCTCCACCTCATCCACTCAGAGAATGTGTTGCATTCATTCAGACAACGCAATTCATCATCTGAATGGTGCCTGTGACTTTCTATGGTGTGATCTGGTCTGATCCCGGGTCCACACTGATGCAGTGCAGAAATTTGCAGCGTTTTCAGTGTGAATTCCGCACCGCGTCACAATCGCACCCCGTTCATGCAAACCGCTGCGGGTGTGTATGTTAAGTTAACGACACCCCGACATCGGTCCGCAAAAAACGCAGTGCGACGTGCAGAATCGGATCACATTGGGTGTGAATACCCGTGCAATCCGATTCTAGTGTGGACCCAAAAAAAGGGTCCTGCGTGTTTTTGGTGCAAATAGAGAAATACAAAATGTACGACTCCGATCGCACCGCACACACATCACATGTGATTGGCAGAGGAATGCGGTGCGGTTCAGAATCACGTGATTGGCAGAGGAATGCAGTTCAGAATCACATGTGATTGGCAGAGGAATGCGGTGCGGTTCAGAATCACATGTGATTGGCAGAGGAATGCGGTGCGGTTCAGGATCACATGTGATTGGCAGAGGAATGCGGTGCGGTTCAGGATCACATGTGATTGGCAGAGGAATGCGGTGCGGTTCAGAATCACATGTGATTGGCAGAGGAATGCGGTGCGGTTCAGAATCACATGTGATTGGCAGAGGAATGCGGTGCGGTTCCTGGGCGAATCACATGCGATATGCTGCACCGCATGTATGTGAAACCAGGCATAAGATTATGGAAGGAAATTGGAGCACGTGGTGGAAACACGGGGACAGCATGTGAAGTCCATGCAGACAGCAGCCTTGTTGGGACTAGTCCCTGGACCCCGATGCTGGTAGGAGGAGAGGTCGAAGTGATGGGTTCAGTGTTCCTTCCTGTATCATTGGTTGTATGAAGAGAGTCATGTTGGTGGGAAGTGCTGATCCTGGCTGTCCTGTGTCTTTGCAGCGGTGTGGTCGAGTACGACGCCGAGGGATTCACAAAGCTGACTCTGCTGCTGACATGGAAGGACTTCTGTTTCCTGGTTCACAGTGAGTAGAGCGCTCCAGGCAAACGCTTTCATCCCCCCCATCATCCCCCCCCATCATCTCCCCTCCATCATCCCCCCCATCATCTCCCCTCCATCATCCCCCCCAATCATCCCCCCCAAACATGGAATCCAACGTGACCGCCTTATCAACGGGCAGATCAGACGTCCTCCCACAAATACACATTTCATGGCCGCTAATAAATGCCAAATGTGCCGGAGCGACAGGGAACAGCACATAGATCCATTCATGGAGATCTCAGGCTGGGCTGGTGCCATAGATGTCAGAGAGCTCATAGATCCATTCATGGAGATCTCAGGCTGGTGCCATAGATGTCAGAGAGCTCATAGATCCATTCATGGAGATCTCAGGCTGGTGCCATAGACGTCAGGCAGCTCATAGATCCATTCATGGAGATCTCAGGCTGGTGCCATAGACGTCAGGCAGCTCATAGATCCATTCATGGAGATCTCAGGCTGGTGCCATAGACGTCAGGCAGCTCATAGATCCATTCATGGAGATCTCAGGCTGGTGCCATAGATGTCAGAGAGCTCATAGATCCATTCATGGAGATCTCAGGCTGGTGCCATAGATGTCAGAGAGCTCATAGATCCATTCATGGAGATCTCAGGCTGGTGCCATAGACGTCAGGCAGCTCATAGATCCATTCATGGAGATCTCAGGCTGGTGTCATAGACGTCAGAGAGCTCATAGATCCATTAATGGAGACCTCAGGCTGGTGCCATAGACGTCAGGCAGCTCATAGATCCATTAATGGAGACCTCAGGCTGGTGCCATAGACGTCAGAGAGCTCATAGATCTATTCATGGAGATCTCAGGCTGGTGCCATAGATGTCAGAGAGCTCATAGATCCATTCATGGAGATCTCAGGCTGGTGCCATAGATGTCAGAGAGCTCATAGATCCATTCATGGAGATCTCAGGCTGGTGCCATAGACGTCAGGCAGCTCATAGATCCATTCATGGAGACCTCAGGCTGGTGCCATAGACGTCAGAGAGCTCATAGATCCATTCATGGAGATCTCAGGCTGGTGCCATAGACGTCAGGCAGCTCATAGATCCATTCATGGAGACCTCAGGCTGGTGCCACAGCTCTACACACACACAACATCGGGCCACATCTGGGTGGGAGGGGTCACCCTGTCTATTCTGCCTGTGTTTGTGTAGACTTCCTCAGCCAAGCAGATACAAACTCCATGCAGATGATTGGAATCGAACCTTGGGCCATACACTGCAAGGCAGGATTGCCAGCCACCGAGTCTGACTTGAGTTATCATCGTGTGGACTTCTTCAACATTGGGAGAGACTACTAGAATTGCACATTTCACAGCGTTCACGCCTGCAGACTGGAGGGGGCATGCATGAAAAATCATGAACTGATAAAGGGGAAGGGGTAGAAGGAGCAGAGCTGCAGAGTCACTGATGGTGGGGGGGGGGGGGGGGGGGGGGGGGGGGGGGCAGGGTGAGCTGAGCTGCAGCAGTCACTGATGGTAAGGTGGGGGGGGGGACAGGGTGAGCTGAGCTGCAGCAGTCACTGATGGTAAGGTGGGGGGGGGGGACAGGGTAGCTGAGCTGCAGAGTCACTGATGGTATGGGAGGGGGCAGGGGAGCTGAGCTGGCAGAGTCACTGATGGTAAGGGAGGGGGCAGGGTGAGCTGAGCTGCAGAGTCACTGATGGTAATGGGAGGGGGCAGGGTGAGCTGAGCTGCAGAGTCACTGATGGTAAGGTGGGGGGGGACAGGGTGAGCTGAGCTGCAGTAACTGATGGTGAGGTGGGGGGGTGGGACAGGGTTAGCTGAGTTCCAGAGTCACTGATGGTATGGGAGGGGGCAGGGTGAGCTGAGCTGCAGAGTCACTGATGGTAAGGGAGGGGGCAGGGTGAGCTGAGCTGCAGAGTCACTGATGGTAAGGGGAGGGGGCAGGGTGAGCTGAGCTGCAGAGTCACTGATGGTAAAAGGAGGGGGGCAGGGTGAGCTGAGCTGCAGAGTCACTGATGGTAAGGGGGGGGCAGGGTGAGCTGAGCTGCAGAGTCACTGATGGTAAGGGGGGGCAGGGTGAGCTGAGCTGCAGAGTCACTGATGGTAAAAGGGGGGGGGGGGCAGGGTGAGCTGAGCTGCAGAGTCACTGATGGTATAGGAGGGGGGTAGGGTGAGCAGAGCTGAAGAGTCACTGATGGTAAAGGAGGGGGGAGGGGCAGGGTGAGCTGAGCTGCAGAGTCACTGATGGTAAAGGGGGGGGGGGGGGGCAGGGTGAGCTGAGCTGCAGAGTCACTGATGGTATAGGAGGGGGGTAGGGTGAGCAGAGCTGAAGAGTCACTGATGGTAAGGGAGGGGGGGGGGCAGGGTGAGCTGAGCTGCAGAGTCACTGATGGTAAGGGAGGGGGGCAGGGTGAGCTGAGCTGAGCTGCAGAGTCACAGATGCTAAAGGAGGGGGGCAGGGTGAGCTGAGCTGCAGAGTCACTGATGGTTGGGGGGGGCAGGCTTAGCTGAGCTGCAGAGTCACTGATGGTATAGGAGGGGGGCAGGGTGAGGTGAGCTGCAGAATCACTGATGGTAAGGGAGGGGGGGCAGGGTGAGCTGAGCTGAGCTGCAGAGTCACAGATGCTAAAGGAGGGGGGCAGGGTGAGCTGAGCTGCAGAGTCACTGATGGTAAGGGAGGGGGGCAGGGTGAGGTGAGCTGCAGAGTCACTGATGGTATAGGAGGGGGCAGGGTGAGCTGAGCTGCAGAGTCACTGATGGTAAGGGAGGGGGGCAGTGGTGAGGTGAGCTGCAGAGTCACTGATGTTAAAGGAGGGGGCAGGGTGAGCTGAACTGCAGAATCACTGATGGTAAGGGAGGGGGCAGGGTGTGCGGAGTCGCTGGGTCACTGCTGGGTGGGGGGAGCAGGGTGTGCAGAGTCGCTGGGTCACTGCTGGGTGGGGGGAGCAGGGTGTGCGGAGTCGCTGGGTCACTGCTGGGTAGGGGGAGCAGGGTGTGTGGAGTCGTTGGGTCACTGCTGGGTGGGGGGAGCAGGGTGGGTGTGCGGAGTCGCTGGGTCACTGCTGAGTGGGGGGGAGCAGGGTGTACGCAGTCGCTAGGTCACTGCTGAGAGAGGACGCTGAGCTTCTAGAGCCACTGATGTGAGGGGCGGCGAGTGCTGGAGGTTGCAGGCCACTATTGGGAGGGCTGAGCAGGAAGAGCTGAGCTGCCTGGTCGCTGATAGAAGGGGAGCTGAGCTTCTGAGTGAATAACATGGAGAATGTCAGTGCACTTTGAGGATGAATTCCTCCACAGTGCCCACATCTACAGACATCATAGAGGGCTTGTTCTAAAGGTCATTTACTGCTTGGTAAAAGTGCATAAATATTGAAATGGCGATCGTTCACCATAATCCCAGGAATGCGATGCTTCGGTAGGTCGCAGGCATGCATGTTCGCTCACAGAGAGCCGGATCCAGAGAAGGAAAGCCCATCTGGGGCTAATCTGAGAACGGCGATCCCTACTGCTGATGAACATTTCTACGGACAGAATATGGAGGAGGGATCGATAAGAGGCAGAATATTGCAGATGGAAATCTTATTGCTGCGTTTGTCTCGGAGCCACCATCCTGTGGTGGAGTGCCACCTTATGGTCCACTAATCCTGGAGCACATTTGCTGCTCCCCGGCAGCGGCTCTTGTTGTAGGTATGGCCGACTTTCTGCAGACGTGTTGGCGATGACCTACATCTTTCCATTCCCACACCCAGCCTTGTGTACGGGACTCGGCACAGCCAGTGTTTTGGCCTGTTGTGGTTTCCTTGGAAACAGCGATGGTGTCAGTGCCGAGGACTGGAGGGGGGATAAGCCGAAGTGAAGGGTGTTTGTTAGCAGCGTCAGGAGTGAGACTGACAAAATGGGTGATATGAGATCTGTGAGCGTCGTGCCAAAGCAAATATGGTTCTCCAGCCTGTGCGTGTCAGGACATCGCCGCTCTGCAATTATCGCTGGCACTCCGGGACTTTCTGAAACAAGTAGGTGTGTGCACAGCGCAAGCTTCTCCCAAAGTCCCTGCAGCACTTTCCGCAGGTCCCAGAATCCCTGACACCATGTGCACACACCCTGCCCTACACGGGTGTCCCCCAACCTTGCAAAGACGCCCAGAAAACAGGACTGTGCAACGGGGGCTGCAGGGTTTGTGGCATCCGACCACAGTGCTTACAAAGTCCCGGTCGTGGCAACTGTCTTCACAAAGCACACTGCTACCGTGCCTGCAAACATTCAGTAGTCTGCTACAGTGCCTGCAAAGTCCTAGCACCCTGCTACAGTGCCTGCAAACATTCAGTAGTCTGCTACAGTGCCTGCAAAGTCCAGCACCCTGCTACAGTGCCTGCAAACATTCAGTAGTCTGCTACAGTGCCTGCAAAGTCCTACCACCCTGCTACAGTGCCTGCAAACATTCAGTAGTCTGCTACAGTGCCTGCAAAGTCCTAGCACCCTGCTACAGGGCCTGCAAACATTCAGTGGTCTGCAACAGTGCCTGCAAAGTCCCTAGCACCCTGCTACAGTGCCTGCAAAGTCCTAGCACCCTGCTACAGTGCCTGCAAAGTCCTAGCACCCTGCTACAGTGCCTGCAAAGTCCTAGCACCCTGCTACAGTGCCTGCAAACATTCAGTAGTCTGCAACAGTGCCTGCAAACATTCAGTGGTCTGCAACAGTGCCTGCAAAGTCCCAGCACCCTGCTACGGTGCCTGCAAAGTCCTAGCACCCTGCTACAGTGCCTGCAAAGTCCTAGCACCCTGCTACAGTGCCTGCAAAGTCCCAGCACCCTGCTACAGTGCCTGCAAAGTCCCAGCACCCTGCTACAGTGCCTGCAAAGTCCCAGCACCCTGCTACAGTGCCTGCAAAGTCCCAGCACCCTGCTACAGTGCCTGCAAAGTCCTAGCACCCTGCTACAGTGCCTGCAAAGTCCTAACACCCTGCTACAGTGCCTGCAAAGTCCTAGCACCCTGCTACAGTGCCTGCAAACATTCAGTAGTCTGCAACAGTGCCTGCAAACATTCAGTAGTCTGCAACAGTGCCTGCAAAGTCCCAGCACCCTGCTACGGTGCCTGCAAAGTCCTAGCACCCTGCTACAGTGCCTGCAAAGTCCTAGCACCCCTGCTACAGTGCCTGCAAAGTCCCAGCACCCTGCTACAGTGCCTGCAAAGTCCAGCACCCTGCTACAGTGCCTGCAAAGTCCTAGCACCCTGCTACAGTGCCTGCAAAGTCCCAGCACCCTGCTACAGTGCCTGCAAAGTCCCAGCACCCTGCTACAGTGCCTGCAAAGTCCTAGCACCCTGCTACAGTGCCTGCAAAGTCCTAGCACCCACCCTGCTACAGTGCCTGCAAAGTCCCAGCACCCTGCTACAGTGACTACAAAGTCTCGGCACCCCATCACAGTGCCCGCAACGATTCAGTAGTCTGCAACAGTGCCTGCAAAGTCCCAACACCTCACCACAGTGCCTACAAAGTCCCAACACAGTGCCTACAAAGTACCACCCGTCTGCAATAATGTCTCCAAAATCCCAGCTTCCTGCCACAGAGCCAACATTCTCCCAGCATTTTACAAAGTCCTCAGTGTCTGCAACGTTTCATCATCCTATAGCAGTGCCTGAAAGGTCCTCATTTTTGTCATGCATACTAAGTCTCAGCGCTCTGTGTCTGCACAGTCCCAGCTCCTTCCCAGCATGCATGCCTGCAACGTTCCGGCATCTTGCAGCAAGTAATCTACAATCAGTCTCGGCACTCATCAATTGTCAGCATTTTGCACCAATGTCTGCAAAGCCTCCGAGGTCTGCAAAAGTGTCTGCAAAGTCCCAGAAACCCCCCACAGTGCCCACAAGGCTCCAGCATCTTGCAGAAAGTGTTTGTAACATCCCATCATTCTGCTGCAGTGTCTACTAAGTCCCGGCACTCTACTGCAGTGTCTACCAAGTCCCAGCACTCTCCTGCAGTGTCTACTAAGTCCCAGCACTCTCCTGCAGTGTCTACTAAGTCCCAGCACTCTCCTGCAGTGTCTACTAAGTCTCAGCACTCTACTGCAGTGTCTACTAAGTCCCGGCACTCTACTGCAGTGTCTACTAAGTCTCAGCACTCTACTGCAGTGTCTACTAAGTCCCAGCACTCTACTGCAGTGTCTACTAAGTCTCAGCACTCTACCGCAGCCTACTAAGTCTCAGCACTCTACTGCAGTGTCTACTAAGTCTCAGCACTCTACTGCAGTGTCTACCAAGTCCCAGCACTCTACTGCAGTGTCTACTAAGTCTCAGCACTCTACTGCAGTGTCTACTAAGTCCCGGCACTCTCCTGCAGTGTCTACTAAGTCCCAGCACTCTCCTGCAGTGTCTACTAAGTCCCAGCACTCTCCTGCAGTGTCTACTAAGTCCCAGCACTCTACTGCAGTGTCTACTAAGTCCCAGCACTCTACTGCAGTGTCTACTAAGTCCCAGCACTCTACCGCAGTCTACTAAGTCCCAGCACTCTACCGCAGTGTCTACCAAGTCCCAGCACTCTCCTGCAGTGTCTACTAAGTCTCAGCACTCTACTGCAGTGTCTACCAAGTCTCAGCACTCTCCTGCAGTGTCTACTAAGTCTCAGCACTCTCGCTGCAGTAAGTCTCAGCACTCTGCAACAGTGGCGCAAAGTTCAGCATTTTTGCAACAATGTTTGCAGACACTGCTACAGGGTGCTGGGACATTGTAAACACTGTTGCGTGATGCTGCACCATTATATGCACTGGATCGGGTTTGCTGGGACTTTGCAGATACTGCTTCAGAGCGCTGGAAGTGTTAGCAGTCTCACGTCTGAGGTATCTGCCTCAGCAGTGTCTCACATTAGATTTGAATATCCTACATCTCTGCAGAAATGCATGCGAGGGTTTGTCTCCCTGCAGAAATGCATGCAAGGGTTCGTCCCCCTGCAGAAATGCATGCAAGGGTTTGTCTCCCTGCAGAAATGCATGCAAGGGTTTGTCTCCCTGCAGAGATGCATGCAAGGGTTTGTCTCCCTGCAGGGATGCATGCAAGGGTTTGTCTCCCTGCAGAAATGCACGCATGGCTGCGGACCTTGTATAGATGCAGATCTGTGCAGTGCTGCGTATTCCCTGGAGTTCCCTCCAGCGTGTGGCCCTCAGCTAAGTTGCAGACAGGCTCTAGAACCCCGTAAGGCCGCGCACCAAAATGGTCAATTTCCAGATGACACCAAAACCGCCAATTCACCGTTTCCATCTCTTATCCCGCCGCATTGCGCGTCGCTCCCGCCGCGCGTCGCTCCGGTTTGCAGTTCGCAGACATTCCCTGACAGAATGAAGTGACAGTTCATGTCATGATTACATAAACAGCCCGTAGATCTGTGAGGTTTGTCTGCAAACGCTGATATCTGGTGAATCACTACTCCAGCGGAGCTATTTTTAGGCCCCAGCAGCTCTGTGAGCCATAAAAAGACACAACAGATAAAGAGCATTGTAATTGTTTACAGAAGCTTGTGAAACGGCAGCCATGCGGAACCAGATGAGTAAGCCGAGGGGTCTGTTGGCACTTTCCCTCCAACTTACTCATCAGTCAGTCACTGTCTGTAGACAAGTTCTGCTGCCGGCTGTGGGGGGACTCAGTACCTGTGTGATGAAACCACTACTGTGTGTTCTGCAGGAGGAGCAGACAATGTGCAGAGCAGACATCCAGCTGTGGGGGGACTACAAGTACCAGCAGAGCCTCCAAGCAGCAGATGTGCAGGCATCCAGCTGTGGGGGGACTACAATACCAGCAGAGCCTTCCACGCAGAGCAGACAATGCAGACTGCTGTGGGGGGACTACAAGTACCAGCAGAGCCTTCCACGCAGGAGCAGACAATGTGCAGACATCCAGCTGTGGGGGGACTACAAGTACCAGCAGAGCCTCCTAAGCAGGAGCAGACAATGTGCAGACATCCAGCTGTGGGGGGACTACAAGTACCAGCAGAGCCTTCCACGCAGGAGCAGACAATGTGCAGACATCCAGCTGTGGGGGGACTACAAGTACCAGCAGAGTTTCCTAAGCAGGAACAGACAATGTGCAGACATCCAGCTGTGGGGGGGGACTACAAGTACCAGCAGAACCTCCTAAGCAGGAGCAGACAATGTGCAGGCATCCAGCTGTGGGGGGACTACAAGTACCAGCAGAGCCTTCCAAGCAGGAGCAGACAATGTGCAGACATCCAGCTGTGGGGGGACTACAAGTCCCAGCAGAGCCTTCCACGCAGGAGCAGACAATGTGCAGACATCCAGCTGTGGGGGGACTACAAGTCCCAGCAGAGCTCCTAAGCAGGAGCAGACAATGTGCAGACATCCAGCTGTGGGGGGACTACAAGTCCCAGCAGAGCCTCCTAAGCAGGAGCAGACAATGTGCAGGCATCCAGCTGTGGGGGGACTACAAGTACCAGCAGAGCTTTCTAAGCAGTAGACGTTCCATTATGTAAATGGGCCTTTTACTGCTTGGAAGGCTCTGCTGGTACTTGTTGTCCCCCCACAGCTGGATGTCTGCACATTGTCTGCTCCTGCTTGGAAGGCTCTGCTGGTACTTGTAGTCCCCCCACAGCTGGATGCTTGCATGCTGCCTACTCCCTGGAACATGTAAAGCTGGATGGCATGCCCTCTACTGGGCTCACTGCTCAGGGTCTGCAGGTACCAGGGGCGGACTGACCATTTGGGAACTCGGGCACCGCCCAAGGGCCTGGGGTCAGTAGGGGGGCCCCATGAGATGCCCCTGGTATCTTTCATAGGCTTTCTTGGGTGTGGTTTGAGTGTGGGTGAGGACACAGGGGCCCCATGATCCCCTATTGCCCGGGGGCCCCATGTGTTGTCAGTTCGCCCCTGGCAGGTACTTGTAGTCCAACAACCCCCCCAATTCCCCACAGCTAGATACCTGCCTGCTGCCTACTCCTACTACATGTAAATGGGCCCTCTTCAGCTTGGAAGGGTCTGCTGGTACTTGTAGTCCTTCACACAGCTGAATGCCTACTTGATGCCTACTCCTACATGTAAATGGGCCATCAACTACTCAGAAGGATTTGCTGGTACTTGTAGTCCCCCCCCATAGATGAATGACTGTATGCTGCCTACTCCTACATGTAAATGGGCCCTCTTCTGCTTGAAAGGGTCTGCTGGTACTTGTAGTCCCCACAGTTGTATGTTTGCATGCTGCCTTTTCCTAAATTTAAATGAGCCCTCAACTGCTCAGAAGGATTTGCTGATATTTGTAGTCCCCCCTCTCCCCCCCATAGATGGATGCCTGCATGCTGCCTACTCCTACATGGAAATGGGCCCTCCACTACTCGGAATGATTTGCTGGTACCTGTAGTCCTCACAGCTGATGCCTGCACGCTGCCTACTCCTACATGTAGTAGGAGTAGGCAGTATGCAGGCATCAGCTGTGAGGACTACAGGTACCAGCAAATCATTCCGAGTAGTGGCGGTATGTTGTAGTCGCACTGTTTCTGAGAACTGCTGTACATCTGTGTTGCATGGAGTCCCCCAACTTCTGGCCCCTGTGATCAGGTATTCCAGCCCAGGATGATTGGACCACATTCCACAGTTCTTCTCTATTTCTTGGTTTTGCCTCAGAAACGGCATTTTTGATGTCACCCCACAAGTTTTCTATTGGATGAAGATCCGGGGATTGGGCTGGCCACTCCATAACGTCCATCTTGTTGGTCTGGAACCAAGATGTTACACGTTTACTGGTGTGTTTGGGGTCGTTGTCTTGTTGGAACCCCATTTCAAGGGCATTTCCTCTTCAGCATAAGGCAGCATGACCTCTTCAAGTATTCTGATGGATTCAAACTGATCCATGATCCCTGGTATGCGATAAATAGGCCCAACACCGTAGTATGAGAAACATCCCCATATCATGATGCTTGCACCACCATGCTTCACGGTCTTCACAGTGTACTGTGGCTTGAATTCAGTGTTTGGGGGCCGTCTGACAAACTGTCTCCGCCCACTAGACCCAAAAAGAACAATCTTACTTCCATCAGTCCACAAAATGTTGTGTCATTTCTCTTTAGGCCGGTCAATGTGCTCTTTGACAGATTGTAACCTCTTCAGCACACGTCTTTTTCCCAACTGTGGGACTTTGCGGGGACTTCTTGCAGATAGCTTGGCTTCACATCGGCGTCTTCTAATTGTAACAGTCCTCACAGGGAACGTCACACCTTCTTTCATCTTCCTGGAGCTGATTTGTTGGCTGATTGTCCTCACAGGGAACGTCACACCTTCTTTCATCTTCCTGGAGCTGATTGTTGGCTGAGTCCGCACCATGTTGGCTATTCTTCTATCCATTCCAATGGTAGTTTTTCGCTTTCTTCCTCGTCTTTCAGGTTTTGGTTGCCATTTTAAAGCATTTGTGATCATTTTAGCTGAGCAGCCGATCATTTTCTGCACTTCTTTATATGTTTTCCCCTCCAATCAACTTTTTAATCAAGGTACGCTGTTCTTCTAAACAATGTCTGGAACCACCCATTTTCCTCAGAATTTCAGAGAGAAATGCACTGTAACCAGCATGTCCAACATTTGCTGCCTTCCTTCCTTAAATAAGGGCAATAATTGCCACCTGTTTATCAAAGAATGAATGACGTCACTAATAGAACTCCACACGGCTATTATTGTGAACACGCCCCTCAATGAGTGATTCAATGACACAGAATCAGCAGCATGCATGTCATGACTGTCGGGTCTGTTGGATTTCTATGACTCTAATACACCTGCTAGGAAATTATCTGCCATGTAGAAATATCATTTCCACCAAAAACAGCGATTGATCCGGTTAGTGATGTCTGACGGCTAGTATTTTGAACACAACTGTATGTGCTGTAATGTGTTACTGAGAAATCCTCTCCTGACACTTGTAGCTGCATTTGAAGTGTTTTACCAGATTAACCTTTGACCCGGAGGCCAGTGATGTCACCAGCCCTGAACAAAGGCTCTTGTGTGGTCCCCACAGGGTGTTACTGTTAATAAAGTTTTCTGGGTAATTTCCCAGCCAGTCATGACATCCTCATTAGCTCTGGGCAGCATTTTAGCCGAGGACGTCATTTGTCAGAGAAAACTCGGAGCCCACAATGGGTCCAGGATCTGGGATTGGGCTCTCGTCCCAGAACTCCAAAGGACAGAGGGAGAGAATACTGAAATGTATTTATTAAATCGATGATTCCCATTTACAGGAAATATTAGTTGAAGCGTACAGAGAGTGAAATAGAGGAAATTCCAGCCTTTTTATGTAACAAGATATTTAGCCCGGGTTCATATATGTGCAGTGCGGTACATCGCATGTGATTCACACAGGAACCGCACCGCATTCCCTGCAGATCACATGCGATTTGTGTGCGGTGCGATCGGAGTCTTACATTTGGTATGGCTCTATCTGCACCAAAGAGGCACAGGACCCTTTTTTGGGTCCGCACTAGAATCGGATCACACGAGTATTCACACCTATCGTTCTGATTCTGCACATCGCACCGCGTTTTGCGGACTGCTTTCGGGGGGTTGTTAACATACACACCCGCAGCGGTTCGCATGAACGGGGTGCGATTCTGATGCGGTGCGGAATTCAGTGTGAACCCGGGCTTAATGGTTTATGAAACTAAAAAATATATCAAAAATACACTCAAGTTAGCTTTAGGGCACAGAACAAAATATATTTCCCAGGTTTTTTTTTTTTTGTAAAATATAAAAGTTGAGTTTATGCCGATTAAAGAGATACCCAACGTGTCACGGTTTAATATCGCATGCGCTCGTGAAACGGTAACCCTACTTTTTTCTTAGGCAATGCTTTTAAAGCCCCCCGCGGGTCATCAGTTTAGACGTAACCATAAATATCGGCCCGGAATGATTGCTGTCACTGTGACGTGTGTGGCGATATGTAACCGGTATATCGCAATCAACGTTTTGTGACTATGGAGCGGTACGGCTTTGAGGGCAACTATTGCTTTACACGGGGCTTGTGATTTGTGTCTGAAGTTCTACCTAAAGGCTGAGTGAGTGTATTTTATCACTTTCCGCCCCACAGGAGCTTACACTCTAATGTCCCCTCCCCCACAGTCACATCAGTCTCTGTACCAGAGGAGCTTACACTATAATGTCCCCTCCCCCACAGTCACATCAGTCTCTATACCAGAGGAGCTTACGCTCTAATGTCCCCTCCCCCACAGTCACATCAGTCTTTGTACCAGAGGAGCTTACACTCTAATGCCCCCTCCCCCCCCCCCCGCAGTCCCATCAGTCTCTGTACCAGAGGAGCTTACGCTCTAATGTCCCCTCCCCCGCAGTCACATCAGTCTCTGTACAGAGGAGCTTACCCTCTAATGTCCCCTCCCCTACAGTCCCATCAGTCTCTGTACCAGAGGAGCTAACACTCTAATGTCCCCTCCCCCCCCACAGTCCCATCAGTCTCTGTACAGAGGAGCTTACACTCTAATGTCCCCTCCCCCACAGTCCCATCAGTCTCTGTACCAGAGGAGCTTACACTCTAATGTCCCCTCCCCCACAGTCACATCAGTCTCTGTACCAGAGGAGCTTACACTTAATGTCCCCTCCCCCCGCAGTCTCATCAGTCTCTGTACCAGAGGAGCTTACACTCTAATGTCCCCTCCCCCCCAGTCACATCAGTCTCTGTACCAGAGGAGCTTACACTCTAATGTCCCCTCCCCCACAGTCCCATCAGTCTCTGTACCAGAGGAGCTTACACTCTAATGTCCCCTCCCTCCCCCACAGTCCCATCAGTCTCTGTACCAGAGGAGCTTACACTCTAATGTCCCCTCCCCCACAGTCCCATCAGTCTCTGTACCAGAGGAGCTTACACTCTCTAACTTCCCCCCTCCCCACCAGAGTCTCTCTGTAACCAGAGGAGCTTGCACTCTAATGTCCCCTCCCCCACAGTCCCATCAGTCTCTGCACCAGAGGAGCTTACACTCTAATGTCCCCTCCCCCACAGTCCCATCAGTCTCTGTACCAGAGGAGCTTACACTCTAATGTCCCCTCACAATTATAGGCATTGTGGTCCCTTATTCATATAGTGCTGATATGGATGTTTGGTATCAGGAAAAGCTGGTCTTCATCAATCTCACAGCCTCTGCACCAGAGGACCTTGCTCGAGGGGGGGGGGGGGGGTTGGGATGGGGTCATCTCAGCCTAGAATTATGGTGGTAGGAAGGGGAACCCCCCCCCCCCCCCCATATATGAGGGGATCATACAATTCTCCGCGCAGATACAGTCATGGTGGGAAGTAAATCCCAGAACTCGGTGCTGTAATACAAGATTGACCGCTCCTGAGCACCCAACCAGGAATGATAGGCCGGAAGCAATTCTCAGATGTGGAGTCATCCATGGCTCACAGAGGTGGCATCTCTTCTGGAGCATCTAGTAGGACTCTGGAGGACGTCTTTATGGTGTTTTGTTCCTGATATGAAAACACTCAAGTCTGTTCTTTGTGATATCTGCTCAGTGCTGCCATTGACAGACCTGCACATCCTCATAGTAAGTGAGGTGATGGAGTAGACAGCAGTCCAGGATGTATGAGCGAGGTGACTCCTCCGACACAGACCTGTGAAATATGTGTCTGTGTGGCCAACATGTGTGTCCCAGATGTGGCCCTCACTCACTTACAGTAAATTAGCACCAGGGCTCCTGAGTGTCATCATTGTACTCTCCTGCTGAGAGAGGATGCCCCCCCCCCCCCCCCCCCCCCTTCCCGACTTATCATCCCTTTCTGCTTACTGGAAATCCAAAGGATGATCTAGAGAAGGGGTCTCCAAACTTCAGACCAAGGGCCACATTGTATATTTTACAAACATTCCAAATTTAAATGAATGAATAGGATTTATATCATTTGCATCAGAAGTCTCCCCTTCACAACGGAAGGCCTCCATCATATCAGAAGCCCTCCTTTCACAACAGAAGCCCCCCCCATCACATCCAAAGTTCTCCCTTCACAACAGAAGCCCCCCCCCATCGCATCCAAAGTTCTCCCTTCACAACAGAAGCCCCCCCCCCCCCCATCACATCATAAGCCCTCCTTTCACAACAGAAGCCCCCCCCCCTATCGCATACAAAGTTCTCCCTTCACAACAGAAGTTCTCCCTTCACAACCCCCCCCCCCCCCCCCATCGCATCCAAAGTTCTCCCTTCACAACAGAAAGCCCCCCCCCCCCCAATCGCATCCAAAGTTCTCCCTTCACAACAGAAGCCCCCCCCCCCATCACATCATAAGTCCTTCCTTCACAATAGAAGCCCTCAATAATATCAGAAGCATTCCCTTCATAACAGAAGGCCTCCATAATATCAGAAGCCCCCCCTTTCTCAACAGAAGCCCCCCATGACATCAAAAGTCCTCCCTTCACAACAGAAGTCCCCTCATGACAGAAGTCCTCCCTTCATATCAGAAGTCATTCCTTCACACCAAAAGCCCCCATGACATCAGAAGTTCTCCCAAAACAGAAGCCCTTAATCATACCAGAAGCTGTTCCTTGATACTAGAAGTCCTCCATTATATCAAAAGTCCTCCTTTCACAACAAATGCCCCCCCATTATATCAGTAGTCCTCCCTTCAGATCAGAAGCCCCCATCCCAACAGAAGTACGCACTTCACTTCAGAAGCCTCCCATCAAAAGTCCAAGTCCCCCCATCAAATCAGAAGTCCTCCCTTTACAACAGAAGCCCCCATTATATCAGACATCCTCCTTTCACATCAGAAGTCCTCCCTTTACAACAGAAGCCCTACATCATATCAGAAGTCTCCCCTTCACAGCAGAAGGCCTCCATCATATCAGAAGTCCTCCCTTCACAACAGATGCCCCCCATGACATCAAAAGTCCTCCCTTCACAACAGAAGCCCCCCCATGACAGAAGTCCTTCCTTCATATCAGAAGTCCTTCCTTCACACCAAAAGCCTCCATGACATCAGAAGTTGTCCCACAACAGAAGCCCTTAATCATTCCAGAAGCTGTTCCTTGATATTAGAAGTCCTCCTTTCACAACAGATGTCCCCCATTATATCAGCAGTCCTCCATTCAGATCAGAAGCCCCCATCCCGACAGATGTACGCACTTCACATCAAAAGTCCCCCCATCACATCAAAAGTCCCCCCATCAAATCAGAAGTCCTCCCTTTACAACAGAAGCCCCACATCATATCATAAGTCCTCCTTTCACATCAGAAGCTCTCCATTGGAATCCTGTCTCGCAGTCATTTGTCACACAGGCTTCTGATTCAGATTACAAGTGGCTGTGTGAAAACACATTGCACAGACGTGGGCCACTGTTGTCACCATCAGGAAACCTGCCCGGAGAAGTTCCAGGCAGCCATCAGTGGTGTACATGTAGAGAAGAAATGGAGGATTCCAGATCAGCTGCACTAAAGTGTAACAAAAGAGGAAAAATTATGAAAACAGGTTTTATTTTGTTTTTTTGGTTTAAAAAAGAAATAATTTTTTATACAAACGAGCGGGATATATACAGTTGCAAGAAAAAGTATGTGAACCCCTTGGGATTACGTGGAGTTTTGCATGAATTGGGCATAAAATGTGCTCTGAACGTCATCTAAGTCACAACAATAGAAGAACACAGTCTGCTGAACATAATACTACACAAACATTAGATGTTGCCATGGTTTAATTGCACATAACATGTAAACATTCACAGTGCAGGGAGGAAAAAGTATGTGAACCTTTGGACTTAATAACTGGTTGACCCTCCTTTGGCAGCAATAACCTCAACCAAACGTTTCCTGTAGTTGCAGATCAGACCTGCACAACGATCTGGAGTCATTTTGGACCACTCCTCTTCACAAAACTGTTTCAGTGTAGCAATATTCTTGGGATGTCTGGTGTGAATCGCTCTCTTAAGGTCATGCCACAGCATTTCAATGGGGTTGAGGTCAGGACTCTGACTGGGCCACTCCAGAAGGCGTATTCTGTGCTGTTGCAGCCATTGTTTTGTTGAATGACTTGTATGCTTTGGGTCATTGTCCTGTTGCATCACCCATCCTCTGCGGAGCTTCAGTTGGCGGACAGATGGTCGTACGTTTTCCTGCAAAATGTCTTGATAAACTCTGGAATTCATTTTCCCATCAATGACAACAATCCGTCCAGCCCAGCAGCCCCAAACCATGATGCTCCCTCCGCCATGTTTCACAGTGAGGATGAGGTTTTGATGTTGGTGTGCTGGGCCTTTTTTTCTCCACACATAGTGTTGTGTGTTCTTCCCAAACAACTCAATCTTGGTTTCATCTGTCCGCAGTATATTCTGCCAGTAGTGCTGTGGAACATCCAGGTGCTCTTTTGCAAACTTCAAACGTGCTGCAATCTTCTTTTTGGACAGCAATGGCTTCCTCCGTGGTGTCCTCCCATGTACTCCATTCTTGTTTCATGTTTTCCTTATTGTAGATGTGTCAACAAAAATGTTAGCATGTGCCAGAGATTTCTGTAGGTCTTTAGCTGAAACTCTGGGATTCTTCTTTACCTCATGCAGCATTCTGCGCTGTGCTCTTGCAGTCATTTTTACAGGACGACCGCGCCTAGGGAGAGTAGCAACAGTGCTAAACTTTCTCCATTTGTAGACAGTCTGTCTTACCGTGGACACATGAACATCAAGGCTCAAGGAGATACTTTTGTAACCCTTTCCAGCTTCATGCAAGTCAACAATTCTTGATGGTAGGTCTTCTTAAAGCTCTTTTCTGCGAGGCATGGTTCACATCAGACAGTGCTTCTTGAAACCAGTAAACCCAAAACAGGTGTCAGCAACACATCCAATATCATCACACTGATTGGAGTCAAGGTTGGCTCACTCCTGGCTCCAATTAGCTCTGGGAGAAGTCATTAAGCTAGGGCCTCACATACTTTTTCCTCCCTGCACTGTGAATGTTTACATGTTATGTGCAATGAAACCATGGCAACATCTAATGTTTTGTGTAGTATTATGTTCAGCAGACTGTGTTCTTCTATTGTTGTGACTTAGATGACGTTCAGAGCACATTTTATGCCCAATTCATGCAAAACTCCACGTAATCCCAAGGGGTTCACATACTTTTTCTTGCAACGGTATCTACTTTGTCACCTGGAATGACCCCTAATGAATAACATAGAAGGTTTGGAGCATGCGTGACGCACTCCTGTCCTGGTGCCAATCACATGCCGAGTTTTGCTGGGGGAGCTGTAAAAGGGCCTCACATTATCCCATGTTTAGATCTCCTTATCTGTTTGGAGGTGCTGATCCCTGTTACTATTTGCTCTGCTATTCTTCTACCTGGAAAGGTCTTAGTAACGCTTCAAAACTTTGCCAGCCGTTGTTAAGCTTCTGATAAAAAGCTTAGTACCACCCAAACCCTGTGCAAACACAACGATCGCAAGATCCAACCAATGGGAGCCATGGACCAGTCAAGGTCATTTTCCAGTAAAGTATTCTAGTGTATATAATGTAACATGTATATGTGGAAAACATGAGCCTGTGACAATGCACACAACTGCCTTGATGAAATTAATTTCACACAAGAAGTCCCCCATCGCATCAGAAGTCCCACATCATGTCAGAGGTCCACCCCCATCACATCAGAGGTCCACCCATCGCATCAGAGGTCCCCCCATAACGTCAGGGGTCCGCCCCCATCACATCAGAGGTCCTGCATCATGGCAGCAGAGATCCCCCCATCATGTCAGAGGTCCCTCTATCACAACAGAGGTCCCACATCATATCAGAGGTCCACCCATCCCTTCAGAAGTCCCACATCATGTCAGAGGTCCACCCCCATCACATCAGAGGTCCACCCATCGCATCAGAGGTCCCCCCATAACGTCAGGGGTCCTGCATCATGGCAGAGATCCCCCCATCATGTCAGAGGTCCCTCTATCACAACAGAGGTCCCACATCATATCAGAGGTCCACCCATCCCTTCAGAAGTCCCACATCATGTCAGAGGTCCACCCCCATCACATCAGAGGTCCACCCATCGCATCAGAGGTCCCCCCATAACGTCAGGGGTCCGCCCCCATCACATCAGAGGTCCTGCATCATGGCAGAGATCCCCCCATCATGTCAGAGGTCCCTCTATCACAACAGAGGTCCCACATCATATCAGAGGTCCACCCATCCCTTCAGAAGTCCCACATCATGTCAGAGGTCCCCCCATAGTATCAGAAGTCCTTCCATCACATCAGAGCCCCCCTTCATATCAGAGGTCCCACATCATGTCAGAGGTTCCCCCATCACATCAGAGGTCCCCCCATAGCATCAGAGGTCCCACATCATGACAGAGGTCCCCCTATTATATCAGTGTTCCCCCATTTACATCAGAGGTCTCATGGGGGGGGGGGGGGTAATATGATATCTCTCTCTCTGGAGTCTATACCTCTAGTCTAATACAAGAGAGGATTTTGCTCGCTTTAGAACCCGCAGCTTGGCATTGAATGCCATTATTAAGCTTGTGATCTACCAGAACCTCGAGATCCTTCCCCACCATTGACCCCCCCCAGATCCTTCTCCACCATTGATCCCCCCCAGATCCTTCTCCACCATTGATTCCCCCCAAATCCTTCTCCACCATTGACCCCCCCAGATCCTTCCGCATCATTGACCCCCCCAGATCCTTCACCATTGACCAACCCCCCCCCCCCCCCCCCAGATCCTTCCCCACCATTGATTCCCCCAGTTGTACTTCATGGAGCTCTGAATCTGGTTCTGTCTGCTCTTTTTGAACCCATTGGAGCCATTCATTCTAATCGTACCCACAAAGTGGTATTTCTTGTAGCTATAACCTCTACAAGGCGAGTGGCTGAACTAGTGGCTTTATCCTGCAAGGAACCCTTTCTGCTTTTAAATCGGGACAATATTGTGTTGAGGCCCTTGACTTACCATCTTGCTTAAGGTAGTCTTTGCCTTTCACTTCAACCAGGACATTGTTCTTTCTCTCTGACCTGATGCAGTTCACCCAAATTGGGGACATTGACCTCCATTGTTTTGATGTTGTTCAGGCTGTGAGAGTCCATACCGGATGAACCTTGGAAGGTTGCTGAGACTCTCATTCCACCATTTTTAGGTGACTTGGGCAGACCATCATCTCATTGAAGCTTATGGTCTCAAGAATTAAGTTTCACCCATTCCTGTGAAGGCAGACTCTACTAGATCTGTGAGTGCTTCACGCAACTGTTTCCTAGATTTGCAGAGCTGCCACTTGGTCATCTTGCATAGCTACGTAGTTGGTAAGGTTGGATAAGGACATCGGTCCATCCAATTCAACCTGTGTGTGTGTTAATGTCAATACCATTTCCCATATCCATGTATATTGTGCTCACTAAGATGCCCATCTTAGAGGTTTTTTTTTTTTAACCACTTACCGACCGGCCGTTGCATATAAACGGCCGGAAACGGGCCTCCCCGCACCCTGCTTGTGCGCGCTCCCTGGGAGCATGCAGCACCGCGATCCGGTGCCCGCTGTGTCCTCCGGACACAGTGAAACACCGATCGTCAGACGGGACCTCTGTACGAGGTCCCGATCATGTGATCACTGATTGGCCAATCAGTGATCACATGCAAAGTAGTAAGCAAGATGTCACTTGTGACATCATTGCTTACTACGTGTGAAATCTGTGAATGATCACAGAGGTCACATGGTACAGGGCTATTCACAACAGCCTTGTACCATGTGACAAGGTGTGACCAATCACAGCTCACTCAGTACTTCTCAATGAGTGCAAGAATGCAGCCAGAGAGAAAGAGAAATGATTCCTCTTACATCCTATATGGGTGTAAAAGCAATCAGTGTAAAAAAAAAAAAAAATCTTCATTCACCCCCCACAAGTAGTACAGTGTCACCATGGTGACCCTACTGCTAGGGTGACAGTATGTAAAAAAAATAAATAAATAAAAAATAATAATATAAAAAAATAAAATAAAAATGTAAAAAAAAATTTTTTAAAAATTATAATTTTTGTTTATAAACTAATTTGGATTTTTTTTTTACTAAAAAGATAACGGAATACATTTTGGCCAATATTTATGATGAAATATTATTTATTTGCAAAATGTTATAAAAAAAACTTTTTTTCAAAATTTTTGGACTTTTTCATTTACATAGCAAAAAAAATACAAATCCCAGCGGTGAATAAATACCACCAAAATAAAGCTTTATCTGTCTCAAAAAAATGGTAAAAAAATTCATATGGGTACAGTGTTGCATGACCGCGCAATTGTCATTGAAAGTGTGATAGTGCTGAAAGCTGAAAATTGCCCTGGTCGGACTGGAAGGGGGGGAAAGTGTCCTGGAAGGGGGGGAAACTGGAAGGGGGGGAAAGTGTCTGGACTGGAAAGTGTCCGGGGGGAAAGTGTCCGGACTGGAAGGGGGTGAAAGTGTCCGGGGGAAGGGGGTGAAAGTGTCCGGACTGGAAGGGGGGGGGAAAGTGTCCGGACTGGAAGGGGGGGAAAGTGTCCGGACTGGAAGGGGGGGAAAGTGTCCGCACTGGAAGGGGAGGAAAGTGTCCGGGAAGGGGGGTGAAAGTGTCCGGACTGGAAGGGGGGGAAAGTGTCCGGACTGGAAGGGGGGAAAGTGTCCGGACTGGAAGGAGGGGGGGGAAGTGTCCGGACTGGAAGGGGGGAAAGTGTCCGGACTGGAAGGGGGGGTGGACTGGAGAAAGTGTCCGGACTGGAAGGGGGTGAAAGTGTCCGGACTGGAAGGGGGGAAAGGGGGGAAAGTGTCCGGACTGGAAAGGGGGGAAAGTGTCCGGACTGGAAGGGGGTGAAAGTGTCCAGAGGGGGGGGACTGGAAGTGGTTAATCATCTCCACTAACACTACCAATTGTGGAATGAGTACCCCCTTCTTACCATTCTAACAGTAAAACCCCTACACAGTTTAAGGGTGAACCACTTCTTGTCCAAGTTTGAGTGGCCACAAGTCATCTTCATTGACCCGGGACTGAATAGTTTCCTTCCCATGCTAGAACTGTTTAGTTATTTGTCATTTTGCAATAATATCCCCTCTTGAGCGTCTCTTCTCGAGGCAGAATAAGTTTACTGTTTGCATTCGTTCCTCATAACTGAGGTCCTCCAGTCCTCTTTTCAGCTTAGGCCGGCCATAGACTGCTTGAATCTCGACTGGTTCATCGATCAATCAACTTGGGTACAAGCAGCCTGCCTGGTTTTACATGTGATTATCGCTAGCAGCTGCTGTAGCCACTAGCAGTAATCCCTGGCTTCCCCCCCCCCCCCCTGCCATGCCGGGAGAACACAAAAGTTCGGCAGGAGGGATTCCTCCAACATTACTGTCTGTGTTGATGGGGGAATCATGCAAATTTCTTTCTTGCAAGAAAGAAATTTGCTCGGTGTATGGCCTGCCTTAGTTTCCCTCTCTCTCCAGTTCCAACAATCCCCCCTGAGGACTGAAGACCAGAACTGGAAAGCATACCCAATATGTGGCCGAATGGAGTTTTGTACAGTGTTAGAATGATAGTCATATCTCTTGAGTAAAAACCTTTTTCAATGCTAGTAGTCTGCTGTCTTTGCTTGCTGCAGCTTGGCATTGCATGCTATAGCCAAGCCTGTGGTCTACTAGGACCCCCATATCCTTTTCCACCTTGGATTCCCCCAGAAGTGGAAAAAGGATCTGGGGGTCCTAGTAGACCACAGGCTTGGCTATAGCATCCCGTCCAGGTGGACATTTCAGTCTCATCTGATTTCACCTTCTGGAGTAGGGTCCTTCAGGTGGCTCTTTGAGCTGCAGGCATACCCCAGTTCTCAGTTATTTTCTTGGGCCATTAAGCGTTTTCTGTATTGCCCGTCCCTCGGTTGGACTGTTTATGGACATCCCGAATGTTAAGACTTGTATCCCGCAATGGACCAGAAATAAAATAGGATTTTTGTAGTCCTGGTAAATTCTTTTTCTTGAAGTCCATTGACACAAATCCCACCTCTCTGTGTTTGTGATCATGTTCTCAGTGCTGCTTTGCTTCCGACCTGAGGCGTGCTGGTAGTGCGAGGGATTGCCTTGGATGGACCTACAGTCCAGTCCTCCTGTAGGCGGCGGCGTGTACCCCAGAGCTTACGCTTTACAAAGTTAATTCATCCAGGTAATGAACTGGAGCCATAACTATATTATAAGCTTTGGGTGGTGTTCTCCTTTAGAAGTTAAATAGCAAAGAAAAAAATTCCTTCATAACAGTGTGTGAGTCACATGTGCGGATTGTGTTTATTGCATCAGCAATGTTCATCTGACAGGAGTCACCTGATATTAATGGCATCACCAGCGAGGATTAGAGCCGCGTTTATTGTGCTCTTAGTCACCAAACAGCTGGCCGCATGCATTCATTTTGCTTTCTGAACACTTGTTTGCATTTTCTTGTTCATTTGTCAGGCTTCACACACGTCTGTCGCCTTTTTGACATGAATGGTTTTTGTTCTGTGCAAAAAAAAAAAAAAAAAATAGTTTTAGAAGATCATTCGTAGAAGATTGGATAGTTCACGAGTCTTGGGAGTTGACAGCAACAGATTCCAAATGCAAATAGCACACTTGAAATGAACTCTGGACCTTTTATCTGCTCATTGTAATTGGGAGAATGAGGGAATAACACACACCTGGCCATGGAACAGCTGAGAAGCCAATTGTCCCATTACTTTTGGTCCCTTAACAAGTGGGAGGCACATATGCAAACTGTTGTAATTCCTACACCGTTCACCTGATTTGGGTGTAAATACCCTCAAATTAAAGCTGACAGTCTGCAGTTAAAGCACATCTTGTTCGTTTCATTTCAAATCCATTGTGGTGGTGTATAGAGCCAAAAATGTTAGAATTGTGTCCATGTCCCGATATTTATGGACCTGACTGTACGTCTGACACATTATCAATGCCGTATTCAGAAATATTGTGTGGATATAGCGCAGCACAATGTGACTTCATTTTTGGGGTTGTCACCGTTCGTCACTTGCAGCTCTTTATAACTGACTGGTGCGCAGATTCATTGTGTAGAATACATTTGTCCTACGGAGTCTCTGTTGCTTTGTACTTTTGAATGTACAGTCATTGCAATGTATGGAATGGTCCTGCATACAGTACATACTTAGCCTGAGGACCTGGACACAAATCCGGAGATTGCTGTCCGGTGTCCCTGCTCAGTGTTACAGCCTTCAGCCTTCCTCAAACATTTTAACATGGAGGAACCCTTGAAATAACTGTCAGGTCTCAGGGAACCCCTTCTAATAATTATTATATGTGCATCTCAGGAGACATCAGCATGAATATACAGTGAAGGAAATGCGTATTTGCTCCCCGGCTGATGCTGAATGTTCGCCCCTCACACAGAAATGATCGGTCTAACAATGGAATGTTCGCCCCTCACACAGAAATGATCGGTCTAACAATGGAATGTTCGCCCCTCACACAGAAATGATCGGTCTAACAATGGAATGTTCGCCCCTCACACAGAAATGATCGGTCTAACAATGGAATGTTCGCCCCTCACACAGAATGATCGGTCTAACAATGGAATGTTCGCACCCTCACACAGAAATGATCGGTCTAACAATGGAATGTTCGCCCCTCACACAGAAATGATCGGTCTAACAATGGAATGTTCGCCCCTCACACAGAAATGATCGGTCTAACAATGGAATGTTCGCCCCTCACACAGAAATGATCGGTCTAACAATGGAATGTTCGGTGTAACACTGAGAGACAGAATACAACAACAAATTCAGCAGAAATGCGTCTAACAAATGATGACGGATCTGCATGTTCATGAGGGAAAGAAGGATTTGATCCCCTATCAGTCAGCAGGATTTCTGGCTCCCAGGTGTCTCATACAGGTAACAAGCTGAGATTAGAAGCAGTCTCTTAAAGGGAGTGCTGCTAATCTCATTGTGTTACCTGTATAAAAGACACCTGTCCACAGGAGCAATCAAACCATCAGATTCCAAACTCTCCACCATGGCAAAGACCAAAGAGCTGTCCAAGGAGGTCAGGGACAAGATGGTAGACCTACACAAGGCTGGACTGGGCTACCAAACTATGGCCAAGCAGCTTGGTGAGAAGGTGACAACAGTTGGTGCAATCATTCACAAATGGAAGAAACACAAAACAAGTGTCAGTCTCCCTAGGTCTGGTGCACCATGCAAGATCTCACCTCGTGGAGTGTCAATGATCATGAGAACAGTGAGGAATCATCCCAGAACTACACGTGAGGATCTTGTCAATGATCTCCAGGCAGCTGGGACCACAGTCACCAAGAAAACAATTGGTAACACACTACGCCGACGAGGACTGAAATCCTGCAGTGCCCGCAAGGTCCCTCTGCTCAAGAAAGCACATGTCCAGGCCCGTCTGAAGTCTGCCACTGAACATCTGAATGATGCCGAGGAGGACTGGTGGGAAGTGTTGTGGTCAGAGGAGACCAAAATCCAGCTCTTTGGCATCAACTCAACTCGCCGTGTTTGGAGGAGGAGGAATGCTGCCTATGACCCCAAGAACACCATCCCAACTGTGAAACATGGTGGTGGAAACATTCTGCTTTGGGGGTGTTTTTCTGCTAAGGGGACAGGACAACTGCACCGCATCAAAGGGACGATGGACGGGGCAATGTACCCTCAAATCTTGGGTGAGAACCTTCTTCCCTCAGCCAGGGCATTGAAAATGGGTGGTGGATGGGTGTTCCAGCATGACAATGACCCAAAACACACGGCCAAGGCAACAAAGGAGCGGCTCAAGAAGAAGCACATTAAGGTCCTGGAGTGGCCTAGCCAGTCTCCAGACCTTCATCCGATTGAAAATCTGTGGAGGGAGCTGAAAGTTTGAGTTGCCAGACGTCAGCCACCAAACCATAATGACTTGGAGAGGATCTGCCAAGAGGAGTGGGCCAAAATCCCTCCTGAGATGTGTGCGAACCTGGGGGCCAACTCCAGGAAACTTCTTACCTCTGTGATTGCCAACAAGGGATTTGTCACCAAGTACTAAGTCATGTTTTGTGAAGAGAATCCAATCCTTCTTTCCCTCATGAACATGCAGATCCGTCATCATTTGTTAGACGCATTTCTGCTGAATTTGTTGTTGTATTCTGTCTCTCAGTGTTACACCGAACATTCCATTGTTAGACCGATCATTTCTGTGTGAGGGGCGAACATTCCATTGTTAGACTGATCATTTCTGTGTGAGGGGCGAACATTCCATTGTTAGACCGATCATTTCTGTGTGAGGGGCGAACATTCCATTGTTAGACCGATCATTTCTGTGTGAGGGGCGAACATTCCATTGTTAGACTGATCATTTCTGTGTGAGGGGCGAACATTTCATTGTTAGACCGATCATTTCTGTGTGAGGGGCGAACATTCAGCATCAGCCGGGGAGCAAATACGCATTTCCTTCAATGTATGATAAATAGAAGGATATGGAATGTGATCTACTTAGTGTGTTTGACGCCGAGGGATGTTCCTTATGACAAAATGATCCTCAGTGATAAAGAAATGTATAATGATAATGGCAAGAAAAGAAGTGCAGACAGTGAAAGCTGGGTGTCCTAATGGTCAATGAAGAGTGGAGCTTCTACACTGGTGGCAAGCAAAGGGAAGAATGTCCCTTACATTGGGGGTCAGTGGGAAGAATGTCCCTTACATTGGGGATCAGTGGGAAGAATGTCCCTTACATTGGGGGTCAGTGGGAAGAATGTCCCTTACATTGGGGGTCAGTGGGAAGAATGTCCCTTACATTGGGGATCAGTGGGAAGAATGTCCCTTACATTGGGGGTCAGTGGGAAGAATGTCCCTTACATTGGGGATCAGTGGGAAGAATGTCCCTTACATTGGGGGTCAGTGGGAAGAATGTCCCTTACATTGGTGATCAGTGGGAAGAATGTCCCTTACATTGGGGATCAGTGGGAAGAATGTCCCTTACATTGGGGGTCAGTGGGAAGAATGTCCCTTACATTGGGGGTCAGTGGGAAGAATGTCCCTTACATTGTGTTATGATCCGCCAGGTGGTGCCTCAGGCTGCCAACTGACAGACCTACTCAGAGCGTGGGGTCTAAGCCCGGGCTGTGCTTTCACCAGAGCCCCTGATGGTGGGGATGGACTTGAAACAGTCCCGGGCCAGGTCACGACCTCCGAGCAGGCCCACCAGTGGCTGAGGAGACCTTTGGGGACAGGTACCGGGAGAGCCAGATATGAAGAGGATGGCGGCCCCAGCAGGGTAGTAACAGATCGTGGGCCCGTGAGGGTAAGCGGGGTACAGAATCGGTAGGCGAAGAGTAGTCGGGTCACACGCAGGGTCAGCAGGGAAGTCAATCCGTAGAATGGTCAGGGCAATCCGGGTCAAACGCAGGAGCAGGCAGAGTAGTCAGGACAATCCGGGTCAATCACAGGAGCAGGCAGAATAGTCAGGGCAATCCGGGTCAATCACAGGGGCAGGCAGCGTAGTCAGGGTCAATCAGGGTCACTAGACGGGTGCAGGAACTCAGGATCACAGGAAGACCTTGCGGCAATCTGTGACAGTGCAGGGCATCTTTAAATAGTGTGCCCTGCACTGTCATTGGCCGGCTAGGACGCGCCCCCGGCTGTCATTGGACGCCTGAGGCGCGCCCCCAGCACCTACTGCGCATGCGCGGCGTCCTGTCAGCCGCGGCTCGCCGGGACCTAGTGCCTGTGTCCCGGCGCGATCTGCCGCCAATGCGCATGCGCGGGGGACAGAGCCGTGATCGTGGACCACGGAGCCGCGATCCCTGACACATTGGTGGTCAGTGGGAAGAATGTCCCTTACATTGGTGGTCAGTGGGAAGAATGTCCTTTACATTGGGGTCAGTGGGAAGAATGTCCCTTACATTGGGGGTCAGTGGGAAGAATGTCCCTTACATTGGGGGTCAGTGGGAAGAATGTCCCTTACATTAGCGGTCAGTGGGAAGAATGTCCCTTACATTGGGGATCAGTGGGAAGAATGTCCCTTACATTGGAGGTCAGTGGGAAGAATGTCCCTTAAATTGGTGGTCAGTGGGAAGAATGTCCCTTACATTGGGGATCAGTGGGAAGAATGTCCCTTACATTGGAGGTCAGTGGGAAGAATGTCCCTTACATTGGTGATCAGTGGGAAGAATGTCCCTTACATTGGTGGTCAGTGGGAAGAATGTCCCTTAAATTGGTGGTCAGTGGGAAGAATGTCCCTTACATTGGGGATCAGTGGGAAGAATGTCCCTTACATTGGGGGTCAGTGGGAAGAATGTCCCTTACATTGGGGATCAGTAGGAAGAATGTCCCTTACATTGGGGGTCAGTGGGAAGAATGTCCCTTACATTGGGATCAGTGGGAAGAATGTCCCTTACATTGGTGGTCAGTGGGAAGAATGTCCCTTACATTGGTGATCAGTGGGAAGAATGTCCCTTACATTGGGGATCAGTGGGAAGAATGTCCCTTACATTGGGGATCAGTGGGAAGAATGTCCCTTACATTGGGGATCAGTGGGAAGAATGTCCCTTACATTGGGGATCAGTAGGAAGAATGTCCCTTACATTGGGGGTCAGTGGGAAGAATGTCCCTTACATTGGGGGTCAGTGGGAAGAATGTCCCTTACATTGGTGATCAGTGGGAAGAATGTCCCTTACATTGGGGGTCAGTGGGAAGAATGTCCCTTACATTGGGGGTCAGTGGGAAGAATGTCCCTTACATTGGTGGTCAGTGGGAAGAATGTCCCTTACATTGGGGGTCAGTGGGAAGAATGTCCCTTACATTGGAGGTCAGTGGGAAGAATGTCCCTTACATTTGGGGTCAGTGGGAAGAATGTCCCTTACATTGGGGGGTCAGTGGGAAGAATGTCCCTTACATTGGTGGTCAGTGGGAAGAATGTCCCTTACATTGGGGGGGTCAGTGGGAAGAATGTCCCTTACATTGGTGATCAGTGCGAAGAATGTCCTTACATTGGTGGTCAGTGGGAAGAATGTCTCTTACATTGGGGGTCATTGGGAAGAATGTCCCTTACATTGGTGATCAGTGGGAAGAATGTCCCTTATATTGGTGGTCAGTGGGAAGAATGTCCCTTATATTGGGGGTCAGAGGGAAGAATGTCCCTTACATTGGGGGGTCGGTGGGAAGAATGTCCCTTACATTGGTGATCAGTGGGAAGAATGTCCCTTATATTGGGGGTCAGAGGGAAGAATGTCCCTTACATTGGGGGGTCAGTGGGAAGAATGTCCCTTACATTGGGGGGGTCGGTGGGAAGAATGTCCCTTACATTGGGGGGTCGGTGGGAAGAATGTCCCTTACATTGGGGGTCAGTCAGTGCGAAGAATGTCCCTTACATTGGGGGGTCAGTGGGAAGAATGTCCCTTACATTGGTGATCAGTGCGAAGAATGTCCCTTACATTGGGGGTCATGGGGAAGAATGTCCCTTACATTGGGGGGGTCAGTGGGAAGAATGTCCCTTACATTGGTGGTCAGTGGGAAGAATGTCCCTTACATTGGTGGTCAGTGGGAAGAATGTCCCTTACATTGGGGGTCAGTGGGAAGAATGTCCCTTACATTGGGGGTCAGTGGGAAGAATGTCCCTTACATTGGGGGTCAGTGGGAAGAATGTCCCTTACATTGGGGGTCAGTGGGAGGAATGTCCCTTACATTGGGGGTCAGTGGGAAGAATGTCCCTTACATTGGGGGTCAGTGGGAAGAATGTCCCTTACATTGGGGGTCAGTGGGAAGAATGTCCCTTACATTGGGGGTCAGTGGGAAGAATGTACCTTACATTGGTGGTCAGTGCGAAGAATGTCCCTTACATTGGGGGGTCAGTGGGAAGAATGTCCCTTACATTGGTGATCAGTGCGAAGAATGTCCCTTACATTGGGGGTCAGGGGGAAGAATGTCCCTTACATTGGGGGGTCAGTGGGAGGAATGTCCCTTACATTGGGGGTCAGTGGGAAGAATGTCCCTTACATTGGGGGTCAGTGGGAAGAATGTCCCTTACATTGGGGGTCAGTGGGAAGAATGTCCCTTACATTGGGGGTCAGTGGGAAGAATGTCCCTTACATTGGGGGTCAGTGGGAAGAATGTCCCTTACATTGGGGGGTCAGTGGGAAGAATGTCCCTTACATTGGGGGGTCAGTGGGAAGAATGTCCCTTACATTGGTGATCAGTGGGAAGAATGTCCCTTACATTGGTGATCAGTGGGAAGAATGTCCCTTACATTGGGGGTCAGAGGGAAGAATGTCCCTTACATTGGGGGGTCAGTGGGAAGAATGTCCCTTACATTGGGGGGTCGGTGGGAAGAATGTCCCTTACATTGGGGGTCAGTGGGATGAATGTCCCTTACATTGGGGGTCAGTGGGAAGAAAATGTCCCTTACATTGGTGATCAGTGGGAAGAATGTCCCTTACATTGGGGGTCAGTGGGAAGAATGTCCCTTACATTGGTGGTCAGTGGAAGAATATCCTCCTCATATAGCTATGAAGGTCATTATATTCTGTGGTATGTTTTGTGAGAGGCAGGAATTGGTCATTGATGGTCAGGGAACCCCTGGTGACCTCTGGTTGGGGTAGGCCGGTCCTGTAGACAGGAGAATGTGATCATACAGTCTGTGAGAATTGCGGTGCCTCCGTTGGGTAATTAGCGTTGAACGTGTCCCGTGACGGATTGGTGAGGTCGGGTGAATTAGTGATCACATTGCTTTATATCAGATCCTTGTTGTGGCAATTTATGTAAATATCTTCCTTGTCCTGTAACTGATACTCACCCCCCCCCAGTTCCTCTTCTCTGCTTGCACAATACAAACAAATCTGTTCAGTCTTGAAATATCACCTCAAAGAGACCTTGTCAGCAGCTTAAAAATCTGCAGGTGAATGCAAAGAAAAATTGAGTATTCTGATTGGTCACTTGCAGTGTTTTCCTTTCCATAAATCTTCTTTATTCACATGGCTTTGGACTTACTACAAAAATGAGTTTTTTCCTGGAAGACTCAACACCCTGCAATGTTTCCTCCCTCTTCCCGTCGTAGCTCTGTCCTCTACCAGGAGTGTCTAGTTACTGTCTGTACGCCGGCTCCTGTCCCATGCGGAGTGATCCCTCCTCTGTAGTGCCGGCTCCTGTCCCATGCGGAGTGATCCCTCCTCTGTAGTGCCGGCTCCTGCCCCATGCGGAATGATCCCTCCTGTGTAGTGCCGGCTCCTGTCCCATGCGGAGTGATCCCTCCTCTGTAGTGCCGGCTCCTGTCCCATGCGGAGTGATCCCTCCTCTGTAGTGCCGGCTCCTGTCCCATGCAGAGTGATCCCTCCTCTGTAGTGCCGGCTCCTGTCCCATGCAGAGTGATCCCTCCTCTGTAGTGCCGGCTCCTGTGTCCCATGCAGAGTGATCCCTCCTCTGTAGTGCCGGCTCCTGTCCCATGCAGAGTGATCCCTCCTCTGTAGTGCCGGCTCCTGTCCCACGTGGAGTGATCCCTCCTCTAGTTCCGGCTCCTGTCCCACGTGGAGTGATCCCTCCTCTGTAGTGCCGGCTCCTGTCCCATGCGGAGTGATCCCTCCTCTAGTGCCATCTCCTGTCCCATGTTGAGTGACGCCAACTGCACTTCACCTCTTATACCGGCTAGCGGTCTCCAGAGTGGTGCCAGCTGCAGGAAAGAAGAGATCTTCAGCTCAGTGTGAAGCAATGCACCAGGCATAATAGTATAGGGCTGCTTTCACACTGGTGTGCTGCGGTCTACCCTCACCGCAGGTGCAGTGCAGTGTACATGTGACTTTTCTGTGGGTTTTTCTGCACTTAGCTATAGACTTGTGTTATATCCTGCAGTTTTCTGGTTCTGATGACATCACATTCAAGTCCAAAATGGCGGCGCTGGAGAACCCCCCAGCAGTGAGAAGAGCCGACTGTTAGACGATAGCGCTGGCGACCCCTCCGGAAAACGCAAATTTTTTGGTTGTCCTCCAGTCATATTCACCACCTCGTCAGTGCCCATCAGCACCACCTTGTCAGTGCCACCTCATCATTGCCCATCAGTGCAGCCTCGTCATTGCCCATCAGTGCAGCCTCGTCATTGCCCATCAGTGCAGCCTCGTCATTGCCCATCAGTGCAGCCTCGTCATTGCCCATCAGTGCAGCCTCGTCATTGCCCATCAGTGCAGCCTCGTCATTGCCCATCAGTTCAGCCTCGTCATTGCCCATCAGTGCAGCCCTGTCATTGCCCATCAGTGCAGCCTCGTCATTGCCCGTCAGTGCAGCCCTGTCATTGTCCATCAGTGCAGCCTCGTCATTGCTCATCAGTGCAGCCTCGTCATTGCTCATCAGTGCAGCCTCGTCATTGCCCATCAGTGCAGCCTGGTCATTGCCCATCAGTGCAGCCTCGTCATTGCCCGTCAGTGCAGCCCTGTCATTGCCCATCAGTGCAGCCTCGTCATTGCCCATCAGTGCAGCCTCGTCATTGCCCATCAGTTCAGCCTTTCATTGCCGATCAGTTCAGCCTTTCATTGTCCATCAGTTCAGCCTCGTCATTGCCCATCAGTTCAGCCTCATCATTGCCCATCAGTGCAGCCTCATCATTGCCCATCAGTGCAGCCTCATCATTGCCCATCAGTGCAGCCTCGTCATTGCCCATCAGTTCAACCTCGTGATTGCCCATCAGTGCAGCCTCATTAGTCCCCATCAGTGCAGCCTCGTCATTGCCCATCAGTTCAGCCTCGTCATTGCCCATCAGTGCAGCCTCGTCATTGCCCATCAGTGCAGCCTCGTCATTGCCTATCAGTTCAGCCTCGTCATTGCCCATCAGTTCAGCCTTTCATTGCTCATCAGTGCAGCCTCGTCATTGCTCATCAGTGCAGCCTCATCATTGCCCATCAGTTCAGCTTTTCATTGCTCATCAGTTCAGCCTCATCATTGCCCATCAGTTCAGCTTTTCATTGCCGATCAGTTCAGCCTTTCATTTTCCATCAGTTCAGCCTCGTCATTGCCCATCAGTGCAGCCTCATTAGTCCCCATCAGTGCAGCCTCGTCATTGCTCATCAGTTCAGCCTCGTCATTGCCCATCAGTTCAGCCTCGTCATTGCCCATCAGTGCAGCCTCGTCATTGCCCATCAGTGCAGCCTCGTCATTGCCTATCAGTTCAGCCTCGTCATTGCCCATCAGTTCAGCCTTTCATTGCTCATCAGTGCAGCCTCGTCATTGCCCATCAGTTCAGCCTTTCATTGCTCATCAGTTCAGCCTCATCATTGCCCATCAGTTCAGCCTTTCATTGCCGATCAGTTCAGCCTTTCATTTTCCATCAGTTCAGCCTCGTCATTGCCCATCAGTGCAGCCTCATTAGTCCCCATCAGTGCAGCCTCGTCATTGCTCATCAGTTCAGCCTCGTCATTGCCCATCAGTTCAGCCTCGTCATTGACAATCAGTGCAGCCTCGTCATTGCCCATCAGTGCAGCCTCATTAGTCCCCATCAGTGCAGCCTCGTCATTGCCCATCAGTTCAGCCTCGTCATTGCCCATCAGTTCAGCCTTTCATTGCCCATCAGCTCAGCCTCGTCATTGTTCATCAGTGCAGCCTCGTCATTGCCCATCAGTTCAGCCTCGTCATTGCCCATCAGTGCAGCCCTGTCATTGCCCATCAGTGGAGCCTCGTCGTTGCCCATCAGTGCAGCCTCGTCATTGCCCATCAGTTCAGCCTCGTCGTTGCCCATCAGTTCAGCCTCGTCGTTGTCCATCAGTTCAGCCTCGTCATTGCCCATCAGTTCAGCCTCGTCATTGCCCATCAATTCAGCCTCGTCATTGCCCATCAGTTCAGCCTCGTCATTGCCCATCAGTTCAGCCTCGTCATTGCCCATCAGTGCAGCCTCGTCATTGCCCATCAGTTCAGCCTCATTAGTCCCCATCAGTTCAGCCTCGTCATTGCCCATCAGTTCAGCCTCGTCATTGCCCATCAGTTCAGCCTTTCATTGCCCATCAGTGCAGCCTCGTCATTGCCCATCAGTGCAGCCTCGTCATTGCCCATCAGTTCAGCCTCGTCATTGCCCATCAGTGCAGCCTTGTCATTGCCCATCAGTTCAGCCTCGTCGTTGCCCATCAGTTCAGCCTCGTCGTTGCCCATCAGTGCAGCCTCGTCATTGCCCATCAGTTCAGCCTCGTCGTTGCCCATCAGTTCAGCCTCGTCATTGCCCATCAGTTCAGCCTCGTCATTGCCCATCAGTTCAGCCTCGTCATTGCCCATCAGTTCAGCCTCGTCATTGCCCATCAGTGCAGCCTCGTCATTGCCCATCAGTGCAGCCTCGTCATTGCCCATCAGTTCAGCCTCGTCATTGCCCATCAGTGCAGCCTCGTCATTGCCCATCAGTTCAGCCTCGTCATTGCCCATCAGTGCAGCCTCGTCATTGCCCATCAGTGCAGCCTCGTCATTGCCCATCAGTGCAGCCTCGTCATTGCCCATCAGTTCAGCCTCGTCATTGCCCATCAGTGCAGCCTCGTCATTGCCCATCAGTGCAGCCTCGTCATTGCCCATCAGTTCAGCCTCGTCATTGCCCATCAGTGCAGCCTCGTCATTGCCCATCAGTGCAGCCTCGTCATTGCCCATCAGTGCAGCCTCGTCATTGCCCATCAGTTCAGCCTCGTCATTGCCCATCAGTGCAGCCTCGTCATTGCCCATCAGTTCAGCCTCGTCATTGCCCATCAGTTCAGCCTCGTCATTGCCCATCAGTTCAGCCTCGTCATTGCCCATCAGTTCAGCCTCGTCATTGCCCATCAGTTCAGCCTCGTCATTGCCCATCAGTGCAGCCTCGTCATTGCCCATCAGTGCAGCCTCGTCATTGCCCATCAGTTCAGCCTCGTCATTGCCCATCAGTGCAGCCTCGTCATTGCCCATCAGTGCAGCCTCGTCATTGCCCATCAGTTCAGCCTCGTCATTGCCCATCAGTTCAGCCTCGTCATTGCCCATCAGTGCAGCCTCATCATTGCCCATCAGTTCAGCCTCGTCATTGCCCATCAGTGCAGCCTCGTCATTGCCCATCAGTGCAGCCTTGTCATTGCCCATCAGTGCAGCCTCGTCATTGCCCATCAGTTCAGCCTCGTCATTGCCCATCAGTGCAACCTCGTCATTGCCCATCAGTTCAGCCTCGTCATTGCCCATCAGTTCAGCCTCATCATTGCCCATCAGTTCAGCCTCGTCATTGCCCATCAGTTCAGCCTCGTCATTGCCCATCAGTTCAGCCTTTCATTGCCCATCAGTGCAGCCTCATTAGTCCCCATCAGTGCAGCCTCATCAGAGTTCATCAGTGAAGAAGAAAAATTACTTTTTTATAAAATTTCATAACAAAAATTAAGAAAAACATTTTTTTTCAAAAAATTTTTGTTTAGAAAAAATATAACACCCCCCCCTCCATACACACCCAATGGTGATCAAATACCACCAAAATAAAGCTCTATCTGTTTAAAAAAAGATGTGATAAAAATGTCATATGGGTACAGTGTTGCATGACCCGCGCAACTGTCATTCATAGTTTGATAGCAATTGGCCTGGGCAGGAAGGGGGTTAAAGTGCCCGGTATTGGAGGGGTTAATTCCTGCATTTTCATACACGAGTCTTCTTTCCTGCGTCTCTCATGTGCAGGGCAGCCCATCGACATTGTTAGACTGCCCTACATGCCACGCGTGGAAATCTGCCCGCACTGGGGTGAACCAAGCCTTGCCTCTCCTACGTGAGAGCGGTGTTTCCTCGCACAGGCACTGCGTACGTCCCCATTCATGTCAGTTGGGATGCAGCCGCTGTACGGATTCAGCCGCTGCTCCCAGTTTGACATCGAAGTGGGCGCACAGCCCCCGAATGTGGGCAATGTGTGTGTTGGGGGGGGGGGGCGGTACAGATTGGAGGCATCAGCGGCTGCATCCCGATTGACATGAATGGGACCGCCTGCGTGGGGACGCACGCACACCTGCGCGGGGGAAACGCGCCTCTCGCAGGGGTATACGCGGCGGTACGCCCCGTGTGAACGAGGAACGACTCTTTGCCTCCGCCATTCCGCCATCCCCTTTTCTCCAGCTCCGAATTATCGGGGAAAATGGCGGCTGCGCAGCTGGTAGTCGGACACCATCTGCCTTCCGTCATGCAGCAGTAATGACTTGGATTTGATTACTGTCCTCGCCGTGGAAACGATCGAGCCGATTACCGTCAGTGAAATGAATCAGATCCATGGGATGGTTTACTTCCAGCAGAGAACGTCTCTGCCTCTCTGATTGTCCTCCTGTAACCCGTCCCTGCGGTGACCTGGGAACACCCCCATCCCTCGCTCATTGCAGTGACCTGGGAAACACCCCCATCCCTCGCTCATTGCAGTGACCTGGGAACACCCTCATCCCTCGCTCATTGCAGTGACCTGGGAACACCCCCATCCCTCGCTCATTGCAGTGACCTGGGAACACCCCCATCCCTCGCTCATTGCAGTGACCTGGGAACACCCCCATCCCTCGCTCATTGCAGTGACCTGGGAACACCCCCATCCCTCGCTCATTGCAGTGACCTGGGAACACCCCCATCCCTCGCTCATTGCAGTGACCTGGGAACACCCCCATCCCTCGCTCGCTCGTTGCGTGTTTTCTTTCTCTGTCCTCCTAGCTGGTATTGTAAACAGTTTGGTAGGAAATGTTCTGTACGGCATGGAGCTTGCTGGGTGATTCCAGGTGACTTCCTGTCTGTCTGAATTCCAGGCGGGACGACTCGCACAATCCTGCACGAGGCTGCTGCTCGCTCTCCTCCTCGCCGTCCAGCGATGGCCTGCAGCACGCAGGGACGGCTCACATCCAGGATCTGCTCTGCATCTCACAAAGAACACGCAGATCTCTAAAGCCGATCGCTGGCGGCTCGTTCACACTGGCAGTTGATGGCGCGGTAGTGCGCCGATTGAGGCGGTGAGGAAGGCGATGCGGCGGCTTCTCACTGCTCATCAAATTCTCTCTGAAGAACGATCTGAACGCAAATCGCTCTGCAGAGGCCAAAGCATGCATGAACGAGCTGTAAGGGTCCCATCTACTTCCTGGCGTTGTGTTCATACGTGTGCGTTACGTCACATGTTACCGCGCGTTGCGGTAAGGCAGCCAATGTGGATGAGCTGCCAAGGCACTATAACATGCTTGAAGTAGCGCATGACCGGTTTTCTGCTGCAGCTCACTACCCTGGGATGTGACATTCTACATGTAGCCTGAATCCAGAGTCTCCAAACTGCGGCCCGTGGGCACTATTCCTCCCACTGACACCAATGATGGGGCACTATTCCTCCCACTGACACCAATGATGGGGCACTATTCCTCCCCCACTGACACCAATGATGGGGCACTATTCCTCCCACTGACACCAATGATGGGGCACTATTCCTCCCACTGACACCAATGATGGGGCACTATTCCTCCCACTGACACCAATGATGGGGCACTATTCCTCCCACTGACACCAATGATGGGGCACTATTCCTCCCACTGACACCAATGATGGGGCACTATTCCTCCCACTGACACCAATGATGGGGCACTATTCCTCCCACTGACACCAATGATGGAGCACTATTCCTCCCACTGACACCAATCATGGAGCACTATTCCTCCCACTGACACCAATGATGGGGCACTATTCCTCCCACTGACACCAATGATGGGGTACTATTCCTCCCACTGACACCAATGATGGGGCACTATTCCTCCCACTGACACCAATGATGGGGCACTATTCCTCCACTGACACCAATGATGGAGCACTATTCCTCCCCCTGACACCAATGATGGGGCACTATTCCTCCCACTGACACCAATGGTGGGGCACTATTCCTCCCACTGACACCAATGGTGGGGCACTATTCCTCCCACTGACACCAATGATGGGGCACTATTCCTCCCCCTGACACCTATGATGGGGCACTATTCCTCCCACTGACACCAATGGTGGGGCACTATTCCCCCCACTGACACCAATGATGGGGTACTATTCCTCCCACTGACACCTATGATGGGGCACTATTCCTCCACTGACACTATGATGGGGCACTATTCCTCCACTGACACCAATGATGGGGCACTATTCCTCCCACTGACACCAATGATGGGGCACTATTCCTCCCACTGACACCAATGATGGGGCACTATTCCTCCCACTGACACCAATGATGGGGCACTATTCCTCCCACTGACACCAATGATGGGGCACTATTCCTCCCACTGACACCAATGATGGGCACTATTCCTCCCACTGACACCAATCATGGAGCACTATTCCTCCCACTGACACCAATGATGGGGCACTACTATTCCTCCCACTGACACCAATGATGGGGCACTATTCCTCCCACTGACACCTATGATGGGGCACTATTCCTCCCCACTGACACCAATGATGAGGCACTATTCCTCCCACTGACACCAATGATGGGACACTATTCCTCCCCACTGACACCAATGATGGGGCACTATTCCTCCCACTGACACCAATGATGGGGCACTATTCCTCCCACTGACACCAATGATGGGGCACTATTCCTCCCACTGACACCAATGATGGGGCACTATTCCTCCCACTGACACCAATGATGGGGCACTATTCCTCCCACTGACACCAATGATGGGGCACTATTCCTCCCACTGACACCAATGATGGGGCACTATTCCTCCCACTGACACCAATGATGGGGCACTATTCCTCCCACTGACACCAATGATGGAGCACTATTCCTCCCACTGACACCAATGATGGGGCACTATTCCTCCCACTGACACCAATGATGGGGCACTATATTCCTCCCACTGACACCAATGATGGGGCACTATTCCTCCCACTGACACCAATGATGGGGCACTATTCCTCCCACTGACACCAATGGTGGGGCACTATTCCTCCCACTGACACCAATGATGGGGCACTATTCCTCCCACTGACACCAATGATGGAGCACTATTCCTCCCACTGACACCAATGATGGGGCACTATTCCCCCACTGACACCAATGATGGGGTACTATTCCTCCCACTGACACCTATGATGGGGCACTATTCTCCCACTGACACCTATGATGGGGCACTATTCCTCCCACTGACACCAATGATGGGGCACTATTCCTCCCACTGACACCAATGATGGGGCACTATTCCTCCCACTGACACCAATGATGGGGCACTATTTCCCCACTGACACCAATGATGGGGCACTATTCCTCCACTGACACCAATGATGGGGCACTATTCCTCCCACTGACACCAATGATGGGGCACTATTCCTCCCACTGACACCAATGATGGGGCACTATTCCTCCTACTGACACCAATGATGGGACTATTCCTCCCACTGACACCAATGATGGAGCACTATTCCTCCCACTGACACCAATGATGGGGCACTATTCCTCCCACTGACACCAATGATGGGGCACTATTCCTCTCACTGACACCAATGATGGGGCACTATTCCTCCACTGACACCAATGATGGGGACACTCTTCCTCCCACTGACACCAATGATGAGGCACTATTCCTCCCACTGACACCAATGATGGGGTACTATTCCTCCCACTGATACCAATGATGGGGCACTATTCCTCCCACTGACACCAATGATGGGGCACTATTCCTCCCACTGACACCAATGATGGGGCACTATACCTTTCATAGACACCAATGATGGGGCACTATTCCTCCCACTGATACCAATGATGGGGCACTATTCCTCCCACTGACACCAATGATGGGGCACTATTCCTCCCCACTGATACCCAATGATGGGGCACTATTCCTCCCACTGACACCAATGATGGGGCACTATTCCTCCCACTGACACCAATGATGGGACACTATTCCTCCCACTGACACCAATGATGGGGCACTATTCCTCCCACTGACACCAATGATGGGGCACTATTCCTCCCACTGACACCAATGATAGGGCACTATTCCTCCCACTTACACCAATGATAGGACACTATTCCTCCCACTGACACCAATGATGGGGCATATACCTTTTCCCACTGACACCAATGATGGGGCACTATTCCTCCCACTGATACCAATGATGGGGCACTATTCCTCCTCCATGATACCAATGATGGGACACTATTCCTCCCACTGATACCAATGATGGGGGCACTATTCCTCCCACTGACACCAATGATGGGGCACTCTTCCTCCCACTGATACCAATGATGGGACACTATTCCTCCCACTGATACCAATGATGGGGCACTATTCCTCCCACTGACACCAAATGATGAGGCACTATTTCCTCCCACTGACACCAATGATGGGACACTCTTTCCTCCCATGACACCAATTGATGAGGGCACTATTCTCCATGACACCAATGATGGGGTACTATTCCTCCCACTGATACCAATGATGGGGCACTATTTCCCCCACTGACACCAATGATGGGGTACTATTCCTCCCACTGACACCCTTGATGGGGCACTATTCCTCCACTGACACCTATGATGGGGCACTATTCCTCCCACTGACACCAATGATGGGGCACTAATATTCCTCCCACTGACACCAATGATGGGGCACTATTCCTCCCACTGACACCAATGATGGGGCACTATTCCCCCCCACTGACACCAATGATGGGGCACTGATTCCTCCCACTGACACCAATGATGGGGCACTATTCCTCCCCACTGACACCAATGATGGGACACTCTTCCTCCCACTGACACCAATGATGGGACACTATTCCTTTCACTGACACCAATGATGGGGACACACTATTCCTCCCACTGACACCAATGATGGGACACTATTCCTCCCACTGACACCAATGATGGTCTCCCAATTGTGCTCCATGTTGTCACCCTGTTGTCAAAACAAAGCACAGTCATGGACCACTGTTGTCACCATCAAGAGACGCCAGGCAGCCATTGCTGGAGCATATGTAGGCATGAAGTGGCTGCAAAGAGGCTGCAGGGGATTAAAAGCACTGATAGGACGAAAGTGAAAACTGCATTTTATTTACAAAAAAAAAAAAAAGGTAATAGTTTTTATGACACCCACGAGGGAATCATGACGGGTATGATAGACACCCTTTAGATTTTCAGTCGGCCGCCACACCGAAATGGTCAATGCCGGGGCCACTTCATATACCTGTCACAGACCGGTATGATGGAGCCGGGTGGGTGTATGGTACAAATCCAACACCAGAGGAGTAACGGCTCCAGGGATCTCATTGGCTGGAACATTTCCCATGGCCCTCTAAGGGTCTGACACCAATGACACCCGCTCGGCTCCACCTTTCTTCTTTTGATGGAGTCGCCTTTAACCAATGTTTTTTTTTTGCCTCGTGGCAGTTGTTAATGTGTCCTATCATTGTCTCCATGTCTCGTGGCAGTTGTTAATGTGTCCTATCATTGTCTCCCATTTCCTCGTGGCAGTTGTTAATGTGTCCTATCATTGTCTCCATGTCTCGTGGCAGTTGTTAATGTGTCCTATCATTGTTCTCCATGTCTCGTGGCAGTTGTTAATGTGTCCTATCATTGTCTCCATGTCTCGTGGCAGTTGTTAATGTGTGTCCTATCATTGTCTCCATGTCTCGTGGCAGTTGTTAATGATCTATCATTGTCTCCATGTCTCGTGGCAGTTGTTAATGTGTCCTATCATTGTCTCCATGTCTCGTGGCAGTTGTTAATGTGTCCTATCATTGTCTCCATGTCTCGTGGCAGTTGTTTAATGTGCATCCTTCATTGTTCCATGTCTCGTGGCGGTTGTTAATGTGTCCTATCATTGGTCTCCATGTTTCGTGGCAGTTAATGTGTCCTATCATTGTCTCCATGTCTCGTGGCAGTTTGTTAATGTGTCCTATCATTGTCTCCATGTCTCGTGGCAGTTGTTAATGTGTCGTACTATCATTGTCTCCATGTCTCGTGGCAGTTGTTAATGTGTCCTATCATTGTCTCCATGTCTCGTGGCAGTTGTTAATGTGTCCTATCATTGTCTCCATGTCTCGTGGGTAGTTAATGTGTCCTATCATTGTCTCCATGTCTCGTGGCAGTTGTTAATGTGTCCTATCATTGTCTCCATGTTTCGTGGGCAGTTAATGTGTCCTATCATTGTCTCCATGTCTCGTGGCAGTTGTTAATGTGTTCCTATCATTGTCTCCATGTCTCGTGGCAGTTGTTAATGTGTCCTATCATTGTCTCCATGTTTCGTGGTAGTTAATGTGTCCTATCATTGTCTCCATGTCTCCTGGCAGTTGTTAATGTGTCCTATCATTGTCTCCATGTTTCGTGGGCAGTTGTTAATGTGTCCTATCATTGTCTCCATGTCTCGTGGCAGTTGTTAATGTGTCTATCTATTGTCTCCATGTCTCGTAGGTGTTAATGTGTCCTATCATTGTCTCCATGTCTCCTGGCAGTTGTTAATGTGTCCTATCATTGTCTCCATGTTTCGTGGCAGTTGTTAATGTGTCCTATCATTGTCTCCATGTCTCGTGCAGTTGTTAATGATGTCCTATCATTGTCTCCATGTCTCGTGGCAGTTGTTAAGGTGTCCTATCATTGTCTCCATGTCTCGTGGCAGTTGTTAAGGTGTCCTATCATTGTTTCCATGTCTCGTGGCAGTTTTTTAATGTGTCCTATCATTGTTTCCATGTCTCGTGGCAGTTGTTAATGTGTCCTATCATTGTCTCCATGTCTCGTGGCAGTTGTTAATGTGTCCTATCATTGTCTCCATGTCTCGTGGCGGTTGTTAATGTGTCCTATCATTGTCTCCATGTCTCGTGGCAGTTGTTAATGTGTCCTATCATTGTCTCCATGTCTCCTGGCAGTTGTTAATGTGTCCTATCATTGTCTCCATGTCTCTTTGCAGTTGACCTTCCTCTGTATTTCCCGCGAGATCAGCCCACCCTGACGTTTCAGTCCGTCTATCACTTCACGAACAGCGGGCAGCTCTACTCCCAGGCCCAGAAGAACTACCCCTACAGCCCACGTTGGGACGGGAACGAGATGGCCAAGAGAGCCAAGTAAGACCATGTGACTATTGAATCGCTCACTTGGGGGGGGGGGGATTGTGCTAAGAGGAGGAATTTGGGGGGGGGGGGGGGGGGGGTTGTGCTAGGAGGAGAATTTTGGGGGGATTGTGCTAAGAGGAGGAATTTGGGGGGGGATTGTGCTAAGAGGCGGGAGGAATTTGGGGGGGGATTGTGCTAAGAGGAGGAATTTGGGGGGGATTGTGCTAGGAGAGAGAAATTTGGGAGGGATTGTGCTAGGAGGAGGAATTTGGGGGGGGATTTGTGCTAAGAGGGATTTGTGCTAAGAGGAGGAATTTGGGGGGGGGATTGTGCTAAGAGGAGGAATTTGGGGGGGGATTGTGCTAAAGGAGGAATTTGATTGTGCTAAGAGGAGGAATTTGGGGGGTGGATTGTGCTAAGAGGAGGAATTTGGGGGGATTGTGCTAGGAGGAGGAATTTGGGGGGGATTGTGCTAAGAGGAGAATTTTTGGAGGGATTGTGGGGGGATTTGGGGGTGCTAAGATAAGAGTGAGAGGAATATATTGGGGGGGATTGTGCTAAGAGGAGGAATTTTGCGGGGGGATTGTGCTAAGAGAGGGTATTTGGGGGGGATTGTTGGCCACTACTATCTTTAAGAGGAGGGAATTTGGGGGGGATTGTAGCTAAGGATGGAGGTAAGATTAGGGGGAGATTAGTGTTAAGAGGAGGAATATGCGCGGGGATTGTGCCTAAGAGGAGGTAATCTTGTGGGGGATTGTGCTAGGGGTAGGAATTTAGGAGGGATATTGTGGCCAGGAGGGTATTAAATGTGGGGGAACGCAAGAGATCCCTAAGATCCTTGAACCTAAGACCACTGCAGAACTCTGGCCTCTCACAGACTTGCGTTTTAGGGACTTGTATCACACCCGGTGCCAAACATGGCGTGTTTTCCCGCACGGCACCAAAAAATGTGCTGCGTTTTGGCAGTCGCCGCATGGATGCCATTTAATTCCTAATGACCCTTCAACCATGCCTAATGCCTTAAACAGGTTAAAAAAGATTGAGCGCACGTGGATCCACCTCCTGGTGTGATGAACAAGCCCTCAGACTGGGTGTTGTCCCCATAATTGTAACACGATTTCAAAAGGCCGTCGCTATGTGACAGAAAAGATGTTAGGAAATCACTGTCCCGTCAGAGCAACAGTAGCTCACTTTTTGCGCGTTCTTTGATATGAAAGGGCATTTGGAGGGAGAGCTTTGGGATCAAAGGAGTTTAAGGAGATAGACAAGGGTGTCAGCACCAAAGGTTTTTAGGGTTGACCAGCAGAAACTATTTATATTTATAAAATCCCAAGAAAAAATAGTTACCTATCACATTTTTCAAAGGTTTGTACAGTGTCTTTCAACCGGTGGGCTGTGAAATTGCTCTTTGGGAAGACAGATGGGCAAGTCGCTTGGAGGACTCTAGAGGTTTCAGGTGTAGAGAGTATTCTTCTGAAACAACATGGCTTCACACGCTGGTTACCATACTCTCTCAGAACCTACTGGATGAATGTCTGATTTAGCTCTCGGAAGCACCTCAACGACCTGACTCCAAAACTTCCCCAAGATTATGGCAATTATTTTCATCCCAAACCATGCATCTCAAGCCTCAATAAAAATTTTTGGTCCAAAAAAAATAGAAACACTACAAAGGGAGGGGTGAAATGGGCGCCATTTTTTTCATGTTTTAAAGCAGAAGTGGAAAGTGGGCATTCTTTTTTTTCCCGCTGTGTGAAAAGAGACACCTAGCTAACAGGGGGGAAGCCTCACTTTTCTTCATTCACCCTAGTAAATACGGAGGCCCTGTCAAGCTTACTGAGCCCTTCCCAAAAAAGGAAAAAATTGGGTTTGGGGGCCCCCCTTTTGCTGGCCCTCTGTGACTGAAAATTGCCAATTTTAAATTTTCCATGTGGTGAGGTTCAGTGTAAAAATGATTTTGGCGTAAAAGTCTTTTGTCTATAACATAAGCCCCGCCCAAAATGGGGCCACCTGGAAACCGGAAGGAGACAGAAGGGCAATTTTTGTAAGGGTTTTGACCCGGAGTTTAAAAAAAACAACAAAAGACCCGCAAGCCCCAATTTTCATTTTTTCCCCAAAACCTGTGTCCACAAACAAAGGGAACCCATCAACAAACATTTCCCCGGGGGAAACTGTGATGACGAACCCCTAGTGACCGATATTAAAGCCCAGAAGGGGGACAGAGTGGTGCAAACAATCCATAAATGGTGGATTATCAAAACCCAAAGGAAGACTTTAAAATGGGGCCCCCAAAAAAATCGAGGGTTCACACCCGTTTTTCCCCAAACCCCCGACGTGCTTTCGGTGACCCAAAAACCCCCCCCCAAGCTTACCACCAAGGGCTGCTTGTGCCAACTGTAAAGCAAAGGTGGTGGCACAATCATGGGGGTTGGGGGAGCCCAAAAAAACTTTGTATTCGCAGGTCCCCCTCATCACCTTACAAGGGGGGCTCCCCCGGGCCCGCAACTATGTACAAATTTGTGGCCGAAACCCTGTGCGCCCCCCCCCCCCATGGTTTCAGACAAAATTTTTTTCCCAAAGATGGTGCCCTTTTTCCAAGACATAAAGCTTCCCCAAATTCACACAGCTGAAAAGTCGAAACCCTGGTTTGGGACAAGTATGCGGAAAGTCTTGGGACCTTCCCGGGGGATTTGCAGTCTTTTTGGGCCTCAGTATCATAGAGCATTTTTTGGGTTTAATTTTTGGAAAAACAAGGTTTTTGGCCCCGTTTTTTCCGCCTCCGGGGGATCCTCTTTCGGGAATTGGGGAAAGATTTTTGCATGAAGAGTTTGGGAAACAGATTCCATTACCTCCATCCAAAACTTATAAATTTTTCAATTCCCAGGAGAAAAATTTTAGGGCCGAAATTGGTAACCAAAGGGGGTCCATCCCCATTTTAGGGAAAAACCGGAATTTTTCCCTTTTTTTTAAACCCGCTGGTTTTCCCTCATTGTGTACAAACCCCCCGATCCATTGGCCCTTTCCCTTTTGGGATTAAAGGGAATGAAAAAAAGATTTGGCTCTTGGGTAATGAATGGAAAAACCCTTGCTATGGTTCTGCGTCCCCTTTTCCAAACTCAACCATGTAAAAAGAATGGCCCCCTTTTACTAAACTGCCTCCAGTTACCTCGAGGGACAGAAGAAAGGTTGGAAAGTGTCCCCTCCGGGGTTCCAAAGTTTAGATTTCTCCCCTTTTTCCCTTGGAAATGTGGGAATGGGGTGGGGAAAGCAATTTCCCCACTGAGGATTCCCCTGACAGTCAGCAGGCCCCTGTTTGCTGACACCGGGGGGTCTCCCCACATTTTAGCGGAAGGGTTTTAGAGGTTTACACGCTGGTCATGTTTTACTGGAACGCCATAATTGGTCCCTTAAAGGGCATGGAATGCCAAGTCCCCTTTTTAAACCGTTGGCATTGCCCAACCACTTTTGCAAAAAAAAAAAAAAAAAAATTTAAAACAAGGGGATTAAAGCCTAATCCAGCCCAAAAACTTTTTTTAAAAATTTTAATAGGTTAAAAGGGGGGTCCAAAAATTCTGTCAAAATTTTTTTTCCCCTCTTTGGAGATTTTTCCCCCTTTCTTTCCCGTCCCAGTGTAAAAACCAGAACAAAAGATGGTTAATGTGTCACCATGCGCAACAACAATAAAAATCTGAGGAGCCTCTCCCCATACGTGCGTCTTGCTGCTATTCTGTCACATTATGAGCCAGAGGGCCGTCCTTTAAGGTTGTTTTCACGACTAGGCTTCAGCTTGTATTCCCCACATGGAAGATAAAGATATTGTTTAAAAATGTTCCTCCCAAATATAGTGAACATGACTTTGAAATGCTACAATTGGCCGTATTCAATATATTTTATATATATATATATATTATTTATATATATATATACTGTATGTTGAAACGCATTTTTTATATACTTTCAAAATAAATAAATATATATTTTTTAAATATTGTCTTCAGATTGTTTTTTTAACATATACAAAAAAGCTCATTTTACATATATTTAATAATGCACTTCCAAAATGTAGATCAAATAGGGGGGAATTAGTAGAATATTTTTATCATATATTTTTTAATCTAAAAAAAAGAAATGCAATTCAATACAGTAAAGGGAGTGTAAATATCTATATAAATTTTATAAATACAGGGCAAGAAAAAAATAAAGTGCCCCCCTTTGGGGTTCCGTGGATTTTTTGCCCTGAATTGGGCCAAAAAAAAAAAAAAAGTGCTCCCGAACGTCATTTTAACACAACCCAAAAGAAAAACAGTTCCCCCGAACTTTAAAACTAACACCAAAAATTAATTGGGCGCCTTGGTTTTTAAATTTCAAAATAAAATTTCCCAAAATTCCCCAGTTTCAGGGGGAAAAAATATTGGGGCCCTACTTAATGACCTTTTTCCCCCGCCCAATTGTGAAACCAGGAGTGACCCAAACCCCCACCCAATCAAATGTGAAAGAAATTGGAAAGGTTTGCTGAACCTTTTTTAGGGGGTTTTCTGGGGGTTTCAAGAAGCACTGTCGATGTGAAAACCATTTCCCCGAGAAAAGAGGGTCTCAAAAAAGACCTACCAAAGAAAAAATTGGTTTACCCCGCCATGAAGCGGGAAAGGGTTACCCAAAATTTTCTCCAAAACCTTTGGGTGGTTTAACCCTTCCACCCGGGGTCTTGGGAAAATTTGCTTTTTTTAAACGAATTTTTTTCCTTTCCGGGAAATAAATCGCATTGGATGCGGGAGAAAAACCCCCCCCAAAAAAAGGTGCAATCTTGCTTACCACCGAAACCCCGATCGTAAACTAAAACAATTCCTTCCCCTCCCCAAAAGGGGGTTTGCTCCCGTGAAATGTGGGGGGGTGGAGCTCCCCGTTAACCCTAAAAAAGTAAAAACAGGCACACCTCAGGATGAAGTTTAATTTCCCCATAAGGCCCGAAACGACTCCAAATCCGGGTTTTTTTTACAACAGACCCCCAAACCCCCCCCCCAAAAACCCTGAATAAAAGGCAATCCCCTCCCAAACCGAACAATGCAATGGGAGTGCCCATACACAAAGGAAATACTTCTGATTTGGGGCATAACCTTTCCCCATTAACCCATCCAAATGGTTTCCTTTTCCCCCCTGGGGCCCCCTGGGGGCAAACAAAACTTTCCCCCCCCTTTCCCCCCATGCCCCTCTATGGAAGACAAACTTTTCCCGTCCCCACTAGCTCCTAATTTTGGGTTTCCAAAACCCTTTTTACAACCACCCCCAGGCTAAAAACACCAGTTCTACCCTTTGGGGTGGCCCCCCCATACCATTTTTTATTAAAAACACATCCATCCAGATACAGGTTTTCAGGGTTGGGAATTGGGTTTTTTAAGATACATAAGGTACAAACCGGGGGGGTTTTTTTACTGCTTTGGGGAACTGCGTTTTTGGCCGCCAATGGGTTTATATGCTTGCGATATGTTGGGTACAGGGGCCCCCGCGGCCCCACCGGGCCGGGGGCAATTTTGCATCAAATGCCCGTGGTGGGGATACACGCCGGGCCCCATAAAAACCAGATCGGCCATCTCATCCATTACCCGGGGCTGAGTACTGCAATACATACATTGTATCATGCGCAGGGCCCAATTGCAGCCTTCAGAGCTTTAATTAAGCCACACGAGCAGACATATGAATAACACCCATATAGTACTCCATTTAAAGTTCAACAACAAAACAAAATTTCCAATAGACAACGGTAAGACAGACTGTCTACAAATGGAGAAGTTATAGCACTGATGCTAAACTTACTCCACAGGGCAGGACTTCCGATCAAAATGACTGCAAGAGCAAAGCGCAGAATGCTGCATGAAGTAAAGAGAAAATCCCCCAGAGTGTCAGCTTAAAGACCTACAGAAATCTCTGAGCACATGCTACTAACATTTTTGTTGACCACATCTACAATAAGGAAAACATTAAACAAGAATGGGAAGTACATTCGGGAAGAGACACCAACGGAGGAAGCCATCTGGCTGTCCTAAAAAGAAGATCTAATTCAGCACGTTTTGAAGATTTGCGCCCCCCCCCAAAAGAACACCTGGAGCATGTTCCACAGCACCTACTTACTCTACAGCAATATAACTGACTGGACAGATGAAACCAAGATTGAGTTGTTTAGGGAAGAACACCACAAACACCACTGGAGAGGAAAAAAGCGGGCCCAGCCCCCCACACATCAAAACCTCATCCCCACTGTGAAACATGGCGGAGGGAGCATCAAGGTTGGGCTGCTATCTGCTGCCTCAGGGGCCTGGACGGAATGTTTGTCATTGATTGGAAAAATGAATTCAGAGTTTATCAAGACATTTTGCAGGAAACCGTACTACCATCTGTTCCCGCCAACCTGAAGCTCGCGCAGAGGATGGGGTGATGCAACAGACAATGACCCAAAGCATACAAGTCATTCTAAAACAAAACAATGGCTGCAACCGAGCACAGAATAACGCCTTCTGGAGTTGGCCGCAGTCAGAGTCACTGACCTCAACCCCTCAATTGAAAAGCTGTGGCAGACCTTAAGAGTAGCGATTCACATTCCCAGACATCCCAAGAATATTGCTCCACTGAAACAGTTTTGTGAAGAGGTGTGTCCAAAATGACTACACAGATCGCGTTGTGCGTCTCGATCATGCAACTACAGAAACGTTTGGTTGAGGTTATTGCCTGCCAAAGGAGGGCACAACCAGTTATTAAGTCCAAAGGTTCACATACTTTTTCCTCCCTGCACTGTGAATGTTAACATGTTTATGTGCATTAAACCAGGCAACATCTAATGTTTTGTGTAAGTATTATGTTCGCAGACTGAGTTCTTCTATTGTTGAGACTTAGATGACCCTTCCGAAGCACATTTTAATGGCCATGTCATGCAAAACTCTCACGTAATCCCAAGGGGTTCACATACATTCTTCTTTGTCAGCTATATATAATTATTATTTTAATAGATTTATTGAGAATGTCAATATATTTGGGAAGAATATTTTTTAATTTTTAAAATATATTTTAGTATAGTTTATATATAAGTGCCCAATAAATTTAAATAATTATTTTATATTTTGCCAAATAATAATATTCAAATAAAATGTTTAAATTTGGCAAATTTATTAATACTTTTTGAGTAATTAAATGTATAATTTCATATAATTTTGATTATTCTTATATTGACCTATAACTAATATAATTTATAGTTATTTTAAAAATAAGTATATAAAATTCATTTTCTATATTTTTTTGTGGGAAAAAATTTTAAATTAAATTATTTTGACGACGCGCACAACATAAATAGTTTAGGTTAATTTTATTATTTATAAGTTTGCATTATTTATTTAGAGTCTGGCTGTTAAAATCGTTTCTTTTTTCTATTACACCTTTATTTACGCTTAAAATTTTATTTTTGTCTTTATTTTTTTTTTTCGGAGTCATTATTTTATATTTTATTTATTTTTAATTTATTCCAGTATGAATACTTTTGTTCTAGCTTGTTAAACTGAATTTAATTTATATATTTATATTTCAATCCCAAATTTTTATCGGAAAAATGCTTAATTTAAAGAATCTACACGCTGTTTTATTTTTCATAAATGCTTTTAGAATTCTTATAGTTATTATAAAATTATCATTTTTTGTTTATAAAAATCTTGGTTTTTTCTTTTCCTATCTTTTTATTTTAATATCTTCATTTTTTTTATATCTTAATTTCCCAATTTTAAATTTTTGGTTTTATTTGTTATTTAAACACTGTACTCATAAGAACTCTTATACCAGTTTTTGTTTTTTTAAAATATCATACTTTGTGATTTTATATTAGGTGGGATAAATGCCATATAGTTTTGTTTAGTAGAATTAATTTATAATTAGGATTATTTATTGTTAATTTTTTATTATATTTTGCAAAGTTTAAAAATTTATTTTATTTTATAATACATTTAGGCCATAATGTATTATCTTTTTTCCATAAATTTATTAGATAACTAATTGGATAATAGAGTAATATTGGCCGATTGTTCTTAATACCCCCCGCCATTTATTATCTATTTAATATTAATTAAAAACATATTTGCAAAATTTTTATAATTATCTTAATAATTTTTTTTCTTAACATTTTCAATCTGTCTATTTACACTTATTAATTGGTTATAATATTATTTTTTTTGTTAATTTATGGATTTAAATAATATAAGTTTAATGTGGCATTGTTCTGCAAAATATTTGTGGAAATATTTAGTTTACAAAATTTTGGCAAAACCCTATTTAATGATTTAATATATCTTAATGCGTTACTTTTTTGTCTTAATTATTAATTTAAATAAAATATACAGAAACATATATATTCCTGTGATATTTTTTAATTTTAATGTATATTATATTATTTAACCTCTTCTATGGAATTTGGAATAAATTTTTTTTTTATACGTAACTGCTAATATACATTTTATTTTTTGGTTAATTAGTCCCCAATGCTTTTCTCAGATTTTCCAAAATAGCGCTAATATAATAGATTTTTTTTTTTTATGATTTTTATAATTTAGTTGGATATTACTTATTTTTGACTTTGAAACCATTTATTATAAATTAGTTGTCTGATATTAAATAAATAATTTGATGTTTAGTAATGGGGTTTCTGCTTATAGTAATTTTAACCTCTATTAATTATTTTTAACTATTTTTAAGATTTTTATATTTTTTTATATTAAGACAATAATGCCTGAATAAGCTTAAAATAATTTAATAACATTTTATATAATGTTTTTCATTATTATATCTTTTAGTTAGTATAATATTATATATAAATAATTTTATAAGCCTCATTGTCTCTATTTTTGATAATAGAACATATGATGGCACATTTACAAGTAAATATACTAGTATTTTTGGTTATTCTAGTTGAACTTTTATTGAAGTTTATTCTTAAAATAAATAGTTTTTGATGGTTTTATAGAAGGATTGGTAAGTTTTGGCAAACTCTAGTCTGGGCATTTTTATTATGTTTCTGTGTCTGAAATCAGAATCTGGGGTTTTAATTCCTGGTCTCCTCCCAGATATTATTCTGTGTCAGCGTTGGGGGTCCTCCTGGGGTAATATCTATATTCCCATATTTTCTGTGTCATAGCAGTGGGTATTTTCCTGGTCTCCTCGCCCCATATTTTCTGTGTCAGCAGCGGGGTCCTCCTGGGTCTCCCAATTTTTTATTTCTGTGTCAGCAGTGGGTCCTCCTGGGTGTCCCAACCATATTTGCAGTTTTTGCGTCTCTTGTTCAGCAAAGTGGGTGTCCTCCTGGGTCTCCTCCCCAAATTCTTGGTGTCCATATTAGTGGGTCATCCCTGGTCACTCCATACCATATGTTCTAGTTTCAGCAGTGGGTAAAATTACATGGGTCTCCTCCCATGTTTATGGTCAGCAGTGGGGGTCCATTCGTTATTTCTCCTCCCAATTTTTTCTGTGTCAGCAATGGGTCCTCCTGGATCTCCCATCATATTTTTTGTGTCAGCAGTGGGTAATTCCTGGGTCTCCCACCATATTTAATTGAATACTTTTCAGCGGTGTTAATTCCTGGGTCTTAACCTGCCATATTTTTGTGTCAGCAATAAGGGTCCTTTCTGGGTCTTCCGCCCCATATTTTCTGTAATTGTCATCAGTGGGTAAAAGTTCCTGGGTCTCCTCCCATATTTTCTTTGTCAGCACATTGGGTCCTCCGGGGTCTGAGATCCCATAATTTCTGTGTCAGCAGCGGGGATCCGCCTGGGTCTCCTCCCCATCAGCGCATTTCTGTGTCAGCAGTGGGATCCAGCAGTGGGGTCCTTGGGTCTCCCACCATATTTCTGTGTTCAGCAGTGGGGTCCTCCTGGGGTCCCACCATTATTTTCTGTATTGCTGGGTCTCCTTCCCATATTTTTCTCTGTGTCTAGCAGTGGGGTCCCTCCTGGTCTCCTCCCATATTTCTGTTCAGCAGTGGTATCCTCCTGGTCTCCTCGACCATTTTCTGTGTCAAGCAGTGGGGTCCTTCCTGGGTCCTCCCTCCCATATTTCTGTGTCAGCAGGGGATCCATATTTCCATGGATCCTCTCCTCTTATTCATGTGTCAGCAGTGGATAATCCTCCCCTGGGTCTCCTCCCCCATATTTCTGTGTCAGCAGTGTGGATCCTCCTGGGTCTCCCACCATATTTTCTGTGTCCAGCATATGGGGTCCTCCTGGGTAAATCAACTTCCTCCCCATAGCGTCACATTTTCATTCAGATGGGGATATTATATTTCTGTGGAGCGGACACTATGTCTCCCCGGTGCCTGAAGCTCCTCCTTGGATTTGTCTGGAAGTAGGATATGGAGGTTTATCTTTAGCCACCATTATTTCCAACAATTCCTTTATTGCAGTCTTTAATCTCCAATTTTCTTTTTCGGGCCATGTCCAGCCATATTCTTTCAATTAGCTACAGTGCTACATGGGGTGCAAACTTCTTGACAATGTTGTGCACAGTGGACACAGGAACATTAAGATCTCTGGAGATGGACTTGTGACCTTGAGATTGTCCGTGCTTTTCCACCATTTTTGTTCTCAAATCCTCAGACAATTCTTTGTTTGCTTTTTTCTCTTCTCCATACACCATGTGGCACACAGAGACCCCCAACAGGAAGGTGGAGGCCATTTTTTTACCATTTTAGCTGGTTGCCGGTGTGATTTCTATATTGTCATCACCTGTTCATTGATACAGGTGAGTTTAATTACAAATTACAGGAGCCTCACAAACCTGAAAATTCAATTATTTCTTACAATTTTTGAGAAGGTGCCAATACTTTTTCTCCAGTCCATTTTGGGGTTTTGCCTAGAAAAGTTGACACCATGGTGAAAATGTAATATTGAACATTCCTTTAGATTGATACAAAAGGCCAAAATCCAGCCAACTGAGAAGCTCACGCATTTGAGCCACTTAGGCCTTCGTCATAGCTCCCAAGTGACTGAAACTCGTAATCTTCTCCGTTGGCCGGATTTTGGCTTTTTGTAATCAGTATATGGATAATTCGATATTACATTTGCACCGTGGTGCTGAGGTTCAGTCTAGGACAGGGGTGGGCAAACTTTTTGACCTGAGGGCCGCAATGGGTTTATTATATATTGGACCCGGGGCCGGACCAAGAGTAGATGAATAATGTGTATGTGTCATCCATAGTAAGTATAGTAATAATTCCCCCATAGTAAGCATAGTAAAAATTCATCCCCCATATAGTAATTCATCCCCCATATAGTAATTCATCCTCCATATAGTAATTCCATCCCCCCATAGTAATTCATCCCCCCATGTAGTAATTCATCCCCCATATAGTAATTCAGTCCCCCCATAGTAATTCATCCCCCCATAGTAATTCATCCCCCATATAGTAATTATTCCCCATAGTAATTCATCCCCCATATAGTAATTCATCCCCATATAGTAATTCATCCCCCATAGTAATTCATCCCCCATATAGTAATTCATTCCCCATAGTAATTCATCCCCCATAGTAATTCATCCCCCATATAGTAATTCATCCCCCATATAGTAATTCATCCCCCATATAATTCATCCCCCCATAGTAATTCATCCCCCATAGTAATTCATCCCCCATATAGTAATTCATCCCCCATATAGTTAATTCATCCCCCATATAGTAATTCATCCCCCATATAGTAATTCATCCCCCATATAGTAATTCATACCCCCCATATAGTAATTCATCCCCCATAGTAATTCATCCCCCATAGTAATTCATCCCCCATATAGTAATTCATCCCCCATATAGTAATTCATTCCCCATAGTAATCATCCCCATAAGTAATTCATCCCCCATATAGTAATTCATCCCCCATATAGTAAATCATCCCCATATAGTAATTCATCCCCCATAGTAATTCATCCCCCATAGTAATTCATCCCCCATAGTAATTCATCCCCCATATAGTAATTCATCCCCCATATAGTCATTCATCCCCCATATAGTAATTCATCCCCCTATAGTAATTCATCCCCCATAGTAATTCATCCCCCCTATAGTAATTCATCCCCCCATATAGTAATTCATCCCCCATATAGTAATTCATCCCCCCATATAGTAATTCATCCCCCATATAGTAATTCATCCCCCATATAGTAAATTCATCCCCCCATATAGTAATTCATTCCCCATATTAATTCATCCCCCATATTAAGTCCCCAAGTCCCCCCTGTGTCAATTCACTTACCTTTGCTCCGCGCGTTCCTCTCGCCGTGTTCCCCGCGCGCCGTTCCGGTGTAGCATGAAAATCTGTCTCCTATGAGGATCTGTCCCCCTCGACGTATCTGCGCATGTGCCAGTTTCAGGCATTAGCAGCCGATCGGCGATCTCCGGCACATGCGCAGATACGTCAAGGGGGACAGATCTTCATAGGAGACAGATTTTCACGCTACACCGGTCTTCAGGGCGGACTGTGAGAGGAGCATAGCTCCCCTCGCGTTCGTCGCCGTCACGCTGCCCGCCTACACACATCCTGACAGCCATCCTGACAGTATCACGCTCCGCGGGCCGATTAAAAGGTCCGCCGGGCCGTAGTTTGCCCATTGCTGGTCTAGGAGGTGCTATCACAAGGCGTACAGAGGCTACGGTCAGAGCACCGGTGTTCCTCGCTGTCCAGGATTGGGTGTAGAGGTAGAGCGCAGCTCACCTTTTGTTTGGAAAATGTTGAAGGGATATTTAATTAGATAGCGGCTCAGCTGGCAGAGAACTACTAGAAGATTTCTGGAAGTCAGATGGAGGGGGATGAGCAGGGAGCAGCCTGCAGAGATTGTTACTCCTCTCGTAGATATCTCATATATTACTAGTGACAGCTATGATGCCTCAGTCCACATCTCCTGAGCTCCTGGAAGATGAAAGATCTGCCCTGGGATTTCTGGCTGTGGCTGGAAGGTATATAGTGTATATACATCACACATAACATACTTCTGCACATATTAAAGAGAAATCGTATTATTGCTCCTGAAAAGGTTATGTGTGCATTTCCCCACTTCATTCACATTATATAGGAAGAGCAAAGCTCCACACGTGAACACATGGTGGACACATGGACACATGGACACATGGACACACACATGGACACATGACACATGAACACATGGACACATGAACACATGGACACATGGAACATGACACATGGACACATGGACACATGGACACATGAACACATGGACACATGGACACATGAACACATGGAACACATGAACACATGGACACATGAACACATGGGACACATGGACACATGGACACATGGACACATGGACACATGGACACATGGACACATGGACACATGGACACATGGACATGGACATGAACACATGAACACATGGACACATGAACACACATGACACATGGACACATGAACACATGGACACATGGACACATGGACACATGGACACATGAACACATGGACACATGGACACATGAACACATGACACATGGACACATGGACATGAACACATGGACACATGAACACATGGACACATGAACACATGGAACACATGGACACATGGACACATGAAACACATGGGACACATGGACACATGAACACATGGACACATGGACACATGGACACATGGACACATGAACACATGGACACATGAAACACATGGACACATGGACACATGAACACATGGACACATGGACACATGAACACATGGACACATGGACTGTCTCTGCTCTTCCAGATATGGAGGTTTGGATCAAGATGGTTTTTTTGCAAAAGTCTCTTGTTTTTAGGCCTCCATCAGCTCTACCTTAAAATGATAGGAACTATTCCTGGTTCTTGTGCACTGTGAAGGGTCTTTATGTACACTGATGGGATGGGAAGGGTTCCAGTTCAGTCTGGAGGGATTTTCTTCACTCTAATAGGAAGGGTTCCTGCGCACTCTGGGCTGGATGATGCCACATGGTGGATATATCGCTGGCTGGATGATGTCACACAGTTCGATGTATCGCTGGCTGGATGATGTCACAAGTTCGATGTATCGCTGGCTGGATGATGTCACAAGGTGGATGTATCACCGGGCTGGATGATGTCACAAGTTCGATGTTTATCGCTGGCTGGATGATGTCACAAGGTGGATGTATCACCGGCTTGGATGATGTCACAAGTTCGATGTATCACTGGCTGGATGATGTCACAAGTTCGATGTATCGCTGGCTGGATGATGTCACAAGTTCGATGTATCGCTGGCTGGATGATGTCACAAGGTGGATGTATCGCTGGTTTGGATGATGCCACAAGTTCGATGTATCGTTGGCTGGATGATGTCACAAGTTCGATGTATCGTTGGCTGGATGATGTCACAAGTTCGATGTATCGTTGGCTGGATGCAGGATTCTTCCGCTCTGTCAGCAAGAGCCATGAAAGCATTTCTAAAATACTTCCACTCGTCTGTCTGCCGTCAGTCACTTCGCGCTGTCAGTGAGATCTGTGCGTTCACACGAGTCATTCCAGGGACAGGAACCGTTCTGTGCGTTCACACGAGTCATTCCAGGGACCGGAACCGTTCTGTGCGTTCACACGAGTCATTCCAGGGACAGGAACCGTTCTGTGTCGTTCACAACGAGTCATTCCAGGGACAGGAACCGTTCTGTGCGTTCACACGAGTCATTCCAGGACCGGAACCGTTCTGTGCGTTCACACGAGTCATTCCAGGGACGGAACCGTTCTGTACGTTCACACGAGTCATTTCCAGGGACAGGAACCGTTCTGTGCGTTCACAACGAGTCATTCCAGGGACAAGGAACCGTTCTGTACGTTCACACGAGTCATTCCAGGGACAGGAACCGTTCTGTACGTTCACACGAGTCATTCCAGGGACAGGAACCGTTCTGTGCGTTCACACGAGTCATTCCAGGGACCGGAACCGTTCTGTGCGTTCACACGAGTCATTCCAGGGACCGGAACCTTTCTGTGCGTTCACACGAGTCATTCCAGGGACCAGGAACCGTTCTGTGCGTTCACACGAGTCATTCCAGGGACCGGAACCGTTTCTGTGCTTTTCACACAACGAGTCATTCCAGGGACCGGAACCATTCTGTGCGTTCACACGAGTCCATTCCAGGGACCGGAACCGTTCTGTACGTTCACGAACGAAGTCATTTCCAGGGACCGGTATTTAACCGTCTCTCTACGTTCACACTGTCATTCCAGGGACCTGAACCGTTCTGTGCTTCACACCACGAGTCATTCCAGGGACAGGAAACCAGCCGTGTGGTGTGTATCTGGATCACAGCAAGTGCTGCGCAAGTTCCAACAATACAAACCCTGGGACACAGTCCCGTTCACTTACATGATTACAGACGGCCAATCAACACTTTCTGCCCATTTCCCCAGCACAAGCGGAAAGTCATACCTTTTTACGTGTCCCATCTAAAATCAAATTGCAGCCTTTCCAGATAACCTGCACCTCCTTGTCTACACACAGGTCTCCAAAGCTGCAGGCCAAGGCCAGATGTGGCCCTTTGGTTGGCGTTTATGTCCCTTGGGGGAGCTAATTCTCCCACTGAATACCAATGGTGGGGCGCTAATTCCTCCCACTGACACACCAATGATGGGGCACTATTTCCCTCCACTGACAACCAATGATGGGCGGCACTATTCCCTCCCACTGACACCAATGATGGGGCACTAAATACCTCCCACTACACACCAATGATGGGACACTATTCCTCCCACTGACCAATGGGGAACACTATTCCTCCCACTGACATACAATGATGGGCACTATTCCTCCCACTGATACCAATGATGGCACTATTCCTCCCCCCACTGACACCAATGATGGGCACTATTCTTCCCAACTGACACCAATTATGCACTATTCCCTCCCAGGACACCAATGAAGGGGCACTATTCCTCCCACTGACACCAATGATAGAGCACTACAGATTCCCTCCACTGATACCAACCAATGATGGGGCACTATTCCCTCCACTTGTCACAATGAGCATGGGGCAACTATTCCTCCGCACTCGACAATGATGGGGCACTATTCCTCCCACCACCAATGATGGGGCACTATTCCTCCCACTGATTCCCCATGACACCAAGAGGGACACTTTTTTTTTCCTCCCACTGAACACCAATGATGGGCACTATTCCTCCCACTGATACCAATGAATGGGGCCACTATTACCTCCCATCTGGACACAATGATGGGGCACTTTTCCTCCCACTGACACCAATTGATGGGGACACTATTCCTGTCCACTGACACCAATGATGGGGCAACTATTCCTCCCACTGACACCAATGATGGGGCACTATTCCGTCCCACTGATACCAATGATGGGGCACTATTCCTCCCACTGACACCAATGATGGGGGCACTATTTCCTCCCACTGACACCAATGATGGGGCACCATATTCCTTCCTCCCACTATTCCTCCCAATGATGGGGGGCACACTATTCCTCCCACTGACACCAATGATGGGGCACTATTCCTCCACTGACACCAATGATGGGGGACACTATTCTCCCACTGACACCAATTGATGGGGGCACTATTCCACTATACCTCCCACTTGACACCACAATGATGGGCACTATTCCTCCCACTGACACCAATGATGGGGCACTATTCCTCCCCACTGACACCAATGATGGGCACTATTCCTTCCACTGACAACCAATGATGGGGCACTATTCCTCCACCACTGACACCAATGATGGGGCACTATTCCTCCCCACTGACACCAATGATGGGACACTATCCTCCCACTGACACTGATATTCCTCTCCCACTGACACCAAATGATGGGGCACTATTCCTCCCCACTGACACCAATGATGGGCACTATTCCTCCACTGACACCAATGATGGGGCAACTATTCCTCCCACTGACACCAATGATGGGGCACTATTCCTCCCACTGACACCCAATGATGGGGCACTATTCCTCCCACTGACACCAATGATGGGCACTATTCCTCCCACTGACACCAATGATGGGCACTATTCCTCCCACTGATACCAATGATGGGGCACTATTCCTCTCCCCACTGATACCAATGATGGGGCACTATTCCTCCCACTGACACCAATGATGGGCACAATCCCTCCCACTGACATCCAATGATGAGGGGGCACTATTCCTCCCACTGACACCAATGATGGGGCACTATTCCTCCCACTGATCCCAATTTTTGATGGGGCACTATTCCTACCCCACTGACACCAATGATGGGGGCACTATTCCTCCCACTGACACCAAAGTTGATGGGGCACTATTCCTCCCACTGACACCAATGATGGGGCACTATTCCTCCCACTGACACCAATGATGGGCACTATTCCTCCCACTGATACCAATGATGGGGCACTATTTTCCTCCCACTGACACCAATGATGGGGCACTATTCCTCCCACTGACACCAATGATGTGGGCACTATTCCCCCACTGACACCAATGATGGGGCACTATTCCTCCCACTGACAACCAATGAGGGGCACTATTCCTCCCACTGACACCAATGATGGGGGCACTATTCCTCCCACTGACCACCAATGATGGGGGGCACTATTCCTCTCCACTGACACCAATGATGGGGCACTATTCCTCCCACTGACACAATGAATGGGCACTATTCCTCCCCTGACACCAATGATGGGACACTATTCCTCCCACTGATACCAATGATGGGGCACTATTCCTCCCACTGACACCAATTGATGGGGCACTATTCCTCCCACTGACACCAATGATGGGGCACTATTCCTCCCACTGACACCAATGATGGGGCACTATTCCTCCCACAGACACCAATGATGGGGCACTATTCCTCCCACTGACACCAATGATGGGACTATTCCTCCCACTAATGATGGGGCACTATTCCTCCCACTGACACCAATGATGGGGCACTAATTCCTCCCACTGACACCAATGATGTGGGCACTATTCCTCCCACTGACACCAATGATGGGACACTATTCCTCCCACCTGACACCAATGATGGGACAAACTATTCCTCCCACTGACACCAATTAATGGGGCACTATTCCTCCACTTACACCAATGATGGGACACTATTCCTCCCACTGATACCAAGGATGGGGCACTATTCCTCCCACTGATACCAATGATGGGACACTATTCCCCCCACTGACACACCAATGAAGGGGCACTATTTCCCTCCCACTGACACCAATGATTTGGGACACTATTCCTGCCCCACTGACAAAACCAATGATGGGGCACTATTCCTCCCACTGACACCAATGATGGGGCACTGTTCCTGACACCAATGATGGCTCACTATGTCCCTCCCACTGACACCAAGAATGGGGCACTATTCCTCCCACTGACACCAATGGGGGCACTATTCCTACCCACTGACACCAATGATGGGCACTATTTCCTCCCACTGACACCAATGATGGGAAAATCCCTCCCACTAGACACCAATGATGGGGTCAATTTTCAGAATATCCCACTGACACCAATGAGTGAGGGCACTATTCCCCCTCACTGACACCAATGATGGGACACATTCCTCCCACTGACAAAAACACCAATGCTGGGGCACACATTCCTCCCACTGACACCAATGATGGCGGCACACTATTCCTCCCCACTGACACCAATGATGGGGCACTATTCCTCCCACTGACACCCAATGATGGGGCACTATTTTCCCTCCCACTGACACCAATGATGGCACTATTCCTCCCACTGACTCACCAATGAGATGGGACACTATTCCTCCCACTGACACCAATGATGGGGACACACTATTCCTCCCACTCGCGACACCAATGATGGGACACTATTTCTCCCACTTACATCCAACAATAAGGCACTTTTCCTTCCCTGTGTAGAAGGGGCCGTAGCTTTTCCTCGCTGTGACATTTCCCCACGCTGGGGTGATGGGCCGCAGCTTTCCTGCTCCAGCAGATGTGGAACTTTGTACAAATGGTCTGGGGCTCTCCCTTCCTCTAATCCCACTAATTACATTGTATTCTGACATTGATTTTGGGGTCTTAATAGCGTATTCCATCCCCTTTAGCAGAATGGGATGGGCCACTACATCTTTTTTTTCATTTTGCACTGATAGCCGTCACACAAATTTCTTCAGTTCACATGACACAAATGGCGGCTGTGTGCGCTTCGCCCCCGCTGTTCAAGAGATCCCGGTCCTCCCCGGGGCAAAGCCTGTCAGCTGCAGATGTGGAGGCTGAATTCCTCTTCTACAGGAAATCTGCCAAACAAATACGCAGAAATCCATGACTACATGATGGGCCACGGGATTCCTCTTTCTGATTCCCTGATCCGGTCCCTGAGATTATACACAGCTCCTGCCACGTAGTGCACCAACCCTGGAAGAGCAGGGATCTGATTTTTCTGCAGTTGCAAAATAGGGGCACTACTATTCCCTCCCCCCACTGATTGGACAGTGAAATTGAGGCAGCACTATCTCCTCTCCCTGGTTTTCTTCCTACTTATCCACTTATTATGGGCTTTTTCACTATTCACTCCCAATTAGGGATGCGCGCACTATACTGAACCAATGATGGGGCACTATTCCCCCACTGACACCTACTTCCTCCCACTGACACCAATGATGGGGCACTATTCCTCCCACTGACACCAATGATGGGGCACTATTCCTACCCCCACTGACACCAATGATGGGGCACTATTTCCTCCCACTGACACACCAATTGATGGGGCACTATTCCTCCCACTGACACCAATGATGGGGCACTATTCCTCCCACTGACACCAATGATGGGGCACTATTCCTCCCACTGACACCAATGATGGGGCACTATTCCTCCCACTGATACCAATGATGGGGGCCACTATTCCTCCCATGACACCAATGATGGGGGGCACTATTCCTCCCCACTGACATGGGGCAATGATGGGGGCACTATTCCTCCACTGACACCAATGATGGGGGCACTATTCCTCCCACTGATACCAATGATGGGGCACTATTCCTCCCACTGACTACCAGTCATGGGGCACTATTCCTCCCCTACAATGATGGGGACACCGGTCATGGGGCACTATTCCTCCCTGACACCTGACACCAATTGATGGGGCACTATTCCTCCCACTGACACCAATGATGGGGCACTATTCCTCCCACTGACCAATTGATGATGGGGCACTATTCCTCCAAACTGACACCAATGATGGGGCACTATTCCTGACACCCACTAACTGACACCAATGATGGGGCACTATTCCTCCCACTGATACCAATGATGGGGCACTATTTCCTCCCACTGACACCAATGATGGGGCACTATTCCTCCCACTGACACCAATGATGGGGGCACTATTCCTCCCACTGACACCAATGATGGGGGGGCACTATTCCTCCCCACTGACACCAATGATGGGGCACTATTCCTCCCACTGATGACCATCCCATGGGGCACTATTCCTCCCCTCTGACACCATTGATGGGGCACTATTCCTCCCACTGACACCAATGATGGGGCACTATTCCTCCCACTGACACCAATGATGGGGCACTATTCCTCCCACTGACACCAATGATGGGGCACTATTCGGGGCACTATTCCTCCCACTGACACCCAATGATGGGGCACTATTCCTCCCACTGACACCAATGATGGGGCACTATTCCTCCCACTGACACCAATGATGGGGCACTATTCCTCCCACTGACACCAATGATGGGGCACTATTCCTCCCACTGACACCAATGATGGGGCACTATTCCTCCCACTGATACCAATGATGGGGCACTATTCCTCCCACTGACACCAATGATGGGGCACTATTCCTCCCACTGACTCCAATGATGGGGCACTATTCCTCCCACTGACACCAATGATGGGGGCACTATTCCTCCCACTGACACCAATGATGGGGCACTATTCACTATTCCTCCCACTGACACCATTGATGGGGCACTATTCCTCCTACTGACACCAATGATGGGGCACTATTCGGGCACTATTCCTCCCACTGACACCAATGATGGGGCACTATTCCTCCCACTGCCACCAATAATGGGGCACTATTCCTCCCACTGATACCAATGACGGGGTACTATTCCTCCCACTGACACCAATGATGGGGCACTATTCCTCCCACTGATACCAATGATGGGGCACTATTCCTCCCACTGACACCAATGATGGGGCACTATTCCTCCCACTGACTCCAATGATGGGGCACTATTCCTCCCACTGACTCCAATGATGGGGCACTATTCACAGATATAGTCCAATAACTGATGTTCTAGAAGCGGACAAATGATCGGTTTGCTAAAGGCTTTTCGGGACTTTTTAACTTAATATAATAATACTAGTATCCGTTCTTATTGGTGTCACCATGCAGTTTTCCAAAATAAAGACCAACTCCCTGAGTTAAAGATGGGTTCACCTATAGAGGACCCTTCCCCATGTACTTTGCATCATTGAGGTGACGGGTTGGGAGTACCCAACCTGGAATGGTGGAGCTTCCAAGGGACCATCTTCTTCTGTCTGGGAGCAGATTACCTGTTTTTTCTAGTTATCAGACAGGTTGTCAGGTAGAAGATGGGATTATGAGAGGCCCAGTGCCTCCTGATAAGGCAGATTTGCCCGAGTCTGTCCTTGGGGTGTTAGTCCTCCATGTGTCCCAGAAATACTTTGGGTTTGGGACTTCATTGATATTGTGCCACCATGGTCATTGGACCTCTACTCTACTTTTGTAAATCACTTGCTAGGCTAGATTGGGCCTATAGGCAAATGCTGGAGACATTTCTATACCAGGCCGGAAGACCTAGCCACGTTCTTGTACTTTTACTTTCTTCATAGTACTTATTTTAACTGGATCAAGAGTACCTTGTCTGTCAGGAGCCTTGCACCCGAGGAGTTCAGGGTTTGAGACCCTTCCTCTGTATAGGAGGATCGGTGGTAATTTCTCATCCTTATCTGAAGTTTGGTGGGGGATTTCTTACCTTCTAGTTGCTCTCTCTGCCACCTTGGGGGTCCCTGTTTGCTGTTCTCGGTTGATCAGCTTCAGCAGATCCCTTATTAGCGGGATACGCCTGACTTGAGCGTGGTGGATGAAGAGTACCTTGTCTCTGTCGAGAGCTTTGCACATGAGAAGTTCAGGGATTGAGACCCTTCCTCTGAAGAGGAGGATATGTGTCATGATAGGTGGTCATTTTTAATCCTGTTCTGAAGTTTGGTGGGGGATTTCTTACCTTCTTGTTGTTTTCTCCCCCACCTTGGGGGTCTCTTTGCTGTTCTTGGTTGATCAGCTTCAGCAGATCCCTTTGAGACCCTTCCTCTGAAGAGGAGGATACAGTGAAGGAAATGTGTATTTGCTCCCCTGCTGATGCTGAATGTTCGCCCCTCACACAGAAATGATCGGTCTAACAATGGAATGTTCGCCCCTCACACAGAAATGATCGGTCTAACAATGGAATGTTCGCCCCTCACACAGAAATGATCGGTCTAACAATGGAATGTTCGCCCCTCACACAGAAATGATCGGTCTAACAATGGAATGTTCGCCCCTCACACAGAAATGATCGGTCTAACAATGGAATGTTCAGTGTAACACTGAGAGACAGAATACAACAACAAATTCAGCAGAAATGCATCTAACAAATGATGACTGATCTGCATGTTCATGAGGGAAAGAAGGATTTGATCCCCTATCATTCAGCAGGATTTCTGGCTCCCTGGTGTCTCTCATACAGGTAACAAGCTGAGATTAGAAGCAGTCTCTTAAAGGGAGTGCTGCTAATCTCATTGTGTTACCTGTATAAAAGACACCTGTCCACAGGAGCCATCAAACCATCAGATTCCAAACTCTCCACCATGGCAAAGACTAAAGAGCTGTCCAAGGATGTCAGGGACAAGATGGTAGACCTACACAAGGCTGGACTGGGCTACCAAACTATGGCCAAGCAGCTTGGTGAGAAGGTGACAACAGTCGGTGCAATCATTCACAAATGGAAGAAACACAAAACAAGTGTCAGTCTCCCTAGGTCTGGTGCACCATGCAAGATCTCACCTCGTGGAGTGTCAATGATCATGAGAACAGTGAGGAATCATCCCAGAACTACACGTGAGGATCTTGTCAATGATCTCCAGGCAGCTGGGACCACAGTCACCAAGAAAACAATTGGTAACACACTACGCCGACAAGGACTGAAATCCTGCAGTGCCCGCACGGTCCCTCTGCTCAAGAAAGCCCATGTCCAGGCCCGTCTGAAGTCTGCCACTGAACATCTGAATGATGCAGAGGAGGACTGGTGGGAAGTGTTGTGGTCAGATGAGACCAAAATCCAACTCTTTGGCATCAACTCAACTCGCGTTGTTTGGAGGAGGAGGAATGCTGCCTATGACCCCAAGAACACCATCCCAACTGTGAAACGTGGTGGTGGAAACATTCTGCTTTGGGGGTGTTTTTCTGCTAAGGGGACAGGACAACTGCACTACATCAAAAGGGACGATGGACGGGGCAATGTACCCTCAAATCTTGGGTGAGAACCTTCTGCCCTCAGCCAGGGCATTGAAAATGGGTGGCGGATGGGTGTTCCAGCATGACAATGACCCAAAACACACGGCCAAGGCAACAAAGGAGCGGCTCAAGAAGAAGCACATTAAGGTCCTGGAGTGGCCTAGCCAGTCTCCACACCTTCATCCGATTGAAAATCTGTGGAGGGAGCTGAAAGTTCGAGTTGCCAAATGTCAGCCACCAAACCTTAATGACTTGGAGAGGATCTGCCAAGAGGAGTGGGCCAAAATCCCTCCTGAGATGTGTGCGAACCTGGGGGCCAACTCCAGGAAACGTCTGACCTCTGTGATTGCCAACAAGGGATTGGCCACCAAGTACTAAGTCATGTTTTGTGAAGGGGATCAAATCCTTCTTTCCCTCATGAACATGCAGATCAGTCATCATTTGTTAGACGCATTTCTGCTGAATTTGTTGTTGTATTCTGTCTCTCAGTGTTACACCGAACATTCCATTGTTAGACCGATCATTTCTGTGTGAGGGGCGAACATTCCATTGTTAGACCGATCGTTTCCGTGTGAGGGGCGAACATTCCATTGTTAGACCGATCATTTCTGTGTGAGGGGCGAACATTCCATTGTTAGACCGATCGTTTCTGTGTGAGGGGCGAACATTCCATTGTTAGACCGATCATTTCCTGTGTGAGGGGCGAACATTCCATTGTTAGACCGATCATTTCTGTGTGAGGGGCGAACATTGTTTCCATTTTGTTAGAACGATCATTTCTGTGTGAGGGGCGAACATTCCATTGTTAGACCGATCATTTCTGTGTGAGGGGCGAACATTCAACATCAGCCGGGGAGCAAATACGCATTTCCTTCACTGTAGGTGGCACGATAGGTGTTAATTTCTCAACCTGTTCTGATGTTTGGTGGGGAATTTGTTGCCTTCTAGTTGCTTTCTCCCCCCACCTTGAGGTTGATCAGGTTCAGCAGATCCCTTAGTAGCGAGCTATGCCTGACTTGACCTTGGTGGATCAATTACCTTGTCTCTGTCGGGAACCATGCACCTGATCGAGACCCTTCCTCTGAAGAGGAGGCCCACAGCACCCTTGCGTTCATTTTTTGTGTTTGATTTGCACTGAACTCCTTTTTATGTCGGGTGTTTTGGTTTTTAAGCACACACAATGGCCTTCTAGAAAAAACTGGAAATATAATGAAATATTAGGTTTGTGATATATTATGTTACCAGTATTTTGTAGCAGTTCTATATACACAAGTCTTGGAATCTTCTGCTTTCAAATTCATTGGTGACACCAAACATTTAAACAATAATAATTTTTTCACTTCAAGTTTAGTGGTCGGTTGATCACCGCAGTGAAGACGGAGGATGAACCTTTGGCAGGCTCTCTCCTCCTTGTAATGTTGTTGTTGTGTTTTGTTTTATCTGTTGCTGCTTGAACTTGTTTCCAGACTTGGAAAACTTGTTCCTGATAATTATACCTGACACCCAAAACAACCTGTTCTTGGCCGGCTGACAGCAGGGCTGGTCCGAACGAGGCTGCCGATGGCTTGTTTATCGGAGCCGGTTTTATGGCCGGCGTGTTTGTCATCGCCTCCCAAGAATTAACCTTTAGACGGGTATAGGCAGGCTGCCCTCATCCCTCCCTAATGATAGGTCAATGCTGCCGGATTTCAGAGGAGTGAAATCAGCGAGATCAAATGTGGAGAAAAGTTCAGTCTAATGGCCGCGCCACCTTCCTGTACATCCATTAGAGTGAGCCGTAGTCCCACAATGGTGAGCATGTGCTGCTTATTATGGAAGAAAGAAAGTTTAAAACAAAATCTTAGAAAATTATCACTTTATTTTGTTTTTAGGGAATCTTAATCATTTGTGGGGTTCACACAAGTCAGTGTGGTCAACGTAAAGTGAATGTGTGCTTTGCTCATGAGAGATGATGGGACTGGCTGGACTTAAAGCCCATCCTTCCCCCCTTTCCCTGGACTTCTATCCCACAATGGATACCACAAGGCCAGCAGGCTGAATCTGGTCCGCTAGGCCTATACATATGGCCCTCGCACCTCTCCTGCACCCCCTCCTTGTCTCAGAAGTCAGCAACAGGGAGGAGGACAGAACTCCTCCTCCAGATCCAGCACTTCTCTGTGCAGCCACGAAGAGGTTTGTCTCTGCCTCTCCCCCATCTCAGCAGTCGGCAGCAGAGAGAAGAGCAGAACTCCTATAGATCCAGCGCTTCTCTGTGCAGCCATGAGGAGCACGCCTGTGCCCCCCCCCCCCTCATCTCAGCTGTTGGCAGCAGAGAGAAGAGCAGAACTCCTATAGATCCAGCGCTTCTCTGTGCAGCCATGAGGAGGCACGCCTGTGCCCCCCCCCCCCCCTCATCTCAGCTGTTGGCAGCAGAGAGAAGAGCAGAACTCCTATAGATCCAGCGCTTCTCTGTGCAGCCATGAGGAGGCACGCCCCCCCCCCCCCCCCTCATCTCAGCTGTTGGCAGCAGAGAGAAGAGCAGAACTCCTCCTACAGATCTGGAACTTCTCTGTGCAGCCACGAAGAGGCTAGTCTCTGCCTTCCCCCATCTCAGCAGTCGGCAGCAGAGAGAAGAGCAGAACTCCTCCTATAGATCCAGCGCTTCTCTGTGCAGCCATGAAGAGGCGCACCTGTGCCCCCCCCCCATCTCAATAGGTGGCAGCAGAGAGAAGAGCAGAACTCCTCCTACAGATCTGGTACTTTTCTATGCAGCCACGAAGAGGCTCGTTTCTGCCCCCCCAATCTCAGCAGTTGGCAGCAGAGAGAAGAGCAGAACTCCTATAGATCCAGCGCTTCTCTGTGCAGCCATGAAGAGGCGCACCTGTGCCTCCCCCCATCTCAATAGGTGGCAGCAGAGAGAAGAGCAGAACTCCTCCTACAGATCTGGCACTTTTCTGTGCAGCCACAAAGAGGCTTATCTCTGCCTCCCCTCCATCTCAGCAGTCAGCAGCAGAGAGAAGGGCAGAACTCCTCCTACAGATCCAGTGCTTCTCTGTGCAGACACGAAGAGGCTCCTCTCTGCCCCCTCTTCCCTATCTCAGCAGTCGGCAGCAGAGAGGAGCACAGAACTCCTGCTTCTCTCTGTGCAGCCGCAGCACTCCCTTGTCTCCGCCTCCCCTGGTCTCAGCATTCAGCAGAGGCCAGCAGCTGACTCCAGCCCTCTTGTGGTCCTCCTCCAGACTCTTCACTTTTTGCTTCCCAGCTCTGCCCCCCAGCTTCTTCCTGGCAGCAGCTAGGTAAGGGGGTGCACTGTGATATAAAGGAATATGGGGGGCTCTTGATTTCTGATGGAGAGGGGCTCTTGACAACTGATGTAAGGGGGGTGGGGTGCATTAGACATCTAGTCTTAGAAATAAAGCCGACCCTGTGAGGAGAACAGTAATCCTGATATGGCCCACGATGAAATTCAGTCTGACACCCCTGCTCTATCCCAACATTTTTTTTAATTTCCTAAATGACATCATACAAGTGTCTTCTGGCCAGTCCGTGATGTCACAGCTCTTTCGTCTTTTCATCCAGTATCAGCAGTAGGTGGTCTTTACTACAACACTGAAGGCCACACAAGTATTGACATGTGAGCTCTCTTCACCTTGGCAGTTCTCTGAGCCCAGGCCGGTGTGATATGTCCATGACATCCTGGACGCACAGTATGGGATTGAATGATGCTGGCCGTCATTCAACCTGGAAGTGGGCAGGGCAAGATGCAGAGGTGGAACATGCCGAGGGCAGTGCTGCTGACTGCAGACTTGCTTACTTTCCTTTTGCTTGTCTTTCACTCCTATCCAGGGCTGCCATTAGAAATCATAGGACTCCATGTAACCTACTTGACAGGTAACAGGTACATTTTGGCAACTGTGGTCCCCTGGGGGCTCATGTAACCGAGTAGTAAGCTGCTGCTGCTGCTGGTGGGCAGGGGGTTGCAGGGCACTCTGACTCAACAGCATTGGCTGTCACTCTATCTATACAACTGTTTCACCCCTTTGTTTTCAGGGAGAAGCTGGGATCCTGACATGCTCATAGCCATGGGGAGGGGGGGGGGGGGGGCAGGTGCCTGTTCTTCCTCCCACAACCAATCACTTGCTTATTGCATTGTAGTGGAAGAATTTCAGAGTGGCCTGAGAATGAAGTCAGAGTGGGGGACAGCAAGACCCAAGTCCTCCTGCTGGCCCGGTGAGGCCCAGTACTCCTTGTTGGTGGCTTTGCTCCTTTCTGCGACCAGGATCAAAAGGAAATCCCTGTGTGAGCTGTGAGGCAATGGAGTTGTAGCTCACATGGGGCTATGGGCTCCTCTGATTGGCCAATACCAGCTCCTTCATGTGTTCCTCCATACCAAGAAGTACCGGGTATTTGCTTTGGCTCCCATTGGTAGAGTATGGAAGGGTCAAAATCTCTATGACCCAATAAAGACAAGATTAGGTGCCAATCAGGTAGGGGGGTGAAGTCCTTTGGCTCCTATTGGTAGAGTATGGAAGGGTTAAAATTTCTATGACCCAATAAAGACAAGATTAGGTGCCAATCAGGTAGGGGGGTGAAGTCCTTTGGCTCCTATTGGTAGAGTATGGAAGGGTTAAAATCTCTATGACCCAATAAAGACAAGATTAGTTTTCAATAAGGGGGGGGGGGGGGGTGAAGTCCTTTGGCTCCTATTGGTACAGTATGGAAGGGTTAAAATATCTATGACCCAAAAAGACAAGATTGGGTGTCAATCAGGTGGGGGGGAAGTCCTTTGGCTCCTATTGGTAGAGTATGGAAGGGTTAAATACTCTGTGACCCAAAAAAGACAAAATTAGGTGCCGCTCAGGTAGGGAGGTGAAGTCCAAACTAGACCGCTGTGAGGGACAGGGATCTCCAAGCTGCAGCAATGTCAGAAGGAAGGGCCCATAAGCCGCACGTCAAAGGTAGACCCATGTGCAGGTAGTGAGAGGAATGGCAGCTTCAGCCAGGACTCCAATCAGACCACGCCTCCAATGCGTTTCGCTACACCCCCTACACCCCCGACCCCTTGGAGCTTAATTGTGGGGTTAAAATCTCTTTTAATGTTCCTGTGATTGTGAATTACTGCTATTTTTCCCAGGTGACTGGTCACAAGAACAAATAGCGGGCTGTATGTTTTCAGTGGTACACAGACAGCGATTCAAACTTCACAGATTCTAACGCTTTTCTACTCCATCCAAAACTGCAAGAAAACTTGGGGGCTGGAGTTCTCCTTTAAGCAGACCAGTCCATGTTCACATTACTTTCTATATTGTGGACTCCAAGCATCTTTCTCGTCCGTATTCACAAAGGTAGGGTGTAAACTTCCATTACCACAGTCAACTAATCAGAATTCCCCTTTACTGATCTACCTAAAGGAGACCTGTGTTGTACTGGAGGCTGTACCATGCATGTTGTCCTTCCTCCCCCTTTACTGATCTACCTAAAGGAGACCTGTGTTCCATGGGAGGCTGTACCATGCATGTTGTCCTTCCTCCCCCTTTACTGATCTACCTAAAGGAGACCCGTGTTGTATGGGAGGCTGTACCATGCATGTTGTCCTTCCTTCCCCTTTACTGATCTACCTAAAGGAGACCTGTGTTCCATGGGAGGCTGTACCATGCATGTTGTCCTTCCTTCCCCTTTACTGATCTACCTAAAGGAGACCTGTGTTGTACGGAGGCTGTACCATGCATGTTGTCCTTCCTTCCCCTTTGCTGATCTACCTAAAGGAGACCTGTGTTGTACGGGAGGCTGTACCATGCATGTTGTCCTTCCTCCCCCTTACTGATCTACCTAAAGGAGACCTGTGTTGTACGGGAGGCTGTACCATGCATGTTGTCCTTCCTTCCCCTTACTGATCTACCTAAAGGAGACCTGTGTTGTACTGGAGGCTGTACCTTGCATGTTGTCCTTCCTTCCTCTTTACTGATCTACCTAAAGGAGACCTGTGTTGTACGGGAGGCTGTACAATGCATGTTGTCCTTCCTTCCCCTTTACTGATCTACCTAAAGGAGACCTGTGTTGTATGGGAGGCTGTACCATGCATGTTGTCCTTCCTTCCCCTTTACTGATCTACCTAAAGGAGACCTGTGTTCCATGGGAGGCTGTACAATGCATGTTGTCCTTCCTTCCCCTTTACTGATCTACCTAAAGGAGACCTGTGTTGTATGGGAGGCTGTACCATGCATGTTGTCCTTCCTTCCCCTTTACTGATCTACCTAAAGGAGACCTGTGTTCCATGGGAGGCTGTACAATGCATGTTGTCCTTCCTTCCCCTTTACTGATCTACCTAAAGGAGACCTGTGTTGTATGGGAGGCTGTACCATGCATGTTGTCCTTCCTTCCCCTTTACTGATCTACCTAAAGGAGACCTGTGTTCCATGGGAGGCTGTACAATGCATGTTGTCCTTCCTCCCCTTTACTGATCTACCTAAAGGAGACCTGTGTTCCATGGGAGGCTGTACCATGCATGTTGTCCTTCCTTCCCCTTTACTGATCTACCTAAAGGAGACCTGTGTTCCATGGGAGGCTGTACAATGCATGTTGTCCTTCCTTCCCCTTTACTGATCTACCTAAAGGAGACCTGTGTTCCATGGGAGGCTGTACAATGCATGTTGTCCTTCCTTCCCCTTTACTGATCTACCTAAAGGAGACCTGTGTTGTACGGGAGGCTGTACCTTGCATGTTGTCCTTCCTTCCCCTTTACTGATCTACCTAAAGGAGACCTGTGTTCCATGGGAGGCTGTACAATGCATGTTGTCCTTCCTCCCCTTTACTGATCTACCTAAAGGAGACCTGTGTTCCATGGGAGGCTGTACCATGCATGTTGTCCTTCCTTCCCCTTTACTGATCTACCTAAAGGAGACCTGTGTTCCATGGGAGGCTGTACAATGCATGTTGTCCTTCCTTCCCCTTTACTGATCTACCTAAAGGAGACCTGTGTTCCATGGGAGGCTGTACAATGCATGTTGTCCTTCCTTTCCCCTTTACTGATCTACCTAAAGGAGACCTGTGTTGTACGGGAGGCTGTACCTTGCATGTTGTCCTTCCTTCCCCTTTACTGATCTACCTAAAGGAGACCTGTGTTCCATGGGAGGCTGTACAATGCATGTTGTCCTTCCTCCCCTTTACTGATCTACCTAAAGGAGACCTGTGTTCCATGGGAGGCTGTACCATGCATGTTGTCCTTCCTTCCCCTTTACTGATCTACCTAAAGGAGACCTGTGTTCCATGGGAGGCTGTACAATGCATGTTGTCCTTCCTTCCCCTTTACTGATCTACCTAAAGGAGACCTGTGTTCCATGGGAGGCTGTACAATGCATGTTGTCCTTCCTTCCCCTTTACTGATCTACCTAAAGGAGACCTGTGTTGTACGGGAGGCTGTACCTTACATGTTGTCCTTCCTCTTTGAAGCACCTCATTAAACGTGTATAGGTCAGATTAGGGCCCAATAAACACGTTCTCTCCGGATGATAATAGGTTTAATAAACAGTTATGACATATAACCCAGATACATAATGAGCCGTGTTATTTATGGAATCTAGGGCACACATAAGACACACTGTTTTTACAAAGTGCCATTATTTTGTACTAATAACAGTTTAGGTCGTATTGCTATGGTTCAGGATGTCGCCATTCAGCGATAAAGTGTCATAAAGACCTCACATCCCTCCCAAGCCCGCCATTGGTTGAGAACATCCCTTTATATGAAATAATACCATAGATCACGGGTGTCAAACTGGTGGCCCTCCAGCTGTTGTGAAACTACAAGTCCCATCATGCCTCTACCTTTGGAAGTCATGCTTGTACCTGTCAATCTTGCAATACCTCATGGGACTTGTAGTTTGGCAACAGCTGGAGGGCCACCAGTTTGACACCCATGCCATAGAGTGTTCCATATGCGAGTCATACACATGTGTAAGATTTTTTTTTTGGGGTGGGTGAGGGGTATTATACAAGAAGGGATTTGTACTGGGAGGGGAGAGTAGGAAGGATGATTTGTGCTAGGAGGCGGGATTTTTTTTTTGACCGGGAATTCTTTCTAGGAGGGGGCATTAGGGGGGATTTGAGACTGGAAGAGGAGATCTGAAGAGCAAAGATTTGTGCTGGGAGGGGGACATGTACTGGGAGGAGGGGAAATATTTGCATGTTTGTTTGGGGAGAATTTTGGCTTGCACAGGGAATTTATCCTTAGGACCGTTAGCATGCAGATCAGTGCTGGGAATTGGGGAAGGATTTGTGCTTGGAGGGGTGATTTTTGGTGGTGGGGATATTTGCTAGGTGAGGAAAATTGGAGGGGATGATTTGAGCTGGAAGGGAAGATCTGGGGGGCAAAGGTTTATGCCACAAGGGGTCCACTTGCACTGGGGGGGGGGGGGGGTTGCATGTATATTTGGGGAGAATTTTGGCTTGCAGTGAGATTATTGGCGTAGCAGGGTTAGTGTCCAGATCAGTGCTGGATTTTTTTTTCTTTTTTTGGGGGGGCGGGGGATTTTTGCTGAGCTATGATGCTCACACATTGTGGGGTATAGGGGGGTGCAGTTTGGCATCTTCCATTAGTTGCTAGGTGACCTTGTCAGGGCACTGGTTACAAGGGGTCTGAATTCAGGTCTAAAGCCCACCCACCATCCCCCTTTCCAGTAACATTTATTATCTACTAGGGAACTGCCATTGGACTGGGATGGCAGTTGGCAGGGTTTCGTTACAGAATCGATCAGTCAGGCGTTTAGTCAGCTTCAGTGGAGCATACAGGGGAGGATTTGAAGACTACCAAAGGTCATAGAAGACACTTTGTGGGTTCGGTTCACACTAGTATGGGTGGAAGTCGCTTTGGGACCCGCACTTTATCCTGCAGCTGCAGCCACCCGCACAAAATGCGCGACCCGCGGGCAGATGCCATTAATCTGGTCGCACTGGAAACCGCACTGTAGTGTATGTATTGGCTGCTGTGCCGTGGCCCACAAAACTACACTTGGTGTGAAACAAGGGTTTAAATTAAAAAAGTTTCCAAGTATCTAATCAAAGTGGTCAATGGGAGCACAGACGCAACATCGCTTCTTTGGACTAACTGACCCTAAAGCAGGGTGGGCACAGACAGCAAATGATTCTCAGCACCTATTGTAGAGGATCTGCAAATATTTTTGCCCTTCAACTTCAGAAACCAAATTGGTGATATTAGACACTCATCCATTAGCATGGAACGAGCGAGTTAGCCCCGTATGACTTGGAACTTGTCCAAAGCTGAGGACTGTCTCCCTGCCTTGGGTCAGGGTGTCCAAGAGGCCAACCGCCAAGCACCAGCACTGTCATGTTGGAGGAAGGGGAGTGAGTCCCATTCTCTATATTCAGAACTACCAGGCATTTTCCTTTGATTCCAGAACAAGATTGCAAAGGGCAAGAAATACGTCATGCTGGTGAGCCTGTCATCAAAAATTAACCTGTTGGTTTGCTCTGCATAGGTAATGCCAAGGTTCACTTTTAAGGACCATTGACATTAGAGCATTTTCTAACAGGCAAGCTAGATCCTTCAGTACAGTGGACAAAGCTGAGGTTTGACTGAAGGTGCCCATAGACATGTGAGGCAAACATGATATAACCTCCTGGAAGCAAGTCTACGAGCTGGCAACATGTGCACATGGCTCAGCCCAGGGTATATGTTTAACTGGATGGTGAGGAGAGGAAAAGAAGTGGTTAGTCATCTCTTGGTGCCACATATCTCCAAGAGTGGAACATAAATATCAAACTAGATTTTTAAACCTGTCCAGTCCTGAGCAGTAGGCCGGTATACAGGTGAAACTCAAAAAATTAGAAAATCGTGCAAAAGTTCATTTATTTCAATAAAGCAACTTAAAAGGTGAAACTAATATATGAGATAGACTCATTACAGGCAAAGCAAGATAGTTCAAGCCGTGATTTGTCATCATTGTGATGATTATGGCTTACAGCTCATGAAAACCCCAAATCCACAATCTCAGAAAATGAGAATATTGTGAAAAGGTAGAATAATCTCGGCTCAAAGTGTCCCACTCTAATCAGATAATTAAGCCATAACACCTGCAAAGGGTTCCTGAGCCTTTAAATGGTCTCTCAGTCTGGTTCAGTAGGAATCAAAATCATGGGAAAGACTGCTGACCTGACACCATCACTGACACCCTCCATAAGGAGGGAAAGCCTCAAAAGGATTACCTTTGCAATTATGCAAAAGAATTTGGATGTTCCCAAAGTGCTGCATCAAAGCACTTTAATAGAAAGTTATGTGGAAGAAAAAGGTGCACAAGCAGCAGGGATGACCGCAGCCTGGAGAGGATTGTCAGGAAAAGGCCGTTCAAAAGTGTTGGGGACTTTCACAAGGAGTGGACTGAGGCTGGAGTCAGTGCATCAAGAGCCACCACACACAGATGGATCCTGGACAAGGGCTTCAAATGTCGTATTCCTCTTGTCAAGCCGCTCCTGAACAACAAACAACGTCAGAAGCGTCTTACCTGGGCTAAAGAAAAACAGACCTGGTCTGCTGCTCAGTGGTCCAAAGCTATCTTTTCTGATGAGAGCAACTTTTGCATCTCATTTGGAAACCAAGGACCCCGAGTATGGAGGAAGAATTGAGAGGCCCAAGGACCCCGAGTACGGAGGAGGAATGGAGAGGCCCGAGGACCCCGAGTATGGAGGAAGAATGGAGAGGCACAAGGACCCCGAGTATGGAGGAAGAATGGAGAGGCACAATGACCCAGAGTATGGAGGAAGAATGGAGAGGCCCAAGGACCCGGAGTATGGAGGAAGAATGGAGAGGCCCAAGGACCCCGAGTATGGAGGAAGAATGGAGAGGCACAAGGACCCCGAGTATGGAGGAAGAATGGAGAGCCCCAAGGACCCCGAGTATGGAGGAAGAATGGAGAGGCACAAGGACCCCGAGTATGGAGGAAGAATGGAGAGGCACAAGGACCCCGAGTATGGAGGAAGAATGGAGAGGCACAAGGACCCCGAGTATGGAGGAAGAATGGAGAGGCACAAGGACCCCGAGTATGGAGGAAGAATGGAGAGGCACAAGGACCCCGAGTATGGAGGAAGAATGGAGAGGCACAAGGACCCCGAGTATGGAGGAAGAATGGAGAGGCACAAGGACCCCGAGTATGGAGGAAGAATGGAGAGGCACAAGGACCCCGAGTATGGAGGAAGAATGGAGAGGCACAAGGACCCCGAGTATGGAGGAAGAATGGAGAGGCACAAGGACCCCGAGTATGGAGGAAGAATGGAGAGGCACAAGGACCCCAAGTATGGAGGAAGAATGGAGAGGCACACACTGCAAGATGCTTGAAGTCCAGTGTGAAGTTTCCACAGTCTGTGTTGATTTGGGGAGCCATGTCATCTGCTGGTGTTGGTCCACTGTGCTTCATTAAGTCCAGGGTCACCGCAGCCGTCTACCAGGAGATTTTGGAGCACTTCATGCTTCCTTCCACAGATGAGCTTTATGGGGATGCTGACTTCATTTTCCAGCAGGACTTGGCACCTCCCACACTGCCAAAAGCACCAAAACCTGGTTCACTGACCGTGGGATAACTGTGCTTGATTGGCCAGCAAACTCGCCTGACCTGAACCCCATAGAGAATCTATGGGGCATTGCCAAGAGAAAGATGAGAGACATGAGACCGAACAATGCAGAAGAGCTGAAGGCCGCTATTGAAGCATCCTGGTCTTCCATAACACCTCAGCAGTGCCACAGGCTGATAGCTTCCATGCCACGCCGCATTGAGGCAGTAATTGCTGCAAAAGGGGCCCAAACCAAGTACTGAGTACATATGCATGCTTCTACTTTTCAGAGGTGCGATATTGTTCTATGTACAATCCGTGTTTTATTGATTGCATGGAATATTCTCATTTTCTGAGATTGTGGATTTGGGGTTTTCATGAGCTGTAAGCCATAATCATCACAATGATGACAAATCACGGCTGGAACTATCTTGCTTTGCATGGAATGAGTCTCATATATTAGTTTCACCTTTTAAGTTGCTGCACTGAAATAAATCAACGAATGCACCAGATTCTAATTTTTCAAATTTCACCTGTATGTCCATTGCCACCTTAAACTAGATATCAAAAGTGCAACGAAAAAAAGTCACATACCAATTCAGCAAAGGCACCAGTGGTGGTATCCATGAAGGAGGTCGAAGTTGTCATAATTTAAGAAATGAACAATCAGATTTATTTAGTACACCCAAAAACATTCCATGCTTCCTGCTTGCTCTGCAATCAATGGCGTGAGTCTAAGTTAACAAGCTGAGGATTGACTCGAGGTGGTCATAGACATGTGAGGCAAACATGATATAACCTCCTGGAAGCAAGTCTACCAGCTGGCAACATGTGCACATGGCTCAGCCCAGGGTATATATGTAACTGGATGGCTTGGAGAGGAAAAGAAGTGGTTAGTCATCTCTTGGTGCCACATATCTCCAAGGGTGGAACATAAATATCAAACTAGATTTATAAACCTGTCCAGTCCTGAGCAGTAGGCCGGTAGATGTCCATTGCCACCTTCAACTAGATATCAAAAGTGCAATGAAAAAAAGTCACATACCAATTCAGCAAAGGCGCTGGTGGTGGTATCCATGAAGGAGGTCGAAGTTGTCATAATTTAAGTAAAGAAAAATCAGATTTATTTAGTACACCCGAAAAAATTGCCATGCTTCCTGCTTGTTCTGCGATCAATGGCGTGAGTCTAAGTTAACAAGCGTAAAACATTTTTATGTAACACCGTGAAAACTGAGGAATTGGCGTTTCTGCCAGGAAACACATCGTTTGGATGCACTAAATAAATTTGTTGATTCATCACACAAATTACGACTTTGATCCCTTCATTGTTACCATTATATGCCATCATGGGCGCCAATGCTGCATTGGTGTTTGGCGATCTTATTTTTCATTGCACCTCTGAGGATACCACCGTTATCCCCGATGATGACCTAGGGACAAGTTTCCCGAGGCATTGAGAGTGACCATTTCCTGCTTGGAAACGGGTATTCTCCACACACCTACATGGAAGGTGGCATTTACCACCATATTTGATTATTCGCAACCTAACCAAATGTAAATTACTGTATATCTTTTAGCTTTTGGAATATCGGTTGTTACATATCATTGCTGTGCAATTCATTTACTGTAAGGAGTCTCCAACGTTTTTATGTATCACTGTGAAGGTGAGGAAGTGGCGGATCAGCCAGGAAACACATTTTTAGGTGCACTAAATAATTTTTGATGGTTCAACACTTAAATTACAACGTCTTTGACCCCTTCATTGGTACCTTTATATGCCACCATGGGCGCAATGCCATATTAGTGTTTGACGGTTTTATTTTTCGTTGCACCTCTGAAGATACCACCGTTATCCCCAATGGGGACCTTACGACTACGTTTCCTGGGGCATAGAGAGTGACCTTTTCTTGTTTGGAGACAGGTATTCTCCACACACCTACTGGGGAAGGTGGCATTTACCACCATGTTTGGTTATTTGCAACCTAACCAAATGTAAATGATATTTTGGAACATCTATTGTTACATATCATTGCTGTGGAATTATTGCACCATAAGGGCTCTTCCACCTCTCCTCTTATTTCTTTATTTCTAATGGACACTTCAGAGCTTTTTTTTGTTCTGACATCCCATTCTGAGGACCACCAACTCATAGACACTGTTATGCAGACCATAGATGGGGAGAAAACCGGCCGGAAAAAAAAATCGGCCGATTTTCGGATCATTAGTGGGGTAATCAGTCGGGCATTTTTTGTGATTTTGACACTTTTTTTTTTTTTTTTTATCGGTCATGTTGGGGAAAAAATCGTCCAATTTTGTCCTTCAGCCGATTTTCACAGCAATGATGGACAAATCGGCCGATCTTTTTACTGATTTTAAAAAATGCGCATGAGCAGTGACCGGCAAGAAAAAGGAAAAGAAGAAATAGAATATGAAAAAGAAGAAAAAAAGAAGAAATAGAATATGAAGAAGAAGAAGAAAAAAAAAGAATTTCAGTCCGATATTATATTTGACATTTAAAAGTATAGCAACATTGTATCCGAATAGAAACATCTGTATCTGAAATGGATACAAATAGATACAATGATGCAACTTTTTCTTCTTATTCATATTCTAATTCTTCTGTCAAATAAAATGGCGGAGCTCTCTGCAGGGACACTGCTATTATATTTGCCGGCCGTAGACGGGACAAAAATCAACCGACTTTTTTTTTTTGACCAATGGTGGTAACGTCGGTCGAGCGAACGACCGATTTTTTTTTCGTTTTTTTCGAAAAAAAAAAGGCCGGTTTTCTCCCAGTCTATGGCCTGCATTAGGCCCCTTGCACACGAGCGTCATAATTTACTGATGTTTTCCCAGAAACTTGTGACGCCTGTGTACAAGGGGCCAAAAACTGTGCAAAGACTTGTAATTTTGAGTAAACGTGTGTAAGTGTATAGACGAGTATTATTATTATTATACAGGATTTATATTATTATTATTATTATACAGGATTTATATTATTATTATTATACAGGATTTATATTATTATTATTATACAGGATTTATATTATTATTATTATTATACAGGATTTATATTATTATTATAATACAGGATTTATATTATTATTATTATACAGGATTTATATTATTATTATTATTATACAGGATTTATATTATTATTATTATTATTATTATTATTATTTATACAGGATTTATATTATTATTATTATTATTTATTATAATACAGGATTTATATATTATTATTATTATTATACAGGATTTATATTATTATTATTATACAGGATTTATATTATTTATTATAATACAGGATTTATATTATTATTATTATTATACAGGATTTATATTATTATTATTATACAGGATTTATATTATTATTATTATTATACAGGATTATTATTATTATTATAATACAGGATTTATATTATTATTATTATTATACAGGATTTATATTTTATTATTATTATTATACAGGATTATTATTATTATTATACAGGATTTATATTATTATTTTTATACAGGATTTATATATTATTATTATTATTATACAGGATTTATATTATTATTATTATTATACAGGATTTTTATTATATTATTAATACAGGATTTATATTATTATTTTATTATTATTATAATACAGGATTTATATTATTATTATTATACAGGATTTATGGCGCCAACAGTGTGCTCAGCGCTTTACAATATAACGGGAAACAATACAGCAACAATACAGGTCAATACAAGAGGGATAGGAGGGCCTGATCCTGGGAGCTTACAATCTAAGAGGAAGGGGCTGGTGGTACAAAAGGTAACTGTGGGGGATGGACTGGTTAGGAGGATTAGAAGATTCCATTATTAGCTGAGGGCAGGATAGGCTTCCCTGAAGAGAGAGGTTTTCAGAGATTGCCTAAAAGTGAGCATAGTAGGAGATAGTCTGATAGATTGGGGTAGAGAGTTCCAGAGGATGGGAGGCTCTGGAGACGAGCATGGGAGGAGGAGACAGGGGAGCTAGAGAGCAGGAGGTCGTGGGGGGGGGAGTGGAGAGGACGTTTGGGTGAAGAGTAAAATTCTATCGCCAGTATTGTGGCCCCTCGCTCATGAGCGTCACAAGGCAACAGGAAACTTTTGTTTTTTTTTTTCTTTTTGAAGAAGAACTCCAGGATAGGCAAAAAATAATTCAGCCATTAGTACACCCCTCTACGCAAAACACGAAACGGCTAATACAATTTTGAAAATCCTTACCAACTAAATCCTTACTAACGGAATTTTCATGACCTCGTCTCTGTAATTCTAAATAATTGCATCTGCTGTGCCAATGAGGAGGTGTAACCGCCGGGATGACATCACATCCTCTCCTCTCTCTGCAGTAAAAGGAAACTACAGTTCCCATCATCCTCTGGGAATTGTAGTGAATGTGGGCGGGTACACTAGGCCTGTGCATGTTGAATGTGTCTGAGGGCCCATGTACATCGCAGCCGATAAACTGACGTTCAGGAGCTGTTCAGCGTTTTTTTCAGCAGCCCCTGAACTCTCCCTAATGTCCTCCTATGTGCCCGTGTACACATCGTCCTTTGCAGGCAGTGGAGTTTACAGTCATTTTTTTGAACGCACCAAACTTGCGTTCAGGAGTAGATTTTACCGGCGTTTCAAATACCAAACGCTTGTAACCGCGTTTATAAGCGTTTGCTTTAGAAGTGTTTTTTAACTACTCCATGTCCAGATGCTGTCCGGAGACTTTTTTCATCATCAGAAATGCATGCAAAATTTTTTCTATCTATTCCGATGGATCCGGTACATCGGCGCAGTCAGTTCCAGGTTTCACGTAAAGGAAAAAATGGTAGAACGCGCCGCATTATCCTCATGATGGGATCCATAGTGAATACAACCAGAAAAGACCGGTCATCTCCACACATACTACTGTCTCTGCTTCTGCTCTCTGTATTCCTCTAAAAATGTCTAAAATAGTTCATTATTTACTATTTTTCAGTGCATTCTGGGCATTTGGGAAGGTCTCCTGAGGTTATCTTTTAACCACTTCCCGTCCCATTGTATATAAACGGCCGGACGGGAGCAGTGCAAGGTCGGGTGGACGTTCATAAACGGTCCTCCCCGCCCCCTGCTTGTGCGCGCTCCCTGGGAGCACACGGCACCACGATCCGGTGCCCGCTGTGTCCTCCGGACACAGTAAACACGGATCGTTGTACGGGACCTCTGTGTGAGGTCCCAATCATGTGATCACTGATTGGCCAATCAGTGATCACATGAAGAGTAGTTAGCAAGATGTCACTTCTGACACCATTGCTTACTACGTGTGAAATCTGTGGATGATCACAGAGGTCACATGGTACAGGGCCATTCACACCATGTGACAAGCTGTGACCAATCACAGCTCACACGGTATTTCTCAATGGCTACTGTAAACGACGATGTGTACACGGACAAATAGGAGAACATTAGGGAGAGTTCAGGGGCTGCTGAAAAAACGCTGAACGGCTGCTAAACGTGCGTCTATGGGCTGCTGTGTACAATAGGTGACTGTCGGAAAGCTGGATGTCTGGGTGACGCTTTTCATTTTCCTTCCACTTTGTTACAATTTACATTTATAAAACGTTCCCATTATGTCATCTCAGGGAGGTTAGGCTGCTAGGCTGCTGATAAAGTTGTTGTTTTTTTGTTGTTTATTTGATCCTTCCATAAAATGTTTGTAGGAGGTTCTTCCTTTACTAAACGCCATGATGTGCCGATCTGTCATCGTGACCGACGTGATGTCACTTTCTGATAGTGTGTAGAACGCCCCTCCTTTCATTGGGAATCTAAACGGTTATAATTTACAGATGCTGCAGATTAGAGGTCCAGCCTCCGTTCAGGAACATTGTGTATACAGTTGTGCTCAAAAGTTTTCATACCCCTGGGGCAGAAATTGTGAACTTTTGGCATTGATATTGAAAATATGACTGATAGTGCCAAAAAAATGCTTTTTTATTGAAGGATGATGATCATATGAAACCATTTTTTATCCAATAGTTGTTTGGCTCCTTTTTAAATCAATGATAATAACACCCAAATGGCTCGGATCAGAAGTCTCCGCCCCCCGGATCAGAAGTCTCCGCCCCCTGGATCAGAAGTCTCCGCCCCCTGGAATGTTTGGCCTTGGTATAGACACACAAGGTGACACACACGGGTTAAAATGCCAATTAGAGGTTAATGTCCCACATCTGTGGCTTTTTAACCCCTTCACGCCAGCGCCTCCTCCTGGCCCTTTAAGAGTTTCAGGAGGCGGGGCGGGGTTTACGGTCATGTGACCGCCGTGACGACGCGTCACGGCGGTCACATGATCGAGAAAGGTCCCGATCGACAGAGGAGATTGGGACCTATCCATGAGTACCAGACGTGTGCTGGGAGCTCGCAGGGCACGCGCTCTCGACACATACGTCCTTTTTTAATAGAACGCAAACGCAAATGTTCGGTCGCTCAGCATCTAGGCCCAGACCCCGGGAGGACGCACATTTGCGTTCGGCCGGCGTGAAGAGGTTAGATTGTAATTAGTGTCAGTGTATAAATAGTCAATGAGTTTGTTCGCTCTTACGTGGAAGCACTGACTAGGCTAGATACTGAGCCATGGGGAGCAGAAAAGAACCGTCAAAAGTCCTGCGTAACAAGGTAATGGAACTTTATAAAGATGGAAAAGGACATAAAAAGATGTCAGTCATATTTTCAATAGCAATGCCAAAATTTCACAATTTCTGTCAGGGTATGCAAACTTTTGAGCACAACTGTACAGTATTGGAGGGAACCACAGGAAGCTGACTTCTGAAAATTTTAAAATTCTGTTGGTAAATTTACCAAAATTTAATTTTTTTTTTTTTTGCAGTTAATAATTTAGGTCACTCAGTCAAATCAGAATTCGTTTTTAAACCAACATTCCTCAATGTTTTCCCCATTGTAGCACCATTTGTAAGAGTGCAAAATCTGGAGACCACCCTGGTGTCAAATGTAAAATGTGACTCATCAATGGGAAACCTGAGCCAGGGACAATGGATGCAACTGCCTGGATGGGATTAAAGTGATATTAAAGGCAGGTCATACTTTCCTGCTTTGTAATGGTTTTGCAGAGAGCAGCCCTGATCCTCCTCTGGGCCCCCGCTGGCCCTCCTGATGCCCTCCTCCTGCCGAGTGCCCACAGAGGAAACGGCTTGCTATGGGGCCACCCAAGCAGGCTCGCTCCCCAGCGGATGCTCTGTGTGTCCAGTCACACACGGAGTGGTGGCTCGGCCCCACCCCCACTCTCTCTCCTCATTGGCTCACTGACTGTGATTGACAGCAGTGGGAGCCAATGCCAATGAGGTGGGACAGTGCTCGGAGGTGGATAGGGGGTGGATCCAAAGGGCGGTGCTTGGAGGTGGGTAGGGGGTGGAACCAAGGGGACGGTGCTTGGAGGTGGGTAGTTGGTGGAACCAAGGGGCGGTGCTTGGAGGTGGGTAGGGGGTGGAACCAAGGGCGGTGCTCGGAGGTGGGTAGTTGGTGGAACCAAGGGGCGGTGCTTGGAGGTGGGTAGGGGTGGAACCAAGGGACGGTGCTCGGAGGTGGGTAGTTGGTGGAATTAAGGGACGGTGCTTGGAGGTGGGTAGGGGGTGGAACCAAGGGACTGTGCTCGGAGGTGGGTAGTGGGTGGAACCAAGGGGCGGTGCTTGGAGGTGGGTAGGGGGTGGAACTAAGGGATGGTGCTCGGAGGTGGGGAGTACCTGCACCTGTTCTCTGAGAAAAGCCCTGGCTGTATGTCTGTGTAATATGAACACATAATGTCCACTCAAAGTGGCCTATGTAAAGCAGACTCAAATGTTCGTATTCTTGTAACAGATCAATAGAGAATCATGGAGGTGCTGACATGGAGAAAATGTTGTCCTAAGCTCCCTCCAGTACTTAGAACAGCATTTCATTAGAAGTTCTGCAGTTGCATTGGCTGATCCTTCCCCCTCAGAAAAGATCGTCTGACCAAATGCCAAGCAGCACTGGAGGAGACCAGTAGCAGTATTTTCTCCATGAGAGACTAGTATTTGCCTTCGTGTGGATGCATCCCAGCCATTCTATTCCTATATTATTACAGATAAAATGAGCGTTTCATTAGAGGTCTGATTTATCGAACTCTGTTCTCTGGTGATTGTTAAAATACGATCATTTACTAGTCCCACTTTGTCTGGGGAGCTGATAGGAGCACATAGAAGCTGAAAACAGACACCTGAGAACATCGCCAAGTTGGTCCACAATCAAATGCCCAAACAAATGCAGGTGCTGGTCCAGCTCTTCACTTCCGATACATCTAAACTAGCATGGATGACCACCCCCAGAGTGCCACCACCCATACTGGCTTAGACATACCTGAGAACATTGGGCGCAGAGACACGATCTGTCTACTTGACTATGTCTTCTGGTCCAGCTGCTGGAATAAACATGATCCTTCGGGTTGGCTGAGCATCCATGGGGCTGGATGATGGAAAGCAGCTTACTGAAACCCAGCATTGCTGAGGGAATCCTGGCAGGTTGGTGGAATTCAACATTACCAGTATCCCCGCTACACATCTGCTAATACACTATATTACCAAAAGTACATGAAATTCCCTAGCCTCCCAGTCTTAGTCCGTAGGGTTCAATATTGAGTTGGCCCCACCCTTTCCACACACATGACCTTTAATGGCCCCCCAGTCTTAGTCCGTAGGGATCAATATTGAGTTGGCCCCGCCCTTTTCCACACACATGACCTTTAATGGCCCCCCAGTCTTAGTCCGTAGGGTTCAATATTGAGTTGGCCCCACCCTTTCCACACACATGACCTTTAATGGCCCCCCAGTCTTAGTCCGTAGGGTTCAATATTGAGTTGGCCCCGCCCTTTGCAGCTATAACAGCTTCAACTCTTCTGGGAAGGCCCCCCACAAGGTTTAGGAGGGTGTCTATGGGAAGGTTGGACCATTCTTCCAGAAGCACATTTGTCAGGTCAGGCACTGATGTCGGGGGAGGAGGCCTGGCTCGCAGTCTCCGCTCTAATTCATCCCAAAGGTGTTCTATGGGGTTGAGGTCAGGACTCTGTGCAGGACAGTCAAGTTCCTCCACCCCAAACACGCAAATGTCTGACGCCTTAAGAGTCTGATCCCTTCACTGGAACTAGGGGGTCAACCCCAACCCCTGAAAAACACTCCCACACCATAATCCCCCCTCCACTAAACTTTACACTTGGCACAATGCAGTCAGGCAAGTACCGTTCTCCTGGCAACTGCCAAACCCAGACACATCCATCAGATTGCCAGACAGAGAAGTGTGATTGGTGCCTCCAGAGAACACGCCTCCTCTGCTCTAGAGCCCAGTGGCGGCGTGCTTTGCACCACGGCATCCGATTCTTTGCATTTCCATCTTTTGGGTCACTCAGTAGTTGCCCTGAAATATTCTATTCATTTAATTTTCTCTTTGGTTTCCTGTTTGTAAGGTCTTGTTTAAGTGTAGAAAAACTGATTGAGGGTGACGTGCAGATTTCATGTGCAGAGACATCTGTTTTCAATGTGTTTCATACAAGTTGCAGATTTCTGCGCAGAAAATATCTGCACGTGACACCAATGTTGCACTTGGTGATGGAAGGCTTGGATGCAGCTGCTCGGTCATGGAAACCCATTCCATGAAGCTCTCTACGCACTGTTGTTGGGCTCATCTGAAGGCCACACCAAGTTTGGAGGTCTTTAGCTATTGACTCTGCAGACAGTTGGTGACTTCTGCGCACTGTGCGCTTCAGCATGCGCTGACCCCGCCCTGTCATGTGACGTGGCCTACCACTTGGTGGCTGAGTGGTTGATGCTCCCAGTGGCTTCCACTTTGTTATAATCCCACTAACAGTTGAGCGTGGAATATTTAGTAGCCAGGAAATGTCACGGATGGACTTATTGCCCAGGTGGCCACCTATCACGGGACCACGCTTGGAGTCACTGAGCTCCTGAGAGCGACCCATTCTTTCACCAATGTTTGTAGAAGTAGTCTGCATGCCTAGGGGGCGTGATTGTATACACCTGTGTCCATGGAGGGGATTGGAACACCTGAATCACATGATTGGGAGGGGATTGGAGCACCTGAATCACATGATTGGGGAGGGGATTGGAGCACCTGAATCACATGATTTGGGGGGGGGCCCAATACTTTGGGCAATATTGTATATGTGAGTCTGAGCCATAATACAGGCAGCCAGTCACTGCAGTGAATGTAGATGAGGTGACACCAGGAGGTATATATTACAAGGTTTGCTCGTCTTGCAGTTTAGTCCACATCTGAAGATCTCTGGGATGATTAATGTTGCAGAATACACAAGAACCCGACATCTGTGCTCAGGGACAGCCATTGGGGTAGAGCTGACTCTCCTGTACCGTGCCCAGGCCTGGGGCAAAGAGGGACTCTTTTTAAATACCTTTGAATCCACGGTAATCCCACGGGACACGGCTCCCAGAAATTATATAAAAGTTCCCCAGGAGTCATTAGTGAAGCGGCGGAAATAGAGAGGGGACTATTTTTTCATTTTCAGGATCAGGCATAGTAGAGAGAGCGGATATAGTGAATGCGGGGTCCGGGGAGAGCGGATATAGTGTGAATGCGGGGAGTGGATATAGTGTATGCGGGGTCCGGGGGAGAGCGGATATAGTGAATGCGGGGTCCAGGGAGAGCGGATATAGTGAATGCGGGGGAGCGGATATAGTGAATGCGGGGTCCTGGGAGAGGATATAGTAGTGAATGCGGGGTCCGGGGAGAGAGGATATAGTGAATGGGGGTCCGGGGAGAGCGGATATAGTGAATGCGGGGTCCGGGGGATATAGTGAATGCGGGGTTCCGGGGAGAGCGATATAGTGAATGGGGGGTCCGGGGAGAGCGGATATAGTGAATGCGGGGTCCGGGGAGAGCGGATATAGTGAATGCGGGGTCCGGGGAGAGCGATATAGGATATAGTGAATGCGGGGGTCCGGGAAGAGCGGATATAGTGAATGCGGGGTCCGGGGAGAGCGGATATAGTGAATGCGGGGTCCGGGGAGAGCTGATATAGTGAATGCGGGGTCCGGGGAGAGCGAGCGGATATAGTGAATGCGGGGTCCGGGGAGAGCGGATACAGTGAATGGGGGGTCCGGGACAGCGATACAGTGAATGCAGGGTCCGGGAGAGAGGATACAGTGAATGCGGGGTCCGGGAGAGCTCTGCACCCGCGGATTCACTATATGCGGGCTCTCCCTGGAGCATTCACTATATCCGCTCTCCCCGGACCCCGCATTCACTATATCCGCTCTCCCCGGACCCCGCATTCATATAGTGAATGCGGGATCACCAGGGAGAGCGGATTCATAGTGAATGCGGGGGTCACGGGGATCCGAGCGGACTCACTATATCAGTGAACAGTGAATGTGGGGTCCGGGGAGAGAGGATATAGTGAATGCGGGGTCCGGGGGGGGGGTGAGGCGGATATAGTGAATGCGGGGTCCGGGGAGAGCGGATATAGTGAATGCGGGGTCCGGGGAGAGCGGATATAGTGAATGCGGGGTCCGGGGAGAGCGGATATGGTGAATACGTTGTCCGGGGGGAGAGTGGATACGGTGAATGCGGGGTCCGGAGAGAGCGGATACGGTGAATGCGGGTCCGGGGAGACTGGATACGGTGAATGCGGGGTCCCCCCCCACCCAGCCCCTCCTTATACTTGCACCAGAGCAGAGGCTCTCTAGTCTTCTCTCCATTGGCTTAGACACAGCAGTGGGAGCTATTGGCTCCTGCTTTTGTCAATCACAGCCAGTGAGGAGGGGGCGGGACCAAAGCCACGCTCTGTGTGTTTTATGAGTGCACAGAGCGCATACGCACAAGTGCCCACCATAAGGGGGGGTGGGGTGGGGGAGCCAGGAGCGCTAGCGGGATTCCAGAAAAGGAGGATCAGGACTGCTCTGTGCAAATCCATTACAGAACAGGTAAGTAAGACATGTTTTTTATTTTAAGGGGAAAACAAATTGATCCTTTAGAATCACTTTAATGCAGGGGATGGGCAACTGTGGCCCTCCAACTGTTGTAGAACTACAAGTCCCATGAGGCATTGCAAAACTGACAGTTACAAGTGACTCCCAAAGGCAGAGGCATGATGGGACTTGTAGTTCACCAACAGCTGGAGGGCCACAGTTGCCCACCCCTGCTTTAATGTCAGAAGCTGCGCAGGGAGGATTACTCAACCTGTTCCTGAAAAATGATCAAATAAAGTCCCCTCTCTGGCCTCTTCTGCTGATCCGATACCTTGGGGAACTTGTATGAAATTTGCTGGTGAGATTTCTGTGCAATAAGCTATTGAAAGGCAGGGACTGTCAGGTTGGAGGGTGTCAGGTTGGAGGGTGTCAGGTTGGAGGGTGTCAGGTTGGAGGGTGTCAGGTTGGAGGGTGTCAGGTTGGTGGGTGTCAGGTTGGTGGGTGTCAGGTTGGTAGGTGTCAGGTTGGTGGGTGTCAGGTTGGTGGGTGTCAGGTTGGAGAGTCAGGTTGGTGGGTGTCAGGTTGGTGGGTGTCAGGTTGGTGGGTGTCAGGTTGGTGGGTGTCATGTTGGTGGGTGTCAGGTTGGAGGGTGGCCCTGTCAGGCAGGCCGTAGAGAGCCCCACAATTTCTAGTTGGTTCTCCCTTTGCAGGCAGGGCAGTGGAGGACTTCTGGGACTTGGGGACCCCATAGAACCAAGATGGTTGGGGTGTCTATGCTCAGACTTGGGGTGAAGTCAGTGTTTCTATAATTGAAATAAATAAATAAGTGCAGCGCTAAAAATAATGAGTATGAAATATCTGTCCGTAAAATATATATATATATATGCCAAAAATAATAAATCAATCGGAAAGTGACAGTCTGCAGGTCTAGGTGCGGAATGACAGCAAAATCCGGTATTGGTGCTTCAAATAGTGTGGTAAAGTTACGCACTCACCAGATGCGTAATGTATATACGCATTGAATGAATCGGTAGAGGTCCCCTTTAGGAGTTGGATATGATCCTGGTCAAGGATAATCCTCCCTCTAGGCAAAGGTGGTGCTGTCAGGAGCTCACAGGAGGTTGGAGGGTGGCCCTGTCAGGCAGGCCGTAGAGAGCCCCACAATTTCTAGTTGGTTCTCCTTTACTTTGTATCAGGCAGGGCAGTGGAGGACGTCTGGACTTGGGGACCCCATAGAACCAAGAGGGTTGGGGTGTCTATGCTCCGACTTGGGGTGAAGTCAGCATTCCTATAATGATGATGGCCCCAGAGAACAGAGAGGAGCAGACACCGCCAAGCAACAGAATTGCTAACTTCCCACTTACCTGTTGCTTCCTCGCTACCCGGACCGGTGGGATGCCACCAGCAGGGGAGACGCAATCGCGTTCCGAGCCTAAGAGGGTAAGTAAAAACTTGTCCCAGGTGATTGTGCTGTGGGCGATATGTCACCATCGTCACCATCGCCCAGCCCTCATTCACACCCCGAGTGACAGGTACACTTTAAGGAGTTGGAAGGCACGGGGTGAGAGTAGACTGTAGGTATGAACACCTCGCTGTAGAGGCGTGCTGAGGATTAGAAGCATTAACTGCGCCTAATCCCGCGATTACCTTCTGAACGTATCACACTTCTTATTATTGTGACAGTGAACTGCATTACCTCAGACGAGCAGGTGGATCGCTTTGTACCGCCCCTCCGGTGTCACTCAATGAGGGTGCTGTATGGGGAGCGCCGCACACGCCATTCATCTCATTTACTGGATATAGGAAGTATGATGAAAGGTGTGTTTGCAGACACCGCGGCGGTGCTGACCAATCAGAAGCCATCTAGCCCATGCTGTCATTCCCGGAGAGAAAGGGATTTCCAGTCTCCAGCTTTTCCTTCTGTGACGTCATGGGATGAGGAGAGACTTCCTGTACTCTGACAAGCCGGGCTTCACACAGGAGCACTTCCCGTACTATGACAAGCCGGGCTTCACACAGGAGCACTTCCCGTACTCTATGACAAGCCGGGCTTCACACAGGAGCACTTCCCGTACTCTGACAAGCCGGGCGTCACACAGGAGCACTTCCCGTACTCTGACAAGCCGGGCTTCACACAGGAGCACTTCCCGTACTCTGACAAGCCGGGCTTCACACAGGAGCACTTCCCGTACTATGACAAGCCGGGCTTCACACAGGAGCACTTCCCGTACTATGACAAGCCGGGCTTCACACAGGAGCACTTCCCGTACTATGACAAGCCGGGCTTCACACAGGAGCACTTCCCGTACTATGACAAGCCGGGCTTCACACAGGAGCACTTCCCGTACTATGACAAGCCGGGCTTCACACAGGAGCACTTCCCGTTACTATGACAAGCCGGGCTTCACACAGGAGCACTTCCCGTACTCTGACAAGCCGGGCTTCACACAGGAGCACTTCCCGTACTCTGACAAGCCGGGCGTCACACAGGAGCAGCGGGGGAACCGCATGCAATATGGACAGGAATCGCATTTCCCGATCAAAGCTAATGCTATTCTTTGCAGTGCAGTTTGCGTTCATACATTTTGTATTGATACAAATTCACTGCAAAGTATCATTTTCAGGAGCATTTTCACAAGTTCAAGTACTCGATATTGGTGTCGGTGCATACCTAGCCAAAACCATGTGGACCCCCCATGGAATGGTCCTAGTAATACTACATCATACAAAGACCATTTAGACCAGTGGTCTCCAAACTGCGGCCTGGGGGCCATTATTCCCCCCCACTTTCAGCAAGAGTGGGGCATAGTTCCTGCCACTGATACCAACAATGGAGCATTATTCCTCCCACTGACACCAATGATGGGGCACTATTCCCTCCACTGACACCAATGATGGGGCACTATTCCTCCCACTGACACCAATGATGGGGCACTATTCCCTCCACTGACACCAATGATGGGGCACTATTCCTCCCACTGACACCATGATGGGAGCACTATTCCTCCCCTGACACCAATGATGGGGCACTATTCCTCCCACTGACACCAATGATGGGGCACTATTCCTCCCACTGACACCAATGATGGGGCACTATTCCTCCCACTGACACCAATGATGGGGCACTATTCCTCCCACTGACACCAATGATGGGGCACTATTCCTCCCACTGACACCAATGATGGGGCACTATTCCCTCCATTGACACCAATGATGGGGCACTATTCCTCCCACTGACACCAATGATGGGGCACTATTCCTCCCACTGACACCAATGATGGGGCACTATTCCTCCCACTGACACCAATGATGGGGCACTATTCCTCCCACTGACACCAATGATGGGGCACTATTCCTCCCACTGACACCAATGATGGGGCACTATTCCTCCCACTGACACCAATGATGGGAGGCACTATTCCTCCCACTGACACCAATGATGGGACACTATTCCTCCCACTGACACCAATGATGGGACACTATTCCTCCCACTGACACCAATGATGGGGCACTATTCCTCCCACTAACAACAATGATGGGGCACTATTCCTCCCACTGACACCAATGATGGGGCACTATTCCTCCCACTGATACCAATGATGGGGCACTATTCCTCCTATTGACCAATGAGGGGCACTGTTCCTCCACTGACACCAATGATGGGACACTATTCCTCCACTGACACCAATGATGGGATACTATTCCTCCCACTGACACCAATGTGGGGCACTATTCCTCCCACTGATACCAATGATGGGATACTATTCCTCCCACTGACAACAATGATGGGGCACTATTCCTCCCACTTACACCAATGATGGGGTCACTATTCCTCTCACTGACACCAATGATGGGGCACTATTCCTCCACTGACACAATGGTGGGGCACTATTTCCTCCCACTAACACCAATTGATGCGGATACTATTCTCTCTACTGACACCAATGGTGGGGCACTATTTCTCCTCCTAATACCAATTATGCGGCATTCTATACTCCCACTGACACCAGGACATTTGACCACAGTCCGGCCCCGCTAATGTTTGAAGGACAGTTAACTGGCCCTTTGTTCAGAGAGTTTGGAGACCCTTGATTTAGACCATTGTGCTCTTCCAACCCTGAGGTAACAGTTTGGGGAAGACCCTTTTCTGTTCCCCCAGACCAACAAAAAGAAATTAGTGCTGCTCAACCCACTCCGAGCATCACACAGCGCAGCTTGGCAGTACCACTCCAAGTGTAGGTCCACAGCATCTCATCGCAGTGCCTCAAAAAGTGAGCCCACGTGTGGCAGGTGCTGCGGGCTCTAAGCACCAGCTGGTCTTCACAATGGCTTCCCTTGAACGTGCCAAATGGTGGGAACCTGGGGGATTTGACCTGAAGCAGCCCACAGGTTCACCCTGCTCAACGTGCCAAATGGTGGGAACCTGGGGGATGTGACCTGAAGCACCCCACAGGTTCACCCTGCTCAACATGCCAAATGGTGGGAACCTGGGGGATGTGACCTGGCACAGCCCATAGGTTCACCCTGCTCAACATGCCAAATGATGGGAACCTGGGGGATGTGACCTGAAGCACCCCACAGGTTCACCCTGCTCAACCTTCTAAATGGATGAAACCTGGGGAATGTGACCTGGCGCAGCCCACAGGTTTACCCTGCTCAATGTGCCAAATGGTGGAAACCTGGGGGATGTGACCTGAAGCAGCCCACAGGTTCACCCTGCTCAACGTGCCAAATGGTGGGAACCTGGGGGATGTGACCTGGCGCAGCCCACAGGTTCACCCTGCTCAATGTGCCAAATGGTGGAAACCTGGGGGATGTGACCTGGCGCAGCCCACAGGTTCACCCTACTCAACGTGCCAAATGGTGGAAACCTGGGGGATGTGACCTGAAGCAGCCCACAGGTTCACCCTGCTCAACGTGCCAAATGGTGGGAACCTGGGGGATGTGACCTGCGCAGCCCACAGGTTCACCCTGCTCAATGTGCCAAATGGTGGAAACCTGGGGGATGTGACCTGGCGCAGCCCACAGGTTCACCCTACTCAACGTGCCAAATGGTGGAAACCTGGGGGATGTGACCTGAAGCAGCCCACAGGTTCACCCTGCTCAACGTGCCAAATGGTAGAAACCTGGAGGATGTGACCTGGCGCAGCCCACAGGTTCACCCTGCTCAACATGCCAAATGGTGGAAACCTGGGGGATGTGACCTGGCGCAGCCCACAGGTTCACCCTACTCAACGTGCCAAATGGTGGGAAGCAAAGTATTGGTAAGTCCAAAGCAGTCAGCCTAGTAGAAGGTCCAGGACACAAACCTAGGGTTGGCACGGGCAGCAGACAAGCAAATCCTAAAGAGAAGAGCCAAGTTTGTTGTACATTAGAACAGAAAGGGGCGCCCACTAAGTGTAGCATTAAAATCATCCACTTTATTAAAATACAACTGGCAACTGACAGGGTTAACAGACCAAAAACATATTTCTGCAAAAACACTGCTGTCAGTCCCACTAATGAAGGCTGGGGACTGACTGGTGTTCGTGTGGAGATATGCCTTTGATCTGTTAATCCAGAGAGTTACAAATTGTATTTTAATAAAGTAGATTAATGCTACACTTATTGGGCGCCCCCTTTCTCCCTTGTTGTTCCATTACAGAGGCGACGTTCTACTCTGGGGTGGCTTCCTTAAGTAAGGTTGTGAATAGCATTACAGGACCATTTGCTCAAGTTGGACTTTTATAGACTTGTGCTGGTTGCCCTATCAGCGCCATTTCTAGTTTTGGCGCATGCATGAGAGAACAATCCTTGGAGAACAGCAGTCAAGGAGAGAAACCACAAGTAAGAGCTCCGAGGCAAGCAGAACGTTGCTCCATCAATGGACTCCATCATTAAGTTCCCTAGGATAGGCACAGTCCCTTTATGAGGTGCATTCCAAAGGCATCATCAGCTGCGACATTGGCCATGAAACCCAGAAGCATTGCAGGACAAGGAAGAGAGGGAGCCTAACGGTGCAGGAACATGGATGGTAAACGACACATCCAATAGCCAGAACTCACTGTTGTCCCAAACGTATCCTGTGGAACATACAGTACAAAAGAGGAAAACTCTCTGGGCCAATTTAAAGAGGGGTCAAATAACCTGTGTCTTTGGAGTGTGGGAGGAAAACCAGAGTACTCAGAGGAGAGCCACTCGAGCACAGGGAGGACATGCTAACTCCATGCAGGTAGTGTCCAGCTTGGAATTCAGACTGAGGGACCCTAGTGCTGCAAGACAGGTGTGCTAGCCCCTAAACTACTGTGCAACCAAAGAGTTTGGCCAACTTTAATTGTAACCACATCAAGGTTATGGTTAAGGTCAGACGTGGCTGAAATGCGATCGACATTTTGCCCCCTTTGCAGTGTATGTTCCTCATGATACAAAAATGGAAATTCTTTACGGACAACATTGGCTAGTTGACTTTTGGATCTTCTGTACCAAGCCAGCTCCATAAAGACATGGTTTGATGAGTTTGATGTGGAGGGAATCCAGTGTCCTTCAGAGTCCTGTCTGCCACCCTGCTGAACACTTTTGGGATGAACAGGAATTCTAGAAGTCTTCTCATCTAGGATCAATACCCGACCATAAAAATGCTGTTGTGGTTGATTACTAAAGCATACAAAGACGTAATAGACCATTGTTAGCTTCCAAACATCTGGTAACAGTTTAGGGAAGGTCCTTTTCTTCTCCACCCTGACTGTGCCCTATGCACAAAGCCAGATGCGTGAAGGTATGGTTTGATGAGTTTGGTGTGGAGGAACTTGAATGGTCTGCACAGAGCTCTGTCCTCAACCCTACTGAACACCTTTGGGATGAACGGGAGTGCTAATCGCAATCCAGGTCTTCTCTTCCAGCATCTATACCTGACCTAAAAAATGCTGTTGTGGTTGAAAACTATAGCACACAAAGACATATTAGACCATTGTGAGCTTCCAGACTTCTGGTAACAGTTGAGGGAAGGTCCTTTTCTGCTCCACCATGCCAGATGCATGAAGGTATGGTACGGCACAAAGGTATGACACAAAGCCAGATGCATGAAGGTATAGTTTTATGAGTTTGGTGTGGAGGAACTTGAATGGTCTGCACAGAGCCCTGATATCCACCCTACTGAACACTAATTAGAATGGTGAGGGTGAGACAGGCCTTCTAATCCAACATCAGTACGTGACCTCACACATGGGCAAGAATTCCAACAGAGACCCTCCAAATCTTGCAGAAAGCCCGCCCAGAAGATTGGAGAATGTTAAAGCCACAAAGAGGAGCCAAATCTATATTAATAGCCTTGGTTTTTGGAATGGGGTGGCCTACAGGTGTCCTCAAACGTTTGGTCATATGGTGTAAGTCAAGGGGGTCAAACTGGCGGCCCTCCAGCTGTTGCAAAACTACAAGTCCCATCATGCCTCTGGGAGTCATGCTTGTAACTGTCAATCTTGCAATGCCTCATGGGACTTGTAGTTTGGCAATAGCTGGAGGGCCGCCAGTTTGACACCTGTGGTGTAAGTGATTTAAAGGATCAGTCTACCCAAAATTGATATTTGTGGAATCTGATGTAGTCCCTCCCTGAGCTCTTCCCTCCTCCTGTCCAAACCAGGCTTCCAGCATTGACACCCCCCTTCTCATTGACTGTTCATTGGTTGGACTACTCTAGTTCGATGTTTATAATCTGAATGGTTCATATTTAGCCATGTTGTTTTTGCTAACTTTGGAGCGGGAACGGTTTACTTTAAGCCCAGCTGACGGTCTGATGTTTGTTTTCTTGCAGAGCTTATTTCCGAAGTTTTGTTCCTCAGTTCCAAGAAGCTGCCTTTGCCAACGGGAAGCTTTAGAGCGGGACGGAAGAGATGGCCTTACATCAGAGGCAACAAATGATTTTGGACTTTTCTCAATGAATTGCTGAATTTCAATGTTTTTATACTTTTTTCTTTATTGTGCTTACCTGAATATCACTGCACTGGCACCCCAAAGCTAACCCTTCCCGCCAATTCCTCTCTAAACAATCCATCCATCCTGAAGTGATGTTTTAGTAATAGGCCTAGTGGGCTGAGCCAGCCCCAGAATGATCGTTTGTCTTGGATGCTCCAGAAGCGAGATCTCTTTTCCTGTCCACCTGGGAGTTATAGGTGTTGCCATTCTCCTGTTACATTCTCCATAATATAAAATAAGTAAAACTTTAGAAGACATGGTGGGAGCCCCTTATCATCGCAATGGTTGGTGTGCAAACCTAGTAACTGAGCATAGGGTTGCTGGAAATCCCCGCGTGACTGGCTGCATCCTCCATCCTGGTCAGTGTATGCCAGCCGTGGCTGTCAGTTGTTCCAAGCGCAGTAAAGAGCCATCCATACGTGGTTACAAAAGTATATGAGACATAAATCCTCACTGCTGATGTAATACTTGTGTTGTGAATCCAAGAACCTCACAAGAATCAGCGCTGTGAATAGTAAATAGTGTATAGACCTCCTTTATTGTATACAAGGGTCACAGCAGATGATCACAATGGATGATGGGTGGCTTGGGCAAGGTGGACGGCCCATTCGCTCCAATGTTGTGATGATGTAGGGCAGAGAGAGCTCCTGTACCCTGAGACACGAGGCTCCTGTACCTAGTTGCCGACCGCAGATAGCCGAATGACGGCTGCACTGCGGCCGGCCAGTTCTGGGTGGACGTCATATGACGTCCTCCCAGAACACGCTCTCCTGGGCGTGCACCCGGCGATCTCCGTGATCGCTGTGTCCTACGGACACAGCTGATCACGTGATGTGGTAAAAGGCCAATCACAGCGGCCTTTTACCACGTGATCAGCGTCCAATGACACGCTGATCACAGGGAAATGCAAGTGCCGGTTCTCGGCTGCACTTTCCTCATGCTGTCAGATCGTGAGGAAAGTACTGCCGAGAACCGGCAGTTGTCAGAGCGGGGATCGGCACCGATCATCAGGGCACTGATGATCAGTGCCCTGATGATCGGTGCCCAGCAGTGCCACCCGCAAGTTCCGCCCACCTGTGCCCAGCAGTGCGCCCACTAGCTCCGCCCACCTGTGCCCAGCAGATCACCCGCCTGTGCCCAGCAGTGCACCCACCTGTGCCCAGCAGTGCCACTCTGCCAGCAGTGTCACACACCTGTGCCCAGAAGTGCCACCTACCTGTGCTCGGCAGTGCCACCCACCTGTGCCCACCAGTGCCACCCACCAGTGCAGCCCAGCAGTGCTGTCAGTCAGTGCCACCAGTCAGTGTCCAGCGGTTGTGCCAGTCAGTGCCCAGCAGTGATGCCAGTCATGACATCTATCAGTACCCATCATCAGTGTCACCTATCAGTGCCGCCTATCAGTGCTGCATATTAGTGCTGCCTATCCGTGACACCCACCTCAGTGCCGCCTATCCGTGCCACCTCATTAGTACTGCCTATCAGTGCCCTTTAGTGCCGCCTATCAGTGCCCATCAGTGCTGCCTCATCAACGCACATCAGTGAAGGAGAAAAATTACCTGTTTGAAAAAATTTATAATAGAAACAAAGAAACTTTTTTTTTTTTTTCACATTTTTTGCACTTTTTTTATTTATAGCGCAAAAAGTAAAGCGCCCAGTGGCAATTAAATACCACCAAAAGAAAGCTCTATTTGTGAGAAACAAATGATCAAAATTTCATATGGGTACAATGTTGCATGACCGCGCAATTGTCAATCAAAGTGCGGCAGCGCTGAAAGCTGAAAATTGGCCTGGTAAATAAGGGGGTATAAGTGCCTGGTAGGCAAGTGGGTACCTGGCGTCCCGGAACCGACATCACCGTGGTCTTCGAAGGAAGTAGAAGGGAGGATCCTGCCTTGGAACGCAAGCCGATAGCTGTGGCCGGTAACCTAGACAACGCGTTTTGCGCGCATTCACCTCATCAAGTCTCTTAGGGGCGCATGCGCGTGAAACGCGTTGTCTAGGTTGCGTTCCAAGTCAGGATCCTCCCTTCCGCTTCCTTCGAAGACCACGGTGACGTCGGTTCCAGGAAGCCGCGGTCTCAGGATACAGGAGCTTTCTCTGCCCTAAATCATCATAACATTGGAGCGAACAGGCCGTCCACCTTGCCCAAGCCACCCATCATCCATTGTGACCATCTGTTGTGACCCTTGTATCCAATAAAGGTACATCTCCAAGGGAGGTCCACACACCATTTACTCTCCCAGCGCTGATTCTTGTGAGGTTCTGTGCCAGCCGTGGGGCTTCATTTTATTGGCACTGGTAGGTTTTATATCTGTCCTGACAGCTTCATTCTAACTCTGAGCATATTGGGGTGTCGTCATTTGATGTAAATACGTGCATTTTTTTTTTTTTTCTTATAAATGTGTAATTCAAGTGATGAATAAAACTGAAACGAGAACGAGACAAAACTACTACGTAGTGATAAAAGGTCCTGCAAAGTGTAACTGAGGCTCCGGATTCAACTTCTCAGCAGGTTCAGCAAAACGAGACAGGGTACAGTAGCTCCGGTAAGGCTACATTCTACCAAAAATGGGGATGGGGTAGCCCTTGGGGGCCCAGAGTTGAACGTGTACAAGACCTAATGGGGGCACCAACCAAATGGTCTGGGATTCCATAGACTTTTAAAGTGGCTGTAAACCTCAGAAGTGAAAAATGAACAAAACACATCCTCATATAGTGTATATTTGCCTCAGTTCATAGCAGTTAGTGCGATTTCTGGCTGCCTTGTACTACCTGCAGGAGTCACTTCTGATGGTTTTTCCTGACAACAGGTAAACCTTGGGGACAGCCCACCCCCCTCCAGCACACAGAAGGTGATTGGCAGCCTCAGCTGTGCATGTTTCTTTAGGACGCTGTGTTGAGGTTGGGGTTTGTCCTTTTCTTCCGCTCAGGTCTCAAATTACACCCAGCTCTCTGCTGTGCAGTGTGTGATATCAGATCCTTCTAGAAGATGAGGAATAAATAATAAAACTAAACTGTGTAATTTTGGGGGGCGTGGCCAACTTCGCATGCAGTAGGATGTGTGCTCGGTGAGCTCCTCTCTTCATCCTGTAATCTATCCTGATTGGCACCTCGTTCTCCGGCTAAAACTGCATTTTGGGTCCCCAGGGTGTGCGCCGACCCCCTACTGTCACTTGGTGCCCTGTTTATCCTGATCCAAGATGGCTAAAAGGGGGAAAGGAACTCGGGCCTTGCCTGAGTTGGCTGGGCAAGATGGTGGTACCCCGATCCGTGCATCCAAGAAGAAGCAGAGGGCGGCTGGTCAAAAGTTCTTTGCCAGGCCGCTCACCAGGGAAACTTCCCAGAAACACTGTTTGGACTCTGCTATTGATCCGGACTAACCTCTGGCTCACATATCTGCGGTCTGTGTTTTGCACGGGCACGAGATCCCATTCATTTGAATGGACTCCTATGCCCCAGGACACTCAGGGAAGAAGTCTCTGCACTTCTGAAAACGCAGCCCGCACAGGAACCTCGGTTCCCAGTACAGTTGTGATTTCCAGTGTGGGCGGTGTGCCATTAGAATTAATGGCACCCGACCGTGGGTCCGCATTCTTCTGTGTGGGTGGTGCGGCTGCACTGATTTTTGTGTGGATCCGCAGCTGCACCACCCGCACAGATGTGAACCTAGCCTCAGACTGTACAGGCTGTACTCAGATCCCTCTTGCACTGGCAGACCAAGAAACTGTGTACTTTAAAAGATTGTAGAGAAGAGAGGGCTGCAGATAATCTGGTACAACTTATGTAGGAGCATTTGTTTCATCTCTGTGTATCACCTGAGGTATATGGAAGGGTTTAATATCACGTTAGTTTTGACAGTAACTCATAACAAGGAAGTATAACACATCCAATGTCTTTTGGGGGACTCCCTCTTCCTCGGGATGTGGATGTTACAGGTAGCTATGGGTACTTGGAAATGGTGAACCCAAAAAATGAAGCTTGACTAATTATTTCCTGCTTCTTGTTTCTACCGTATATACTCGAGTATAAGCCGACCCGAATATAAGCCGAGGTACCTAATTTTACCACAAAAAACTGGGAAAAAACTATTGACTCGAGTATAAGCCGAGGGGGGGGAGGAATAGTGCCCCATCGTTAGTGTTAGTGGGGAGGAATAGTGCCCCATCGTTAGTGTTAGTGGGGGGAATAGTGCCCCATCGTTAGTGTCAGTGGGAGGAATAGTGCCCCATCGTTGGTGTCAGTGGGGGGAATAGTGCCCCATCGTTGGTGTCAGTGGGGAGGAATAGTGCCCCATCGTTGGTGTCAGTGGGGGGAATAGTGCCCCATCGTTGGTGTCAGTGGGGGGAATAGTGCCCCATCGTTGGTGTCAGTGGGGGGAATAGTGCCCCATCGTTGGTGTCAGTGGGGGGAATAGTGCCCCATCGTTGGTGTCAGTGGGGGGAATAGTGCCCCATCGTTGGTGTCAGTGGGGGGAATAGTGCCCCATCGTTGGTGTCAGTGGGGGGAATAGTGCCCCATCGTTGTTGTCAGTGGGAGGAATAGTGCCCCATCGTTGGTGTCAGTGGGGAGGAATAGTGCCCCATCGTTGGTGTCAGTGGGGGGAATAGTGCCCCATCGTTGGTGTCAGTGGGGGGAATAGTGCCCCATCGTTGGTGTCAGTGGGGGGAATAGTGCCCCATCGTTGGTGTCAGTGGGGGGAGGAATAGTGCCCCATCGTTGGTGGCAGTGGGGGGAGGAATAGTGCCCCATCATTGGTGTCAGTGGGGGGAGGAATAGTGCCCCATCGTTGGTGCCAGTGGGGGGAGGAATAGTGCCCCATCATTGGTGTCAGTGTGGGAGGAATAGTGCCCCATCGTCGGTGTTAGTGGGGGGGAGGAATACTGCCCCATTGTTGGTGTCAGTGGGGGGAGGAATCGTGCCCCATCATTGGTGTCAGTGTGGGAGGAATAGTGCCCCATCGTTGGTGTCAGTGGGGGGAGGAATAGTGCCCCATCGTTGGTGACCCCTGCTCCAGCCTTGGCTCGCTCGCTCCCTCCCTCTCCCATGGTACACACTTACCGGTCAGATGTCTTCCTTCTCCGGCCGCTCTCCTCCTCTTCACTCGCTCGATCTTCGCGGTGCCGCTCGGCTCCTCCTCTCCAAGCTCCACCTCCTCGCCGGTGATTGGGCGCCTGTGTGCCTCTCCTGAGCTACAGTTCCGGCGGCCAAACACCGGCGAGGATTGATCCCGGGGGTGTGTCCCAGATGACAGGGACGGCATGTCATCTGCAGACGTTGACTCGAGTATAAGCCGAGGGGGCCGTTTTTCAGCACAAAAAATGTGCTGAAAAACTTGGCTTATACTCGAGTATATACGGTATATTGTTACTATGACCACCTCCAAATAGACCATATCAAATCCCCTGGTTACCCTGTGAGGATGTCAGCACCAACAATTTTATTCAATACACAAGAGGTAACTCAATAGAAAATATCATTTTTATTCCCCCCAAAAAAAAAAATCACACCCTCAAAAATAGGGGTTATAAGTCCCAGATCTTAAAAACAAGTTATATGTTTGTTCCGGATACTTATACGTCAGTGTGTGCGACGTTACATCAGATATCCAATACTACCCAAACCTATTCAGTATAACTGAGCAAACAGCCGTCACAAAACCATCACAATATAGTAGGTGCAAGCGAGTCCCCTATGTCTACACGTTTCTTGGGTCTCCAGCGCTTCCTCAGGACAGGGGAACCAACATACTCATTTGTGAGGCTTAGTTTGTTCTCAGGAACAATACAGAGCAAATAGTATCCAAGAATCATTTTTAAATGTGGCTGTTCCCTTAGTCCTTTCCATCAGACTATAGCCATGCTGTATTGGAACTGCGCTTGGGTACCTCTGTTAGACTCCCGCTACCCCGTTCAAACACCGACCACGGACACCACCGCTGACCATACAAGACTAGACGACACCAGTCTTGAAGTAAACCATGAAGTAGTCTAGTTTAACACAGATACAGATATATACATTCAAGGGAACAATCCCCCCTCAATGCATAATGACACAGGGCGGGGCAATCTACATTTAGTAACAAGAGACACACCAACAGACAGTCCCACCAGGAGGGAGGGCTGCTGGAGACACCCCCCACTAAGCCAATTCATATAAACACATACATCCCATAATAGTTTGCTCCCAAGCCAGACACACAATACAACAATGGGATGCAGCCACATGGCATTAAACAATCAACAACCCCCCACCCCAATATTAGGACAGATCACCCTGTATCCCTAACAGGCACAGGGTGACTTACACATAGAGGGATATGGGGAGCTGAGACAGGGGTCTCCCCACCTCTCCAAAGTGAGCTGTGTTCCATGGGCCCCCCACCCAAAGTGAGCTGTGTTCCATGGGCCCCCCCCCAAGTGAGCTGTGTTCCATGGGCCCCCCACCCAAAGTGACTCCCGTCACACATTCATAATGATATTGGTAGCCTGTCTCATATGGGTCAGGTGCCCTTCAGTTTTACTGCCTGATGGATGCGATTTGTATGACAAAAATATGGAAACATTCCATGATTTGCAGGTGTGAAAGTGACGTCGTGTTTGGCGGTGAAAGCGGAAGTGATGTAACATTCTTTTGCTTTTTTCAGGGGTTTGTACTGTGCTTCATCAGGGCCTGAAATTCTCTTTGGGAAGACAGATGGGCAGGCTTGGAGGACTCTAGAGGTTTCAGGTGTAGAGATTATTGTTGCTTCTGAACATGGCTTCACCAGCTGGTTACCAACTCCTCAACCAACAGATGAAGTCTGATTTAGGAGGACACCTCAACACTCCAAAATCCCCCAAGTATGGCAATCTTTCATTCCAAACAGCATCTCTATCTTCAATAAACTGGTCAAAATATGGAAACACTACATGCAGGTGTGAAAGTGACGCCATGTTTCATGTTGAAAGCGGGAGTGATGTAACATTCTTTTGCTTTTTTCAAGGGTTTGTACTGTGCTTCATCCGGGCCTGAAATTCTCTTTGGGAAGAAAGATGGGCAGGCTTGGAGGACTTTAGAGGTTTCAGGTGTAGAGATTATTCTTTCTTCTGAACATGGCTTCACCAGCTGGTTACCAACTCCTCAACCAACTGATGAAGTCTGATTTAGAAGGACACCTCAACACTCCAAAATCCCCCAAGTATGGCAATCTTTCATCCCAAACAGCATCTCTATCTTCAATAAACTGGTCAAAATATGGAAACACTACATGATTTGCAGGTGTGAAAGTGACGCCATGTTTCATATTGAAAGCAGAAGTGATGTAACATTCTTTTGCTTCCGCTGTGTGATGAGACACCCAGCTAACAGGTGGGAAGCCTCACTTTCCTCATTTACTGCTAGTAATACGGAGTCATGTCAGAGATTACTGAGCTTCAAAGAAGGCAAATTGTTGGTGCCGCTTAACTGGCGCCTCTGTGACTGAAGTCACCGATTTATTTGCCGTATGGCGAGGTTCAGTATCAAAGGTTATGGCGGCGTGGAAAAAGGTCATCTGATCAGTATAAGCGCGGTCCACATGGTCACCTGACCAAAAGAGACAAAAGGACATCGCAAAGTATCGTCACATGGAATAAGAACTGCTGCAAAAGTGGCTTCCAAAGCCCGTGTCCACAAACACTGTGCGGAGGGAACTCCATCAGCAGAACATTCCTGGGCAAGCTGCGATGGCCGAACCACCAGTGACCGATATTAATGCTCAGAAGAGGACAGAGTGGTGCACCACCCATAAATGGTGGCCTATCCATCGATGGAAGACTAATATGGCCTGATGAATCTCGAGCTTCACACTGTTCCCAACCACCGGACGTGTTTACGTGTGGCCAACACCATCCCAAGCTTACCACCAGGACTGTTGTGCCAACTGTAAAGCATGGTGGCAGTGCAGTCATGGTTTGGCAGCCATATCTCGGTATTCTGCAGGCCCCATCATCACCTTGAAATGTATAGTCACTGCGAGTAACTATAAATTTTAGCCCATGGTGCAGAAATTGTTTCCTGAACACAGCAGCATTTACCAAGACGATAATGCTCCGAATCACACAGCTGGTGTTGAATCAAGCTTTGACAATCATGTAGATGAAGTCACTCACCTTCCCTGGGCACCACAGTCTCCGGACCTCAATATCATAGAGCCACTATGGGCAGTTTTGGAGAACGAGGTTGGGGCTCATTTTCCGCCTCCAGCATCCCGGCAGAACCGGAACAATTTCTACATGAAGATCAGTATCAGATTCCATTATCCACCATCCAAGACTTCCATTTGTCAATTCCCAGGAGAATTCCGGCCGTCTTGGATGCCAAAGGCGCTCCAACACCATATCGGGTAACCATTTCATTCTGTTACCTGGTGGTTCCATCATTGTGTCCAACCCCCTGTAGATGTCCAGTCAAAACCTAGCTATGCTTACACTTGCTCCCACCCCCACTCCAAATAGGAAAGCATAAAATGGCCAGCATGTTTCAAAGACCTCCCTCTTCTTTGGGGGTTGGAAGTTATTCATAGTTTAGAGGACCCAAAAATGGTAAAATTAGTGGCTTTCTTTACAGCGTGAAAAGATATTCCGGATCGATAAAAATCAGCAAAACTTTTTTGCTGATTTACTGATTCTGGGTATCTTTTTGCTCTCCAAATAATTAATCTTTGTAAATATGTCATTTCCAAGTGATAGGATCAGTATTACAGAATGTACATGCATTCAGGAATCCCCGTCTACGCGTTTCTTGGGTCTCGTCTGCTTCCTTATTAATACAATGCAAACAATATCCAGCAATCAGTTCAAGTAGAAAACCTAACTAATCATAAACACCTGGTAACCGCACTATGCCGAGTGATGGCTACAGCGCGGTTACCCAGTTCTGGGAGGTCATTATATGACGTCCTCCCGCCACGCTCCCTCCCGTGTGCCCTACAGACACAGCTGATCATGCGATGAGGTAAAAGGCCAATCACAGCTGCCTTTTACCACGTGATCACCTGTGTCCAATGACACAGCAGATCAAGGAGTAAATACAGTTGCTGGTTATCAGCTGCACTTTCCTCACATTGTCACAGCGTGAGGAAATGTACTGACGATAACCAGCAGCTGTCACAGAGCAGATCAGCACTGATCATCAGGTGCACTGTAGTGCCGCCCATCAGTGCTGCCCAGCAGTGCCACCCACCAGTGCCCATCAGTGCTGCCCAGCAGTTGCACCCAGCAGTGCCCATCAGTGTTGCCCAGCAGTTGCGCCCAGCAGTGCCTCCCACCAGTGCCCATCAATGCTGCCCAGCAGTTGCGCCCAGCAGTGCCCATCAGTGCTGCCCAGCAGTTGCGCCCAGCAGTGCCTCCCACCAGTGCCCATCAATGCTGCCCAGCAGTTGCGCCCAGCAGTGCCTCCCACCAGTGCCATCAGTGCTGCCCAGCAGTTGCGCCCAGCAGTGCCTCCCACCAGTGCCCATCAATGCTGCCCAGCAGTTGCGCCCAGCAGTGCCTCCCACCAGTGCCCATCAGTGCTGCCCAGCAGTTGCGCCCAGCAGTACCTCCCACCAGTGCCCATCAGTGCTGCCCAGCAGTTGCGCCCAGCAGTACTGCCCAGCAGTGCCTCCCACCAGTGCCCATCAGTGCTGCCCAGCAGTTGCGCCCAGCAGTGCCCACCCACCAGTGCCCATCAGTACTGCCCAGCAGTTGCGCCCAGCAGTGCCCATCAGTGGTGTCAGTGTCGCCCATCAGGCAAAAGGAGGTCCTCTGCTGGAGATTCACATTCCTGCCAAGCACCAAGTGAGCAAAAAGAATACGGTGAACCAGAAGGCTCAGCACCCATAGACGTTCATGGCTGGATTTATATCTCAGGAGCCCATAGGCAGAGAATTCTGAAGTACCACCCCCCCTTTCCCTCACAAAAAAGACAGTATGACCAACTTTATCTTGATAAAATATTTTTATAAGTGTAAAGGGGAATGCTGAGGACTTTCATGTAAAGGGGAACTCTGTGGACTGTGATATAAATGGAATAGAAGCAGTCACCAGAGCTCCCCCTTACACAAGAGCCCCCAGAGTTCCCTTTACATCAGAGCCCTCAGAGTTCTTTTTTTTCCTTTACATCAGAATCTGCAGGGTTCCCCCTTACAGTGCAAGGGGGACCTCTGCGGAGCATGATGTAAAGGGAAACTCTAATGTAAGGGGGACACTGCAGACTCTGATGTAAATGGAATATAAATGGGTCTCTGGCCACCAGAGCCCCCCCTTACACAAGAGTCCCCAGAATTCCCTTTACATCAGAGTTCTCCTTACATCAGAGTTCACAGTGTCCCCCTTACATCAGAGTTCTCCTTACATCAGAATCTGCAGGGTTCCCGCTTACAGTGCAGACCCTGATGTAAAGGGGAACTCTGATGTAAGGGGGACACTGTGGACTCTGATGTAAGGTGGTCTCTGATCACCAAAAAAACACCCCCCCCCCCCTTAAATCACAGTCAGCAGCGTTCCCCTTTACATGAAGGTCCAAAGTGTTCCCTCATACATCAGCATTCAGCTTGATCAGCTGCTGGGGTCCAGGAGTTGGAGGAGGGTAGGTGGAGGGAGCTGTGTGCCGCAAGTTATGTCTCCTACCCACCCCGCCCGGCAGCATCTGTTTTGGTGCAGCTCAGCTGTCCATGACACACCTTCCACGACTCCTTGTGACAGCTGTCAAAAAAAAAAAGACAGGTGCCCCTCTAGGAAGGATGCCTGTAGGCACGTGCCTATTGGGAAGTCAGGCCCTGTGAACGGTACCTCCAATGCCTGGGCCGTAGCCCCCTGTTTGAAACTGAGCCGTCTGAGAGTGTGATAGGAACATGAGTTGGACGACCACTCCACCAACGCTGTGATTCCGGGCCAAGGGCTCTGAAAATGGAAATACATCGATTCATAGAGGGAAAAAAAAGAATAAAACTTTATTTACAGCTTCAAAAATGCACCTTGGAATGTTCCGGAACATGAGCATTGTACAGTTATGGCCACAAATGGTTTTACGAACGCAGAAAGAAAACTTTGCCAAAAATTAGCATGTTTTATACATTTTTTTTTCTTCCTTTCCCTTCCGGATTACCTAAGGGCCCCATGTTCACTGCAGCTGATAAACGCACGTTTAGGAGCCGTTCAGCGTGTTTTTCAGCAGCCCCTGAACTCTCCCTAATGTTTTCCTCTGTGTCCGTACACATCGTCCTTTACAGTCATTAACAGGCATTTGAGTTTACAGTCGTTTTTTTTTTTAATGCAGAAAACTTGCGTTCAGCAGTCGATTTTATCAGTGTTTCAAATGCAAAATGTGGCTAAATGTGGCAAATCGTATTTATAAGCGGTTTAAATTTTTTTTTTAACTCTTCCAGTTCCCGATGCTGTCCAGAGCTCATCATGAAAGATGCATGCAAAGTGTTTTCAAGGTACTCAAATGTACAAAACACTGAACACAGGATGTTCCTACCAAGCTTGTCACACATTGTAATGACCAATTCACACCTCAGACCTCTCCCACCCTTGGAAACAAAAGATATGTTAATGACCATTCACACCTTAGACCTCTCCCACCCTTGGAAACAAAAGATATGTTAATGACCAGTCACACCTCAGACCTCTCCCACCCTTGGAAACAAAAGATATGTTAATGACCGTTCACACCTTAGACCTCTCCCACCCTTGGAAACAAAAGACAGGTTAATGACCATTCACACCTCAGACCTCTCCCACCCTTGGAAATAAAAGACATGTTAATGACCAGTCACACCTCAGACCTCTCCCACCCTTGGAAACAAAAGACATGTTAATGACCATTCACACCTCAGACCTCTCCCACCCTTGGAAAAAAAATATGTTAATGACCAGTCACACCTCAGACCTCTCCCACCCTTGGAAACAAAAGATATGTTAATGACCATTCACACCTTAGACCTCTCCCACCCTTGGAAACAAAAGACATGTTAATGACCATTCACACCTCAGACCTCTCCCACCCTTGGAAAAAAAAGATATGTTAATGATCATTTACACCTCAGACCTCTCCCACCCTTGGAAACAAAAGATATGTTAATGACCATTCACACCTCAGACCTCTCCCACCCTTGGAAACAAAAGATATGTTAATGACCATTCACACCTCAGACCTCTCCCACCCTTGGAAACAAACGATATGTTAATGACAATTCACACCTCAAATTCCTCATGGAGACCCCCTGCCAGGTGGCCTCAATGACTCCCTCCACCAGACACCTTTCCCAGGATTGGAAACAAAAGAAATGTTAATGAGCAACTCGCACCTCAGCTAATCTCAACACATACTACTGTCTCTGCTTCTACTCTCTGTATTTCTCTGAAATAGTCTGAAATAGTTCATAATTTACCACTTTTCAGTGCATTCTGGGCATTTGGGAGGTTCTCCAGTGCTTCTAAACGCAAACGCGCATAAACGGACTTTGTTTAACCTTCGTTTTCCAGCAGTCAGTTCCCCATCGTTCGAAGAAGAAGGAGCCTAAGGCTGTTGAAGGTCTTCTTTCGTTGTGAATATAATGGACTTTATAAATAAACTCACGAGGCGAGGTGGGTGTCCGTGACCTGATTTTCCGCTTTCATGGAAATTAATTTGCATTCGTCTCTCTCTGACATCTTCCAAGTACAACCGTTGAACATAGAAAGCGGAGCACACAGCGGAGGTGACACAGGAAGTGGGTGCAAGAGAAAGTCAACAAGATGACTTGGTTTTCGTATTCTGAAGGCGGACCGAGGTCTTTATATGTTCCGCTGAACTCACAACGCGACTTCCCATCTACGTAACTCTCAGCCAGAAAATGAGATGCAGCTACAAGAGAGCCTACGGTTTCCCAATGACGTGATCTTTGAAGGTTCAGGGTACATAAATGAGTGTGCCAGACCTGTAAGACCCATAACATGTTCTACTGGGGGGAAAAGATTGCACAACGTTCCCGCTGTGGAGATCGAACATCTAAGCCTGGAGCACGTTTGGGTTCCAAATATTTCCACAAAGAGAACCTAATCATTTTCTTACTGCACTCTGGATGAACGCAGACCGCGGGCGTCAGTTCTGTCAATGTCCATTGTCTGGCGTTCTCGGCAGGATGACAAATTGGATTCCTGTTGTCGATGTTGCAAAAATAAAATCAATTCTTTTTTTTTCATGCAGGATAAGAGGTGAGTATTATAATTTCTGTTAGAGTAGATATTAATCCCAAATAAATGACATTTAAGCCGGCCACACATGAGTTGATCTCCGTTTGGAAACTCGGGCACTGCTGAGGGCCCGGGGTCAGTAGGGGGCCCCATGAGATGCCCCTGGTACCTTTTTCATAGGCTTTTTTGAGTTTGGGCAAGGACACAGGGGCCCCATGATCTCCTATTGCCCGGGGACCCCATGAGTTGTCAGTCCGCCCCTCTCTCCGAAAGAATTCTCTTTCGAAAATCTTTTCTAAGAATTTTCGTTCGAGTTTTGCACCATTAGTGGGGTCACAGAAACGGAAGGTGTTCGCGCCACCATCGAATTTGAGTGATCTGGCATGTTGGAAATGTAATCAAAAAAGAAATGAGCCGTGACCTGGAAAGAAAAGAAACTTCTTGGCCACAAAAAATCTTTTCTGTAGCAATATGAGGTGAAATTGAAGGCTCGGTTGGTCGAATTTCAAAATCCATGGTGGCGCCATCAGGTTACAAAACGCACAAAATTTCTGATTTTCTAAGAACATTCGTTCGGAATTCGACCTGTGTAGGGTCTGCGTAAAGCCAACCACACACGGGTTGAATTCCGAAAGAATTTTCTTTTGAAAAATCTTTTCTAAGAATTTTTGTTCGAATTTCGCACCATTAATGAGCCACAGAAACGGATGATTTTGGTGTGACCATCGAATTTGAGCGATTGGGCGTGTTGGAAATTTTTTGAAAAACGAACGAATTTCAAATCAATGATGGGGAGAATCCTGCCGGAAATATATATACAAAAAAGAAACGAGCGTGAGCTGTGACCTGGAAAGAAAAGAAAATTCTTGGCCACGAAAATTCTTTTCTGTAGCAAGATGGGGTGAAATGGAAGGCTTGATTGGTTGAATTTTGAAATCAATGGTTGCGCCATCGGGTTACAAAAACACATGCAATTTCTGATTTTCTAAAGAAACTTTGGAATTCGACCCGCGTATGGCCGGCTTAAGGGGGGGATTTACTAAAACTGGAGCGCGCATGATATGGTGCAGCTGTGCAAAAAAACCAATCAGCTTCCAGGGTTTATTGCCAAAGCTTTAGTCCTCACGCACACGGGACGGTTTGATAATGCTGGTAACGTTAGCTGTGTAAAGTCACATTAAAAATGTGTTTTTCAGCTTTTTTAACGTTTTTGCATTTGCGTTTTGACGCTTTTTCTAGGGTTTTTTTACCCCCCCCAAAATAATTTTTTTGGTTAAAAAAAGCTCAAAAATACCGATTTGTGGCGTTTTAACCACGTTTTGCCGTGTTTTTTCAGCGTTAGAGCGTTTTTACAGCTAAAAAACTCCTCTAGAAACCCACCAGTTCTGGGGTTTTTTCCAGCCAAAAAACATTGATTCCAGTCTATGTGTGTATGAACACCGAGGATAACATGCCGGGGGGTTACTGGCTGTAGAAAAAAATGTCAAAAGCCAAAAACAGCCGCTGTAAAAACATCAAGTGTGCATGAGGACTAATTGAAAAAGCGGTCGTTAGATGCTGATTGGCTCCCCATGCACAGCTGCACCAGATTCTGAGTGAACCACTTGCAGAAAGGCCCCTTTCACACGGGCGTTCCATTTTTTTCATCAGTTTAGTCACTTTTTTTCACAGAAAAAACAGATCACTTTACATCAGTTTCTCATCGGTTTTTACATCAGTTTTTTAAATCCTTTAGCAATGCAAAAATGGACCGTATGTCCATTTACATCCGTTTGCATCTGTTTTTCGTCCATTACGTTTTTTTTCAGAAGAAAAATACATTTTTCTTCTGTTAAAAAAACTCCCCAGATGTTAACAGATGTAGACATTAATGGATGCAAACTGTGATCATCCACTTACATCCGCTAGACCATAGAAATACATGGGGATCTGGTTTTGCATCCGTAAACGGACAGATGAAAAACGGACATATGGAACGCTGGTGTGAAAGGGGCCTAAATCTCCCCCTCGGTGTGCTCTGTGCATTGTCAGTGTTTTAAAATAATGTGGACCTTTAGACCTACCTACAGTACTGTGCAAAAGTTATCGACAGTTGTGAAAAAATGCTGTAAATGAAGAATGCTTTCAGAAATCGAAGTGTTAATAGTTTATTTTTATCAATCAACAAAATGGAAAGTAAATGAAGAGAAGAGAAATCCACATCCAATCAGTACTTGGCGTGACCGCCCTTTGCCTTCTTCTAGGTAGACTCCCACCCAGTGAAGGAACTTGGCCAGTAAGTGGTTCTATGGACACCTTGGAGAACGAAGTCCAGAACTTCTGTGGATGTCGGCCGCCTCCGATCCTTCTGTCTCTTCATATCATCCCAGACAGACTCCATGGTGGGGAGATCAGGGCTCTGTGGGGGCCAAACCATCACTTCCAGGACTCCTAGTTCTTCTTTATACTGAAGATAGTTCTTAATGACATTGGCTGTATGTTTGGGGTGGTTGTCCTGCTGCAGAATAAATTTGGGCTGATCACACGCCTGATGGTATGGTATGATGGAGAAGTATCTGCCTCTATTACTCAGCATTGAGTACACTTGCAAGGAACCTCCACCATGCTTCACAGTTGCCCACAGACACACATTGCTGTACGGGTTTGCAGCTCTTTGCCAACAAACTGCCTCTTGCTACAGCCAAATATTTCACATTTGGACTCATCAGTCCAAAGCACCACCTCACATTTTTCTGCACCCCAGGTCCTATGTTTTCCTGCATAGTTGAGTCAGTGAGCCTTGTTTCCATGTCAGAGGTCTGGCTTATTAGCTGCAATTCTTACATGGAGACCACTTCTGGCCAGACTTCTCCAGGCAGTAGACGGGTGTACCTGGGTCCCACTGGTTTCCGCCAGTTCTGTTCTGATGGCACTGCTGGAAATTTACCGATGTGGTAGGGAAGTAAGCATGATGTGTCTTTCATCTGATGCATTGTTTCCATGGCCAACCACTGCACCTACGATCCTCAATGTTACCTGATCAATGGTGTCCTCAATGATGAGAAATACAGGCAGATACTCATCCATCATGCCATACTATCAGGGAGACATGTGATTGGCCCCAAATTTATTCTGCAGCAGGACAAGCACCCCAAACATACAACTAATGTCATTAAGAACTATCTTCAGTGTATATAAGGACAAGGAGTCCTGGAAGTGATGGTTTGGCCCCCACAGAGCCCTGGTCATCATGGAGTCTGAGATGACATGAAGAGACGGAAGGATTGGAGGAAGCCGACATCCACAGAAGATCTGGTCTTAGTTCTCCAAGATGTTTGCAAACAACCTACCTGCCAAGTTCCTTCGAAAATTGTGTGCAAGTCTACCTAGAAGGCAAAGGGTGGTCACACGAAATATTGATTTGATTTGGATTTTGTGTCTGTTAATTTACTTCCATTTTGTTCATTGATAAAAAATAAACTATTAACACTTCTATTTCTGAAAGCATTCTTCATTTACAGCCTTTTTTTTCAAAACAGCCTTCATCTTTTGCACAGTACTGTATATATAAGGAATTCCCTTTTTTTCATCCTTACCTCCTGGCCTCCTGCAGCCACCTCCTGTCCGCTTACACTCACTGGCCACTTTATTAGGTACCCCTGTTCAATTGCTCGGTAACACAAATTGCTAATCAGCCAATCACCTGGCAGCAACTCAATGCATTCAGGCATGTAGACGTGGTGTAGACGATTTGCTAAATTTCAAACTGAGCATCAGAATGGGGAATAAAGGGGATTTAAGTGACTTTGAACTTGGTATGGTTGTTGGTGCCAGACGGGCTGGTCTGTTTACTTCAAAAACTGCTGATCTACTGGGATTTTCACACACAACTATCTCTAGGGTTTACAGAGAATGGTCCAAAAAAAAGAGAAAATATCGATTGAGCGGCAGTTGTGTGGAGGAAGATGTCAGAGGTCAGAGGAGAATGGGCAGACTGGTTGCTGTGATATTCAGATGGTAGTGTCAGAGTTTGCATAAACAACATGAAAGCATGGATCCATCCTGCCTTGTATCAACGATTCAGGCTGGTGGTGGTGGTGTAATGGTGTGGGGGGGGGATTTTCTTGGCACTAGCAAGGTGTACCCAATAAAGTGGCCCAATAAATAAAGTCACCCAATAAGTGAGTGTATACTCCAGTTGAATTTTCCAATGATGACAAGAGTGGATCATGTTTATGTTATGCTTGCTGAAATGGGTGCTTGTAGGCTCCATCAGAGGCATGTTTGAGAGGGTTTGAAGCTGTCTATTGGAATTTGTGTCCATTTGTGAGGTCAGGTACTGATGTTGGATAGGAAGACTTGGTTCGCGATCAGAGTTCCAACTCATCCCAAAGGTGTTCAGTAGGGTTGAGGTCAGAGCTCAGTGCAGGATACCCGAGTTCCTCCACACCAAACTGGTCATCCATGTCTTTATGAAGCTGTCTTTGTACTCGGGGGCACGGTCATACTGGAACAGAAAAGGGTCTTCCTCAAACCTTTACCACAAGGTTGGAAAAGCACAATTGACTACCATGTCTTTATATGACCTAGCATTAGCAGGACCCTTCACTGGAGACACCTGAACTCAGTTATTTGGTGGTCAAGTGTCCATACGTGTTTTGGGTGTGAAGGTCAGGCATCCACAAAGGTTTGGCCATATTGATAGATGCGATGGCTAGGTGTCCAAAAGAGTTTGGCCATATAGGTAGCTGTAATGGTCAGGTGTCCAACAACGTTTGGCCATATAGGCAGGTGTGAAAGTAAGATGTTCACAAACCTTTGGCCATATAGTTAGGTGGGATGGTAAGGTGTTCACAAATGTTTGGCCACCTAGGTAGGTGTGATAGTCAGCTGTCCACAAAGGTTTGGCCCTCTAGATAGGTGTGATGGTCAGCTGTCCGCAAAGGTTTGGCCACCTAGTTAGGTGTGAAAGTCAGATGTCCACAAAGGTTTAGCCATATTGGTAGATGTGATGGCCAGGTGTCTAAAAGAGTTTGGCCATATAGGTAGGTGTAATGGTCAGATGTCCACAAACATTTGACCACATACTCTAGGTAGATTTGAAGGTCAGGTACCCACAAAGGTTTGGTCATATAGGAAGTTAGGACATTTGGCCATATAGGTAGGAGTGAGGGTTAGGTTTCCATAAATATTTGCCATATAGATAGGTCAGGTGTTCACAAATATTTGGCATATGTGCAGATGTGATGGTCAGGTCGACAAAGGTTTTGCCATATAGGTAGGTGTGAAAGTCAGGTGTCCACAAATGTTTGCCCATATAGGCAGGTGTGAAGGTCGGGTGTCAGTACATTGGTCATATAGGTAGATGTGAGGATCAGGTGTCCACAAACATTTGGTCATATAGGTAGGTGTGAAGGTCAGGTGTCCACAAATGTTAGGCTACATAGGTAGGTGTGATGGTCAGGTATCCAACAATGTTTGGCCATATAGGCGGGTGTGAAGGTCAGGTTTCCATAAACCTTTGGCAATGTCGGTAGGTGTGATGGTCAGGTGTCCACAATTGTTTGGCCATATAGGTAGATGCAATGGTCAGGTGTCCAAATGGGTTTGGCCATAAAAGTATGTGTGAAGGTTAGGTTTCCATAAACATTTTGCCATATAGGTAAGTGTGAAGGTCAGGTATCCACAAATATTTGTCCATATACATGGGTGTGAAGGTCAGGTATCCACAAATATTTGTCCATATACATGGGTGTGAAGGTCAGGTATCCACAAATATTTGTCCATATACGTAGGTGTGAAGGTCAGGTGTCCACAAACATTTGGCCATATAGATAGGTGTGAAGGTCAGGTATCCACAAATATTTGTCCATATACATGGGTGTGAAGGTCAGGTATCCACAAATATTTGCCCATATACATGGGTGTGAAGGTCAGGTATCCACAAATATTTGCCCATATACATGGGTGTGAAGGTCAGGTATCCACAAATATTTGCCCATATACATTTGGTCCACAAACATTTGGCCATACAGATAGGTGCGAAGGTCAGGTATCCACAAATATTTAGCATATAGTATGTTAGGTGTGATGGTCAGGTCAATAAATGTTTGGCCATATAGGTAGGAATGATGGTTAGGTTTCCATAAACGTTTGCCATGTAGATAGGTGCGAAGGTCAGGTATCCACAAATATTTGTCATATGTGCAGATGTGATGGTCAGGTCGACAAAGGTTTTGCCATAGAGATAGGTGTGAAAGTCAGGTGTCCACATATTCATTTTGTAAAGCGTTGCGCAAACTGTTGATGCTATATAAATCCTGTATAATAATACTAATACTGATAATAAAATATTTGCCCATATAAGTAGGTGTGAAAGTGAGGTGTCCACAAACATTTGGCCATATAGGTAGGTGTGATGTAAGGTTGCCACCTGATCCCTTTAAAACTGAACACATATTAATGACACAGGTTCTGAGGCCGATTAAGGTGGTAATTAAACTTAGTGCCTTATCTGCAATAAATAGGCCTCAGAACCTGTGTCATTAATATGTGTTCAGTTTTAAAGTGATGAGGTGTCAACCCTAGTGTGATGGTCAGGTGTCAGTACGTTTGACCATGTAGACAAGTGTGAGGATCAGGTGTCCACAAACATTTGGTCATATAGATAGGTGTGAAGGTCAGGTGTCCACAAATATTAGGGTATATAGGTAGGTGCCGTGGTCAGGTATCCACAAAGGTTTGGCCGTATAGATAGGTGTGAAGGTCAGGTGTCCACAAATATTAGGGTATATAGGTAGGTGCCGTGGTCAGGTATCCACAAAGGTTTGGCCGTATAGGTAGGTGTGAAGTTTAGGTTTCCTCAAACATTTGTCTATGTAGGTAGATATCATGGTCAGGTGTCCACAAAGATGCATTGGTTGGGGTTGTCCTGACACCCAGGAACCATTGGTTTACATTTCGAGACTTTGGAGAGAAGACAGGTTGAAGTCCAATACGAGTTGTTAACCTGACAGTTCTACAAATTTACGGCGCGCTCGGGTAAGACGGTGTTCTTATGTGTAATTTATCACTATTGTTTTTTTTACTTCGCATTGTCTGATGTTGTCCTTTAAATGTGAAATGTCTTTGGGTAAAATTGTCCATATTATTAAAATGCCTTCGGTTCATTGTGAGGATGATGTGTACCTTTTAATTAGCGGCGTTTTTAATGTACCATAATCTAGTGTAATGTTACCAATTCAAACACCGACTCGTCACGCCCTGCTCATACAATTATAATGGGTCCAATTTAATGTGTCGCTCAGATCCTCCCCTGGCGGCTGGCCTACCGTCCTTCTGTCTTAGAAATATCTCGGATTCCTCGCCATTAAAGTCTACCTCCCACCCGGAGAACATTTCCAGTTATAATTGTGCATGAACACATTTATCCACCTCCAACACAAATCGAGAAGAATCAGACATAGATTGTATATGGTTCAACCAATCAGATATACAGAGCATCCAGAAAGTATTCCCAACGCTTCACTTCTGCCACATTTTGTTATGTTACAGCCTTATTCCAAAATGGATGAAATAAATTTTCTTCCTCCACATTCTACAAACAATACCCCATAATGGCAACGGGAAAGAAGTTTGTTTTGAAATCTTTGCAATTTATTAAAAATAAAAAAAACAAACAAAAAAACACATGTACATGAGTATTCCCAGCCTTTGCCATGACACTCAAAATTGAGCTCTGGTGCATCCTATTCCCACTGATCATCCTTGAGATGTTTCCACAACTTGATTGGAGTCTACCTGTGGGACATTCAGTGGATTGGAGTGCACCTGTGGGACGTTCAGTTGATTGGGGTCCACCTGTGGGACATTCAATTGATTGGAGTCCACCTGTGGGACATTCAGTGGATTGGAGTGCACCTGTGGGACATTCAGTTGATTGGAGTCCACCTGTGGGACGTTCAGTTGATTGGGGTCCACCTGTGGGACGTTCAGTTGATTGGAGTCCACCTGTGGGACATTCAGTGGATTGGAGTGCACCTGTGGGACATTCAGTTGATTGGGGTCCACCTGTGGGACGTTCAGTTGATTGGAGTCCACCTGTGGGACATTCAGTTGATTGGACATGATTAGGAAAGGCATTAACCTGTCTATAGAAGGTCCCACAGGTAACAGTGCATGCCAGAGCACAAACCAAGCCTTGAAGTCCAAGGAATTGTCCGTAGACCTCCGAGACAGGATTGTATCAAGGCACAGATCTGGAAAAGGGTACAGAAAAATGTATGCAGCATTGAAGGTGCCAATGAGCACAGTTGCCTCCATCATCCGTAAATGGAAGAAGTTTGGAACCACCAGGAATCTTCCTAGAGAAGGGCCGCCCAACCAAAATGAGCGATCGAGGGGGAATGGCCTTAGCCAGGGAGGTGACCAAGTCACCAATGGTCACTCTGAACGAGCTCCAGTGTTTCTCTGTAGAGAGAAGAGAACCTTCCAGAAGAACAACCATCTCTGCAGAACTCCACCAATCAGGCCTGTATGGTAGAGTGGCCAGATGGAAGCCACTCCTCAGTAAAAGGCAAATGGCAGCCCGCCTGAAGTTTGCCAAAAGGCACCTGAGGGACTCTCAGACCACGAGAAACAAAACTCTCTGGTCTGATGAAACACAGATTGAACTCTTTGGTCTGAATGCCAAGTATCATGTCTGGAGGAACCCGGGCACCGCTCACCACCTGGCCAATGCCATCCCTAATAGACTGGGGCGACGGTTTATCTTTCAACAGGACAACGACCCTAAGCACACAGCCCACATAACAAAGGGGTGGCTACGGGCCAACTCTGTGAATGCCCTGGAGTGACCCAGCCAGAGCCCAGACTTGAACCCGATTGAACATCTCTGGAGAGATCTGAAAATGGCTGTGCACTGACGCTCCCCATCCAACCTGATGGAGCTTGAGAGGTCCTGCAAAGAAGAATGGGAGAAATCGCCCAAAAATAGGTGTGCCAAGCTTGTAGGGGGCCTTACAGCCTAACATGTGCTCTTAAACAGGCAGAGAATACAAGTAAATAAAAAAATAAAAATAAGTAATAACAAATTAAATGAGGTAATAAAATCAAGTAATGCCTGAGAGGAAGGATTGCAATATACACCGCCTTAAAAAAAGTCTTCCTCCCCCCTGAAATGTTCCCCATGTTGTCATGTGACAACCAAAACCGTCAATGTATTTTATTGGGATTGGATGTGATAGACCGACACAAAGTGGCACATAATTGTGAAGTGGAAGAAAAATGAGAAATGGTTTCCAACATTCGTGACCAATAAATATGTGAAAAGTGTGGCAGCATTTGTATTCAGCCCCCTTTACTCTGATCTCCCTAACTAAAATCTAGTGGAACCAATTGCCTTTCAGAAGTCACCTAATGAATAAATATAGTCCCCTGTGTGTCATGTAATCTCAGTATAAATCCAGCTGTTCTGTGAAGCCCTCAGAGGTTTGTTAGAGAACATTAGTGAACAAACAGCATCATGAAGGCCGAGGAACATGCCAGACAGGTCAGGGATAAAGTTGCGGAGAAGTTTAAAGCAGGGTTAGGTTATAAAAAAACTATCAAAAAATTTGACCATCTCACAGAGCACTGTTCAATCCATCATCCATAAATGGAAAACGTATGGCACAACTGCCAACCTACCAAGACATGGCCGTCCACCTAAACTGACAGGCCGGGCAAGGAGAGCATTCATCAGAGAAGCAGCCAAGAGGCTCATGGGAACTGTGGAGGAGCTGCAGAGATCACAGCTCAGGTGGGAGAATCTGTCCACAGAACAACTATTAGTCATCACTCCACAAATCTGACCTTTATGGAAGAGTGGGAAGAAGAAAGCCATTGATGGAGGAAAGCCATAAGAAGTCCCGTTTGCAGTTTGTGAGAAGCCATGTGGGGGACACAGCAAACATGTGGAAGAAGGGGCTCTGGTCAGAGGAGACCAAAATGGGACTTTACGGCCTAAAAGCAAAACGCTATGTGTGGTGGAAAACTAACACTGCCCATCCCCCTGAACACACCATCCCCACCGTGAAACATGGTGGTGGCAGCATCATGTGGTGGGGATGCTTTTCTTCAGCAGGGACAGGGAAGCTGGTCAGAGTTGATGGGAAGATGGATGGAGCCAAATACAGGGCAATCTTAGAAGAAAACCTGTTAGAGTCTGCAAAAGACTTGAGACCGGGGCGGAGGTTCCCCTTCCAGCAGGACAACGACCCGAAACATCCAGCCAGAGCTACAATGGAATGGTTTAGACCACAGGTCCTCAAACTTTTTAAACAAGGGGAGAGTTCACTGACCTTCTGACTGTTGGGGGGGCCGGAGTATAGTTGGAAAAAAATATGAACAAATTCCTCAGCAAACCACACATATCTTATTTGTAGTGCAAAAAAAACAGGAAAAAACAATTACAATATTTAAAATGCACTGTACCTGGTGCCTGGTGTGCTCTCCTCCTCTCCTGTTGCTCCTCAGGCTGCAGCAGGTGAAATCAGGGGCTTCCAGGCTGCCGCTCGCGGCCGAGGGCCCAGTGAGCAGCCTAGCTATTTGCCGGTCCGTTTTTTTTTTTCTGGATGGCTGGATAAATAGCTTTGGTGGGCCGTACCTTGAGGACCCCTGGTTTAGATCAAAGCATATTCATGTGTTAGAATGGCCCAGTCAAAGTCCAGACCGAAATCCAATGGAGAATCTGTGGCCAGACTTGAAAATTGCTGTTCCCAGACGCTCTCCATCCAATCTGACAGAGCTTGAGGGATTCTGCAAAGAAGAACAGGCAGAAATGTCCCTCTCTAGATGTGCAAAGCTGGAAGAGACGTCCCCAAAAAGACTTGCAGCTGGAATTGCAGCCAAAGGGGGTCCTACAGAGTATTGACTCCGGGGGGCTGAATACAAACACACTTCTCACAGATTTATTGGTCACAAATGTCGGAAACCATTTCTCATTTTCCTTCCACTTCACAATTATGTGCCACTTTGTGTTGGTCCATCACAGGGTATCCAAACTGCGACCCGAGTGCCGGATATGTCCCTTCGCTACCCTTTATCCGGCCTTTGGGCACTATTCCTCCGCTGGGACCAAGAATGGGAGCACTTCTTCCATTGAAACCAATGATGGTGTACTATTCCTCCCACTAGAACCAATGATGGTGCACAATTCTTCCCACTAGAACCAATGATGGTGCACAATTCTTCCCACTAGAACCAATGATGGTGCACAATTCTTCCCACTAGAACCAATGATTGTGTACAATTCTTCCCATTAGAACCAATGATGGTGCACAATTCTTCCCACTAGAACCAATGATGGTGCACAATTCTTCCCACTAGAACCAATGAAGGTGTACTATTCTTCCCACTAGAACCAATGATGGTGCACAATTCTTCCCACTAGAACCAATGATGGTGTACAATTCTTCCCACTAGAACCAATGATTGTGTACAATTCTTCCCATTAGAACCAATGATGGCGCACAATTCTTCCCACTAGAACCAATGATGGCGCACAATTCTTCCCACTAGAACCAATGATTGTGTACTATTCTTCCCACTAATACTAATGATGGCGTACAACTCTTCCCACTAGAACCAATGATGGTGTACTTCTTCTTGCCACTAGAACCAATGATGGCGTACTATTCTTGCCACTAGAACCAATGATGGTGTACTATTCTTCCCACTAATACTAATGATGGGGCACTATTCTTCCCACTAGAACCAATGATGGTGTACTATTCTTCCCACTAGAACCAATGATGGTGTACTATTCTTCCCACTAGAACCAATGATGGTGTACAATTCTTCCACTTGAACCAATGATGGTGTACTATTCCTCCCACTAGAACCAATGATGGTGTACAATTCTTCCCACTAGAACCAATGATGGTGTACAATTCTTCCCACTAGAACCAATGATGGCGTACAATTCTTCCCACTAGAACCAATGACGGTGTACAATTCTTCCCACTAGAACCAATGACGGTGTACTATTCTTCCCACTAGAACCAATGATGGTGTATTATTCTTCCCACTAGAACCAATGATGGTGTACAATTCTTCCCACTAGAACCAATGATGGCGTACTATTCTTCCCACTAGAACCAATGATGGTGTACAATTCTTCCCACTAGAACCAATGACGGTGTACTATTCTTCCCACTAGAACCAATGATGGTGTATTATTCTTCCCACTAGAACCAATGATGGTGTACAATTCTTCCCACTAGAACCAATGATGGCGTACAATTCTTACCACTAGAACCAATGATGGTGTATAATTCTTCCCACTAGAACCAATGATGGTGTACAATTCTTCCCACTAGAACCAATGATGGCGTACAATTCTTACCACTAGAACCAATGATGGTGTATATTCTTCCCACTAGAACCAATGATGGTGTACAATTCTTCCCACTAGAACCAATGGTGGTGTACTATTCTTCCCACTATAACCAATGATGGTGTACAATTCTTCCCACTAGAACCAATGATGGCGTACTATTCTTCCCACTAGAACCAATGATGGTGCACAATTCTTCCCACTAGAACCAATGATGGCGCACTATTCTTCCCACTAGAACCAATGATGGTGCACAATTCTTCCCACTAGAACCAATGATGGTGCACAATTCTTCCCACTAGAACCAATGATGGTGCACAATTCTTCCCACTAGAACCAATGATGGGGCACAATTCTTCCCACTAGAACCAATGATGGCGTACAATTCTTCCCACTAATACTAATGATGGGGCACTACTGCTCCTACTGACCATCAACCCCGAGGCCATGTTTATTCTCACTGATGCTGGGCCCGGACATTTTCTATCCTCACTGGCCCTAATCCGGCCCTCCCGAAGTCTGAAGGACCGTATACTGGCCCTTTGTTTGAAAAGTTTGGAGACCCCTGGTCTATCACATCAAATAAAGTACATTGTAACATGACAACATGGGGAACATTTCAAGGGGGGGGGAGACTTTTTCAGGGCGCTGTAACAATAACAAGTGTGGATATTCTAGTAGATGCCCGCTGATGACTGGTTCTCTTTAAGAAGCAGCATTTCCTTCCCTGCCTGATGCCGTCAGTCTTGTTAAAGGAAACCTGTGCCGGGTATCAGTCATGAAGGTGTGTTATCTCCTGGCTGTCAGGTGTGAGGCAAACACTCCAGTTCTTCCTCATTGACACCAAATGCCTGCTAATAATACATACTTTGATCAGACTGACTGATGCCGGTCCCTTTAGGACCTCAGACGGACCGCCCATGACTGAGCCATCAATGGTAAATGTTTTTCCTCCCAGAGATCTGAGACACGAGCGTCTAATGACGGCTTTCTGTAGGTTCACACATCTGAATTGGTGGATAAAGAACAATAAGAAACCATTTACAAGGAAAGATCTGACCCAGGAGTATCAAGAGAAGGAAGATTTATGAAAATTGGTCTCCATAATTATCAATGTATGATACGGAAACGTCTGAAATCACAACTAGTAAATATTAATTCCTCTCCTGAACGTGGCACTTACAGTTGTGTTCAAAATACTATCGGCCTTTTGGCTAAGATCAAGTGTAGTATCTGTTCTTATCAGTGTCCAGTAGGGGCGCTCCACGGTCATTCTAGCTTTGCGGGGATGACTGGTTGTATAGTACCCCTGCTGGTATGATGGGGGTCCTGACGGCTAGTACCGGCTGGAAAAGAAACCGAGGCGCCCACAGGCTGCTGGGGCCCGAGAGTAATTCCCCCGGGAAGACCGGAGGGGCCCAGTTCCTCCTGATTCGAACGGATCTACCTTGTCTGGCCAGGAGCCGGGAAAGCAGAAAGTCCACAAACCAGTGCCCCCTGAGTGGTCGCCTCAGGGGTGCTCTTAGTAACACCTGGGTGTGGGACCCCACAGTGTGAAAAGGCACATGGCCACTGTGTTTACCACTTTTCCTGCACAGCGCCCTCAGGACCAGGCCTTTTGGCTAAGTTCGGGGCAATTTTTGCTACAGGCCTCAGGGCCTGGTCTGTGCACAATTTGGCACGACCACTTTTTTATTTATTTATTTAATTTATTTACTCTCCCATGTTTTGTCACTTTCACTCTTATGTGTGTGCTTTATTTTCCTCACAGGATGGTAGGGTGTGGGTCCTCGGGCCTGCCCTGAAGTCTAGGGGGAGGATGTGTGGCCTTTTGGTTCCTTCCTCCCCTGTCCCTGGGGGGGTTCCCCAGGAGAACCCCCTGGCCAAGTACTGAGTGGCTGGCTTCGGCTGGCCACAAGGAACGGTGGTCCGCCAGGCCTTTTGGCTAGGTGGACCAAATGGGAACCTTGTCCCTGTCAGGAGCTTCGTGCCCCGGGGGATCAGGGTAGAGGTCCATCCCCTTCGGGGAAGGACAAAGCACACCCCTAAGTGCACTTTTTCGTGTGGTGTTTTGCACTTGTACTTTTTTTGTGAACACTTATAGGTTTTTTCGTTTTTCGCAATGTTTGCGGACTTAAAAAAAAAACAAAAACAAAAAACAGTCAGAGATCACTAACCGGATCAATCGCTGTTTTTGGTGGAAATGATATTTCTACATGGCAAATAATTTCCTAGCAGGTGTAGTAGAGTCATAGAAATCCAACAGACCCGACAGTCATGACATGCATGCTGCTGATTCTGTGTCATTGAATCACTCATTGAAAGGGGCGTGTTCAAAATAATAGCCGTGTGGAGTTCTATTAGTGACGTCATTCATTCTTTGATAAACAGGTGGCAATTATTGCCCTTATTTAAGGAAGGAAGGCAGCAAATGTTGGACATGCTGGTTACAGTGCATTTCTCTCTGAAATTCTAAGGAAAATGGGTCGTTCCAGACATTGTTCAGAAGAACAGCGTACCTTGGTTAAAAAGTTGATTGGAGGGGAAAACATATAAAGAAGTGCAGAAAATGATCGACTGCTCAGCTAAAATGATGGCAAATGCTTTAAAATGGCAACCAAAACCTGAAAGACGTGGAAGAAAGCGAAAAACTACCATTGGAATGGATAGAAGAATAGCCAAAATGGGGCGGACTCAGCCAACAATCAGCTCCAGGAAGATGAAAGAAGGTGTGACGTTCCCTGTGAGGACTCAGCCAACAATCAGCTCCCGGAAGATGAAAGAAGGTGTGACGTTCCCTGTGAGGACTGTTACAATTAGAAGACGCCGATGTGAAGCCAAGCTATCTGCAAGAAGTCCCCGCAAAGTCCCACTGTTGGGAAAAAGACGTGCTGAAGAGGTTACAATTTGCCAAAGAGCACATTGATTGACCTAAAGAGAAATGGCGCAACATTTTGTGGACTGATGAAAGTAAGATTGTTCTTTTTGGGTCTAGTGGGCGGAGACAGTTTGTCAGACGACCCCCAAACACTGAATTCAAGCCACAGTACACTGTGAAGACCGTGAAGCATGGTGGTGCAAGCATCATGATATGGGGATGTTTCTCATACTACGGTGTTGGGCCTATTTATCGCATACCAGGGATCATGGATCAGTTTGAATCCATCAGAATACTTGAAGAGGTCATGCTGCCTTATGCTGAAGAGGAAATGCCCTTGAAATGGGTGTTCCAACAAGACAACGACCCCAAACACACCAGTAAACGTGCAACATCTTGGTTCCAGACCAACAAGATGGACGTTATGGAGTGGCCAGCCCAATCCCCGGATCTTCATCCAATAGAAAACTTGTGGGGTGACATCAAAAATGCCGTTTCTGAGGCCAAACCAAGAAATAGAGAAGAACTGTGGAATGTGGTCCAATCATCCTGGGCTGGAATACCTGATCACAGGGGCCAGAAGTTGGGGGACTCCATGCAACACAGATGTACAGCAGTTCTCAGAAACAGTGCGACTACAACCAAATATTCATGAAGTCATTCAAAGGAAAGCAAAATCTTCAAACATTTTTCAGTTTATATAGTGAATGTTTGAGTTTGTAAAGAAGAATACAAACACGGCCATTTTTTTGAACCGTCTAATATTCACTTTTCTTCCATTTTTTTAGAGGAACAACACAAATTTGATGTATTTTTCTTCATGTTGTGATTTGGAATAGAATGTGTCGTGTTCCCAATGCATTTGTGTGGATGGAAATAAAAGCTATTAGAAGGATTTTCAGCTTTAGTCACTTTTTACAACACACGGCTATTATTTTCAACACAACTGTATGTGACTGGTGGAGGAAGAGCGCCCTGCGAATGTGCGCATTTGCAGGCGAGCAATACAGGAGGTCTGCGCCTCTTCCTGGTATCACGGAGTGTGCTCAACTTACCATTCCTATCTTATATGTAGGACGGCACCAATCTAATAGGGGCTTTCTCAATATACTATCCTTCTTATTTGTATGATGCCACCATCCGACCTATCTTATGTGTAGGATGGCGCCAATCAAGTAGGGGTGCACCCAACTTACCATCCTTCCTATTTTATATGTATGATGGCTCCATTTAAATAGGGGTTCGCCCAACATACCATCTGACCTATCATATGTAGGATGGCGCCAATCAAATAGGTGCTTGCAGAACATACCATCCATCCTATCTTATATGTAGGACAGTGCCGAGCAAATGGGGGTGCACCCAACATACCATCCGTCCTATCTTTTATATAGGATGGTGCCAATCAAAGGAGGCTCGCCAAGTGTACCATCCATCCATTTTTATATGCAGGACATCACCAATTAATGAGAATATTAGTTTCTTGCCCAGGCTTTACAGAAGCTGCGGTTGGCCTACAAATATTTCATAAATAGGAGGGTGAATTTCTGTAAAATGCACCATGATTTCAAACTTACTGCCCCCCCCCCCCCCAATCCACGCCAATATTTATTATAAAGATGAACAAAGTCTCTGAAGTATAAGTATCTCTGTAGGCCAAGGTCGGCTTCCTCAAAGCCTGGCTAGAAAACTTCCATCGAGAGGGATGCTTTATAGAGGCAGTCAGAGCCATGGCTACATCGAGCTGTTCCACCATGTGCAGAAATCTGAACAACTTAAAGGGTTAGTTCTCCTTCGTATAAAGAGGCCCTCAGTTTTAAAAAAAAAAATGCTTAGTGGAGAAAAAAATGAGCTTACTGATACTGAAATGATATTCTTGTAGGCCAAGGGTGACCAGAAAAAAATGTGTCTTAAATGCTGGTGCACTGCCCAATGGGTCTCCTGTTCTAGATTCTATTCAGGCTTCAGTGGATCTCTCTAACTACTGCAACTCTCTTCTCATTGGCCTACCCAAGTGCAGGCTCTCCCCGCTCCAGACCATCCTGAACTCAGCGGCCAGACTCATCCACCTCACCACCCGCTCCACCTCTGCCACCCCCCTCTGCCTCTCCCTCCACTGGCTCCCGATTGCCCAACGCATCAAATTTAAACTTCTAATCCTGACCTACAAAGCCGTTCATAACACTGCCCCTGACTACCTCACCAACCTGATCCCCAAGTACCACCCTACCCGTACCCTTCGCTCCTCACAGGACCTCCTTCTATCCTGCTCCCTGGTCTCCTCCTCCCATGCACGACTGCAGGACTTCTCCAGGTCCTCCCCTATCCTCTGGAACTCACTGCCCCAATCCATCCGACTGTCGCCTTCCCTCCCCACATTCAGGCGCTCCCTCAAAACCCATCTCTTCAGGGAAGCCTACCCCACCCTCACCTAACGGCTCATTCCTCCCACCACTTCATCCCCCTCAGCCACTTCATTCCCCTCAGCCACTTCCTATTGTTCCACTACCCCCTCCCTCCTAGATTGTAAGCTTGAAAGAGTAGGGCCCTCTTACCCCTCGTACGTTGTCTGTTATTGTTGTACTGTGCCATGTACTGTCCCCCCTATTGTACAGCGCTGAGTAAACCCTTTGGCGCTATATAAACTCGATAATAATAATAATAATAATAATAAATGGAAGTTTTTGGCCAGGTTATAGGAAAGCCATCCTTGGCCTACAGGAATATCATTTAAATAACATTTTTTTCTCCACTGAACAAGGTTTTTTAAAAAAAAACTGGAGCCCATTTATACAAAGGTGAGGAAACCCTAAAATTTCCACACTTGGTGTAAAAGCCCAATGTAGATAAGGTTTGGGCAGCCTCTATAGGGATCTGTCTCAGGGGAAGTTTTCTGGCCAAGCTTCAGGGAAGCCATCTTTGGCCTACAGGAATATCATTTACAGTGAGCTAACCTTTTTCTTAAGTGAACAAGGTTTTTGAAATGCTGGGGGTCCATTTATACAAAATTGAACTAACCCTTTACGTCAGTGGTCTCCAATTTGCGGCACAAAGGCTGAATGTGCCAAACTGCTCGCCATTATCCAGCCGTTGGAGTATTATTTCTCCCACTGACACAAGTCACTCTTCCTCACAATGATACCAATGATGGAACACTTCTTCTCCCACTGTGTCAGGGCAGGAGCTGTGGAACGGACAGGCAGGCCTAATGGCAGGGTCACGCACCGACTGACGACAACCACCACCAACAGACCGGAGTCCCTCAGGGCACGGAGTCTAAGTCCCAGGCTGCCCTTCACCAGGGCCCCTGATGGTGGGGATGGACTTGATACAGCCAGGGACCAGGTCGTGGCCCCCGAGACACCCCAGCTGTGGTAATGGCCTCCGCCAATGGCGTGTAGCTGGTAGGAACCAGAAAAGACAATAGCGTAGTCGGGCAGGCCGGGTCGGTAACAACGGGACCAACGGTACAGAACGGTAGACAAGAATAACAGGTCACAGGCCGGGTTCAGCAACGGGAGGTCAGATAATTGGAAAACGCAGAGAATAGTCTAGTTAAAAGCAGAGTCAGTTTCCAGGAGAGCCACGAGAGTATAAACAGAGCTTGTTGCAACACTAACACACAAGACACGAATGCAAAGAGAACAGGCTTATATGTGATCAACCACATCCGTCTGGGGGATGGACCGCAGAGGCCTGAAGGCATAAAAGACTCCCACCATGCTCTGCAGAAACCCAAGATGGATGCCAGTACATGGAGCAGCATAACCTCTGGGAAACCTCTTGACACACTGACACCAGTGACGGGGCATTTTTTTTTCCACTGACACCAACGATGGCGCGCTATTTTTCTCCCACTCTACTACTGGTACGAGGCGCTATTCTTCAAACTGACACCGGTGATTTGGACTCTTCCTCTCTCAAACACCAGCGAACGGGCACTATTCTTTTCATTGATACCAACAATGCGACACTATTCCACCAAATACCAATGATGAGGCACTGACAATGGGCCATTTTCTACTCCCACTGGGCAAAGTCCAGGCCCCCTAAAGTCTGAAGGACGCCGGGCTTTCGTTTGGAAAAATTGGCCCTGCTTTAAGTTGTTCAGGTTGGTGAAACAAGCCAATGTAGGCTCGGCTCGGACAGTCTATATAAAGAATCTGTTTCAATGGAAGTTTTCTGATCAGGCTTTGGTGAAGCCACCCTTGGCCTACAGGAATACTTATACTTCAAAGACTTAGTTCTCCTGTATAATAAAATTCGCAGTGCGGTCAGGGGGCCCCAGTTGGAAAGCATGCCTCTTAGAGAGATTCAGCTTCCCTTACACGATATGCCATGGCTTCCACAAAAGCCTGACTGAGAAACTAGCATTCTCATTGATTGGCATCATTCTCCATATCAGAATGGACAGACGTACGTTGAGCGTGCCTCCCCGTGATAACAGGAAGACTCGTGGACCTGTTGTATTACTCATCCACAAATTCGCACACATGCAGGGCGAGCTCCTTTCCCCGGTCACAGCATCCTTTAAGTTCAGACTTCTGCAGAAGATGTAGGCGAAGCTCAGACAACCTATAGAAAGGCCCAGAAACTCATTGCGTTATCAGTATAGTGAGGGTTCAGGAAAGTCCTGAGCATTGTATGGCTCTTCTACACACCTTCCTTCCCCAACAATCATTCCTTTGAGTCTCCTGTAATATTCTGATCACAGACCTGATTGAGCAATCATGGGTCTAGCTGACTGTGCAATCTCACATCAAAGAGTCCACAGAGAGATGTTATATATCACATTAATAAGCTGGGTGGGGCCATCTGTTCAGTTTCCTTTGCTGTGACAATGAAATTGCCCAAAGAACTGCGAAATAGGAGAATCTCCAACTGTCGCTGAACATCAAGAGAAATCCTTCACTGAGAAGTCCACAAGCTCCTCGTTGACCACCACATCTCTATTGGTGGAACCACTGTTTAGATCGACACTCCCAATGTTGGTTTCTGCACACATTTTCGATGAGCATTTCTCTTGAATGGAGTGCAGTTTGGTGGCACGGAAGAGACAGGTCAATACTGCCTTAACGCGAACCTTCAGGGCCTCAATGCAAGAAACCATGAAGGCCCCCCCCGACCCCTTTCCCAGGTGATGATGGAATGCTCAGGGACCTGAGTAGGGAAGCAGTTTAACCTTTCGGGATTCTTACCCTTTCCATCGCTCGTGGAGCCCTTGCCACTGGTCTGGAGGCCCTTCTCACTGGTCCAGGGCCATTTCCATCAGTCCCAGAGCCCTTTCCTCTGGTCCCTCCGAGCCCGGAGCCCTCCCGCTGATCCAAGGGGGCCCCTTATTACAGTCCCACAGTGGGACACTTTCACATGTTTTTCCCATAGGGCCCAGTCGGAAGTGCGACCTTTGCGACCTTGGTAGTTCCGTCACTGCAACAGGGTCACTTTGAGGGTACGTGTAACGAAAACTACAACATGTCACAAATCGTAAGGAATCCGAGCTGACCAACGAGGAAGAAGATGGGGGGTATTCATGGCAACAAGTCATAGACACCAACACAAAAATTAAAGGCATTCCAATTTTTGTTTTATTTAAAAAGGGAAAGTTTCCTTAACATTTCACATTCTTCTGATGAGATCATAAAAATTCCCTTTGGGGCCTTTTTCTGAATAAATTCCCTGACATCATATTCCAGAGAGCCGGATGATGGATACATTGAATCATTACGGAAAAAAAGAGAAAGATTTTGATTTGTTTTTAGATAATCATTTAAACTCTTGCCAAACTCCCGCTGGCCCTTTAGGGAGTCCTGAATGACAGGAGGCGGAGGCCTGGACCATGTGCCTTCTGTGATTGGCTTTCACAGCGGTCACATGATCGGGAGCCCCTCCTACCAGGAGCGATCGGTGAAAGAATCGGAGCGTTCCATATCAATCATGATATTACTGATCAAAGCTGAACTCCTTCCAGACTGACGATCCACATCTGTGGACTCGCTCACGTGCCATTATATCAGTCCTTCTTGATGCACACACCCCTCTAATGCTGCAGGGCTGGAGGGTGACACCACTATTCAGAACCCGTGTGGCTGTGTTATGAAGGAAGAGTCCTCTCTATGCTCTGCCTATCAGGAGAGTCTGCCTAAACTCCTCCCCCTCCAGCCCCCACAGCCTGATTGATGTTAGAATGACAATATAGCACAATGCTGGAGGGTATGATTTATTGATAGTGCGAACGCCCCACCCCCATCCCAAATGACTGAATACACAGATGCTATATATATATGTGTGTGTGATTTGTGTTTCCTCCATCCAGTTCTTAGATTCAAACAGCTCTGCCACACAGGACAGCCCTGTCTAGCTGATCTTTGCTGCAGTTTCCTTTTCACTTACAGGTCTTATCCTTCCCCCAGCCTGTGATTGGATGGTGAAAGGAAAAGCAGCAAAGTTATGCGCTCATCTCTCTGTCATTCTGCTCTCTCTTCCTATCAGCGTGCTTCTTGTTAGCACATGCGGTTCTAGTTACGGGGGCTCTGGGAATGCTGGAACTCTGATGTAAGGGGGAACTCTGTGGACTCTGATGTAAGGGGGAACTCTGTGGACTCTGATGTAAGGGGGAACTCTGTAAAGGGTCCCAGGCTCAGTGGGAAGGGCCCTGGGCTTGGGTCACAGGGGCCCTTTGTGGTTTCTTACACCAGGGCCCTGGAGGTTCTAGTTACGACTCTAGTTCAGGCCGAACCATCAGCTCATCCCTAGCGACAATCGATTGTCCAGACACAATGGGGCAATGACCTGCACAATAATCTTCTCCTATCCAGACTCACCGGCTTCCCAGTCGGTCCCACATCCCGTCTGAATGATGGAAACCAAATTTCTAGAACTACGATTCAAACAGTTGATGTATACAGAAGGTGTCACTCGTCATACACTGTATCATTTCAGTCTCTGTATGGACTCTACAATGGTGACTGGTGCTGAGTCCAATATAAAATACGATAGGCTCCACCCACGTGGAGTAAACACGAGGATACATTTCTTTGTTTTAGTCAGGTGACCTGCAAATGCTACTGGACTTGGCTGAAAATAACTGTCACATTTTGGTAAATAAAGATTCCTCTCCTGGCGGGTCGGCTCTGTGAAATGGTCCCACTGTGTAGTATGTCTATGGAGGCCATTATTTCAGCGCAAAACCCGGAAATCCCCCCACACAGCCGATCATTCTGGTGATGAAGGGACTTTATATTAATAGAGGACAAAAAGTAGATGTAGATCGCTCTACACTTCGACCTAAGGTGACCCCGTAATTTGCCCATTCAGGGTTAGAGGGTCCCTGGATTACCCCTTCCCGATAGCTGAATACCCCCCCCCACACACACACACACACACACACACTCACTCATTCCTCCAACCAGTGTCGGGATAAGGTCATCCAGCTCCCCCCCCCATTCAGAGTCCACAGAGTTCCCCCTTACATGAGAGTTCCCAGCATTTCAAGAGCCCCCTTTACATCAGGGTTCCCCTTTACAATACATCAAAGTCTGCAGGGTTCCCCTTTACAGTGCAAGGGAGAACTCTGCAGATCCTGATGTAAAGGGGAACTCTGCAGACGATGACGTAAAGGGGATCTCTGCAGACCCTGATGTAAAGGTGAACTCCGTAGACCCTGACGTAAAGGGGATCTCTGCAGACCCTGATGTAAAGGTGAACTCTGTAGACCCTGATGTAAAGGGGATCTCTGCAGACCCTGATGTAAAGGTGAACTCTGTAGACCCTGATGTAAAGGGGATCTCTGCAGACCCTGATGTAAAGGGGATCTCTGCAGACCCTGATGTAAAGGTGAAATCTGCAGACCCTGACATAAAGGGGAGCTCTGCAGACCCTGACATAAAGGGGATCTCTGCAGACCCTGATGTAAAGGTGAACTCTGCAGACCCTGATGTAAAGGGGAACTCTGCAGACCTCAGGCACCCGTTGTTTGCAACAGAGACCATGCTGCTCCAAATGTTCCCTATGATTTGTAGAACCCAGTTCCTCACTGCATCCCCGCTGGCACCCTGATCCCTGGCCACTGCTCCATGGGGCTCATCATGCGGGGGAGTTGTCACCAAGTAATCACCCACCTTCTGGGTCACCTGTGATGTCCATCTCCACCTCATCTTTGCTTTTCAAGCTTGTGGCTGCTGAAATGCCATCATCACCATCGCCCCCACACTTGGGGGTTCCTAGTGGGTTCTGTCCTTTTAGGCTGTCACCCTCCCTTTTCCCAGTGAACCCCCCCCCCCCCCCCCTCACCCTTCCAGTGGCCTCCATTGCTAGGAAGGGTGATCATGGCGAAAGCTCTGACATAAGGGGGGGGTAATCAGCTATGTGCTTCACCAGAATTGGCCTCCCGTGGGAAGAAAAGTATTGGGGGGGCGGTGGTGACACCATGGTGACACCAACCATAGTGATGCCACTGATTGCACATCTGTGGAATGTGCTGGAAAAACAAATCTGATCCATGGAGGTCCCACCTCATAACTCACAGGACTTAAAGGACCTGCTACTGACGGCTTGGTGCCACCGAGCACCTTCAGAGGTCTCGAGGGGTCCACGCCTCGAGGGGTTATAGTGAGTGGTCATAATGTTATGGCTGATCGGTGTACATACAACATCCTAACCTTGGTAAAGGGAAGAATGTTTTAGACCCCCCAGGGCCGTGGATAAGGGGGCACCACCAGTCCTCTTGTACGGGGCCCAGACCAGCAGGGGGGCCCCGGCCAGCAGGGTGATTGGTGTGGCAGGAGGAGCAACTGCGGGAACCAATCTCCTGTATGGCTCTTCCTGCAGCAGCTAAAATCTGGCTTCTTCTCCTCTCCATCTTGCCGGCTTTCAGCTGCTGCAGAGAAAGCCATACAGGGGATCAGTTCCAGTAATTGTCCCCTCAATACACCCATCACCCTACCTGTGTGCCCCCCCCAGTGCTGCCGACTTCCCTCCTCTCCTTCCCACCAGAGGCTGCAAGCACATAATAGGATTCTTCAGGATGGAGAGCGGGGGAAGGGTGTCCTGTAAATATGACACATTTACCAGCCCTGACTTTCCTGAAGGAGCACAATGACTCATCAGTACCAATCACTCACTGTGTTCATTCATAACTAAATTGTTTTTCTTGGGGTAAGGGGGCCCTGTGAAGTTGGCTGTATGGGGCCCCGTGGTTTCTAGCAGCAGCCCTGTAGACCCCCATTATGCATTGGCTGTTTTTTGGTAAAGGTGAACATTTATTGAACAATGTAATCCTGCAGACTTGGGTCCCCCCCTAACAGCTGTTGGGATAAGGGAGTGCATTGGTCGCAATGAGTCAGCTGACACATAGTAATAGAAGGAGCAGTAAAGCACAACCACTGTCCAGTCGCAGGAGGCTGATCTTGATCATGTGATGTGTTCCCGCCCCCATGTACAACGTGACGTGCAATACGCAAAAATAACATTGTCTTTCTTTTCTTTTTTTTTTCTTATATACATTTTTTATTTGGTTATTATACAAAAAAAGAATATCACATATAAACAAATACTTAAATAACATTTTCACATTATTCCTATATAATCCATTACACCCTACGTCTCCCCCCCCTTCCTACTCCCTCCCTACACCTCACCTTCCCCCCCCTTCCTACCCCCCCCCTCCCAACACCTCACCTCCCCCCCCCCCACCCCTCACCTTCCCCCCTCCTTCCTACCCCCTCCCTACACCCTCCCTCCCCCCCCCCTTCCTACCCCCCTCCCTACACCTAACCTTCCCCCCCCCCACCCCTCACCTACCCCCCTCCTTCCCCCCCCCCCCTCTCTACACCCTCACCTTCCCCCCCCTTCCCCCCCCTCCCCCCCACCTCACCTTCCCCCCCCCAACCCTCCACCCCCCCCCCTTCCTACCCCCTCCCCCTACACCCTCACCTCCACCCCCCCCTTCCTAAACCCCCTCCCTACCCTCACCTTCCCCCCCCTTCCTACCCCCTCCCTACACTTCACCTTCCCCCCTCCCTACACCCCCCCCTAACAAACCTCACAACCCCCCCCAACCCTCACCTTCCCCCCTTCCTACCCCCCCTACACCTCACCTCCCCCCCCTTCCTACCCCCATCTCTACCCTCACCCTTCCCCCCCCCCCCCTCACCTCCTACCCCCTCCCTACCCTCCCCCCCCCCCCCCACCCCTCACCTTCCTCCCCCCTTCCTACCCCCTCCCTACCCCCACCCCCCCCCCCCCCCCCCTCACCTTCCCCCCCCTTCCTTCCTCCCCCCCCTTCTACCCCCACCTCCCCCCCCCCCACCCCTCACCTTCCCCCCTCCCCTTCCTCCCCCCTGTCTACCCTCACCTCCCCCCCCCACCCCTCACCTTCCCCCCCCCCTTCCTACCCCCTCCCTACACCTCACCTCCCCCCCCTTCCTACCCCCTCCCCCCCCCTTCCCCCCCTTCCTACCCCCTCCCTACCCCCCCCTTCCCCCCCCCCCAACCCTCACCTTCCCCCCCCCTTCCTACCCCCCTCCCTACACCTCACCTTCCCCCCTTCCCCCCCCTCCTCCCTACACCCCACCTCCCCCCCTTCCTACCCCCTCCCTACCCCCTCCCCCTTCCCCCCCTCCCTACCCCCCCCCCCACCTCACCCCCCCCCCAACCCTCACCTTCCCCCCCTTCCCTACCCCTCCCCCCCCTCACCTCACCCCCCCCCCCTTCCTCCCCCATCTCTACACCTCACCTTCCCCCCCCCCCCCCTCACCTTCCCCCCCCCCCCCTACCCCCACCCCCCCCCCCCCCCTCACCTTCCTCCCCCTTCCCCCCCCCCCCTACCCCCCCCTCACCTCCCCCCCCCACCCCCACCCCTCCCCCCTCCTTCCCCCCCCCCCTGTCTACCCTACCCCTCACCCCCCCCCCCCCCCTCACCCTTCCCCCCCCCCTTCCCCCCTCCCTACACCTCACCTTCCCCCCCCCCCCCCCCCCTCACCTCACCCCCCCTCCTTCCTACCCCCTCCCTACACCTCACCTCCCCCCCCCCTTCCTACCCCCTCCCTACACCTCACCTTCCCCCCCTTCCTACCCCCTCCCTACACCTCACCTTCCCCCTCTACCCCTCACCCTCCCCCCTCCTTCCCCCCCCTCCCTACCCTTCACCTTCCCCCCCCCTTCCTCCCCCCTCCCTACCCTTCACCTCCCCCCCCCCTCTTCACCTTCTAATTATTTCTTCTATCTGTATCAAGATCTCTTTATCTTATAAACTCCCTTCTGACTTCTACACACCCCCCCTCTTGTTCTAATTAATTCTGAATATATTTCCGATGTTTTTTAAAATTCGTCCAACTCCACCATATTTTCCAAAATGTTCCCATTTTATCCTGTTCCTTATGTCATAGTTCCCTGCCAAAATGTAGGAATCTCACCCTTTGCTGCGCTGATTAAGTGATATAATAGTTTATTTTTATGTGTTTCCACTGCGGGTTCAAAATAATAAAATAAACATTTCCACGGGTCTCTCTGAAAATTTACTTGAATGAGTTGAGCTACAGTGAAGGAAATGTGTATTTGCCCCCCCTGATGCTGAATGTTCGCCCCTCACACAGAAATGATCGGTCTAACAATGGAATGTTCGCCCCTCACACAGAAACGATCGGTCTAACAATGGAATGTTCGCCCCTCACACAGAAACGATCGGTCTAACAATGGAATGTTCGCCCCTCACACAGAAACGATCGGTCTAACAATGGAATGTTCGCCCCTCACACAGAAATGATCGGTCTAACAATGGAATGTTCGCCCCTCACACAGAAACGATCGGTCTAACAATGGAATGTTCGGTGTAACACTGAGAGACAGAATACAACAACAAATTCAGCAGAAATGCGTCTAACAAATGATGACTGATCTGCATGTTCATGAGGGAAAGAAGGATTGGATCCCCTTCACAAAACATGACTTAGTACTTGGTGGCCAATTCCTTGTTGGCAATCACAGAGGTCAGACGTTTCCTGGAGTTGGCCCCCAGGTTCGCACACATCTCAGGAGGGATTTTGGCCCACTCCTCTTGGCAGATCCTCTCCAAGTCATTAAGGTTTGGTGGCTGACGTTTGACAACTCGAACTTTCAGCTCCCTCCACAGATTTTCAATCGGATGAAGGTCTGGAGACTGGCTAGGCCACTCCAGGACCTTAATGTGCTTCTTCTTGAGCCGCTCCTTTGTTGCCTTGGCCGTGTGTTTTGGGTCATTGTCATGCTGGAACACCCATCCACCACCCATTTTCAATGCCCTGGCTGAGGGAAGAAGATTCTCACCCAAGATTTGAGGGTACATTGCCCCGTCCATCGTCCCTTTGATGCGGTACAGTTGTCCTGTCCCCTTAGCAGAAAAAAACACCCCCAAAGCAGAATGTTTCCACCACCATGTTTCACAGTTGGGATGGTGTTCTTGGGGTCATAGGCAGCATTCCTCCTCCTCCAAACACGGCGAGTTGAGTTGATGCCAAAGAGCTGGATTTTGGTCTCCTCTGACCACAACACTTCCCACCAGTCCTCCTCTGCATCATTCAGATGTTCAGTGGCAGACTTCAGACGGGCCTGGACATGTGCTTTCTTGAGCAGAGGGACCTTGCGGGCACTGCAGGATTTCAGTCCTTGTCGGCGTAGTGTGTTACCAATTGTTTTCTTGGTCACTGTGGTCCCAGCTGCCTGGAGATCATTGACAAGATCCTCACGTGTAGTTCTGGGATGATTCCTCACTGTTCTCATGATCATTGACACTCCACGAGGTGAGATCTTGCATGGTGCACCAGACCTAGGGAGACTGACACTTGTTTTGTGTTTCTTCCATTTGTGAATGATTGCACCAACTGTTGTCACCTTCTCACCAAGCTGCTTGGCCATAGTTTGGTAGCCCAGTCCAGCCTTGTGTAGGTCTACCATCTTGTCCCTGACATCCTTGGACAGCTCTTTGGTCTTTGCCATGGTGGAGAGTTTGGAATCTGATGGTTTGATGGCTCCTGTGGACAGGTGTCTTTTATACAGGTAACACAATGAGATTAGCAGCACTCCCTTTAAGAGACTGCTTCTAATCTCAGCTTGTTACCTGTATGAGAGACACCTGGGAGCCAGAAATCCTGCTGAATGATAGGGGATCAAATCCTTCTTTCCCTCATGAACATGCAGATCCGTCATCATTTGTTAGACGCATTTCTGCTGAATTTGTTGTTGTATTCTGTCTCTCAGTGTTACACCGAACATTCCATTGTTAGACCGATCGTTTTCTGTGTGAGGGGCGAACATTCCATTGTTAGACCGATCGTTTCTGTGTGAGGGGCGAACATTCCATTGTTAGACCGATCATTTCTGTGTGAGGGGCGAACATTCCATTGTTAGACCGATCGTTTCTGTGTGAGGGGTGAACATTCCATTGTTAGAACCGATCGTTTCTGTGTGAGGGGCGAACATGCCATTGTTAGACCGATCATTTCTGTGTGAGGGGCGAACATTCCATTGTTAGACTGATCATTTCTGTGTGAGGGGCGAACATTCCATTGTTAGACTGATCATTTCTGTGTGAGGGGCGAACATTCCATTGTTAGACCGATCATTTCTGTGTGAGGGGCGAACATTTCCATTGTTAGACGATTCATTTCTGTGTGAGGGGCGAACATTCCATTGTTAGACCGATCATTTCTTGTGTGAGGGATCATTTCTTGTGAGGGGGGGGGGGGGACGGAAACATTCCATTGTTAGACCGATCATTTCTGTGTGAGGGGCGAACATTCAGCATCAGCAGGGGGGCAAATACGCATTTCCTTCACTGTATATCCCTCCAAAAATTCTGTATTTTCGGACAACTCTCCTGCAACCCACTGAGAAATACTGAGTGAGCTGTGATTGGTCACAGCTTATCACATGGTACAAGGCTGTTGTGAATGGCCCTGTACCATGTGATCTCTGTGATCATTCACGTAGTAAAGCAATGATGTCAGAAGTGACATCTTGCTTACTACTCTGCATGTGATCACTGATTGGCCAAACAGTGATCACAATGATCGGATCTCGCACAGACGTCTCGTACAACGATTGGTGTTCCACTGTGTCCGGAGGACACAGCGGGCACCGGATCGCGGTGCTGCACGCTCCCAGGGAGCACACACAGCTTGAAAATGCTGGTGCCGTTTATGAACGGGAACCTGCCCCCTGGACTGCCACCGTCCGGCCGTTTATATAGAGCGGCCGGGCGGCAAGTGGTTAAATTAGTACATAAGGCGACAAATATGCGCACGGTAGAATGAACTATAAATGTACAACTAGATGGTACATAACACCAAGCGCAGCCCATAAGCAGCAAGCAGAAGATCCCCCCCGTGGTGCTGGAGAGGCTGTGGAGAAACGGAACAATGGGAGCATATATGGTGGAAGAATCACATTTCCAAGACATTGAGATGTTAAAACAATGTAATTCCAGCCGGTCTTTCATGGGGCCTGTTGTATGAAGCATTTGATTTGACTTTTTTTTAATGATTTTTATTGCTGTGTTTTTATACCAGTTTTATAGAGGGTGTCTTCAGACAGGCGTACTGTTTTTGGTTCAGTGTTCCTCCCACGTTTTGGAAGGCTGTGGGAGAAAACTAATAGATGTCTATGGGGAGGCACAGCCTTTAAAAAAAACATAATGTGTGTTATAGCAGCCTTTCCCAAGCAGGCTCCTCAATTGCTGACGGTTCCGTGAGTTCCAATGAGCAATGCCTGTCTCTCAGATAAGTGACCACTGACACCACTGACCACTGACACCACTGATCACTGACACCACTGACCACTGACACCACTGATCACTGACACCACTGACCACTGACACCACTGATCACTGACACCACTGACCACTGACACCACTGACCACTGACACCACTGATCCTATTAGATGTCTGTAAGAGGTATTTTACTTATTACCTCCAATGTAAGGGACATTCTTCCCACTGACCCCCCAATGTAAGGGACATTCTTCCCACTGACCCCCAAAGTAAGGGACATTTCCTTCCCACTGACCCCCCAATGTAAGGGACATTTCTTCCCACTGATCACCAATGTAAGGGACATTCTTCCCACTGACCCCCCCCAAAGTAAGGGACATTCTTCCCACTGACCCCCAATGTAAGGGACATTCTTCCCACTGAACCCCCAATGTAAGGGACATTCTTCCCTCTGATCTCCAATGTAGGGGACATTCTTCCCACTGACCCCAATGTAAGAGACATTCTTCCCACTGACCCCCAATGTAAGGGACATTCTTCCCACTGACCCCCAATGTAAGGGACATTCTTCCCACTGACCACCAATGTAAGGGACATTTCTTCCCCTGACCCCCAATGTAAGGGACATTCTTCCCACTGACCCCCAATGTAAGGGACATTCTTCCACTGACAGCCCAATGTAAGGGACATTCTTCCCACTGACCACCAATGTAAGGGACATTCTTCCCACTGACCCCCAATGTAAAGGGACATTCTTCCCACTGACCCCCAATGTAAGGGACATTCTTCCCACTGACCACCAATGTAAGGGACATTCTTCCCACTGACCCCCAATGTAAGGGACATTCTTCCCCCTGACCACCAATGTAAGGGACATTCTTCCCACTGACCCCCAATGTAAGGGACATTCTTCCCCCTGACCACCAATGTAAGGGACATTCTTCCCACAGACCCCCAATGTAAGGGACATTCTTCCCACTGATCCCCAATGTAAGGGACATTCTTCCCACTGACCCCCAATGTAAGGGACATTCTTCCCACTGACCCCCAATGTAAGGGACATTCTTCCACTGACCCCAATGTAAAGGACATTCTTCCCACTGACCCCCAATGTAAGGGGACATTCTTCCCACTGACCCCCAATGTAAGGGACACGTTCTTCCCCCTTCCCCAATGTAAGGGACATTCTTCCCACTGACCCCAATGTAAGGGACATTCTTCCCACTGACCCCCAATGTAAGGGACATTCTTCCCACTGACCCCCAATGTAAGGGACATTCTTCCCACTGACCCCCAATGTAAGGGACATTCTTCCACTTGATCCCATGTGACTTCCCACTGACCCCCAATGTAAGAGACATTCTTCCCCCTGACCACCAATGTAAGGGACATTTCTTCCCACAGACCCCAATGTAAGGGACATTCTTCCCACTGATCCCCAATGTAAGGGACATTCTTCCCACTGACCCCCAATGTAAGGGACATTCTTCCCACTGACCCCCAATGTAAGGACATTCTTCCCGCTGACCCCCAATGTAAGGGACATTCTTCCCACTGACCCCCAATGTAAGGGACGTTCCTTCCACTGACCCCAATGTAAGGGACATTCTTCCCACTGACCACCAATGTAAGGGACATTCTTCCCACTGACCCCCAATGTAAGGGACATTCTTCCCACTGATCACCAATGTAAGGGACATTCATTCTTCCCACTGATTCTTCCCCCCAATGTAGGGGACATTCTTTCCCACTGACCCCCAATGTAAGCGACATTCTTCCCCCAATTGACCCCCAATGTAAGAGGGACATTCTTCCCACTGACCACCAATGTAAGGGACGTTCTTCCCACTGACATTCCCAATGTAAGCGACATTCTTCCACTGACCCCCAATGTAAGGGACGTTCTTCCCACTGACCCCCAATGTAAGGGACATCCTTCATTTTTCTTCCCACTGACCCCAATGTAAGGGACATTCTTCCCACTGATCACCAATGTAAGGGACATTCTTCCCACTGACCACCAATGTAAGGGACATTCTTCTCACTGACCACCAATGTAAGGACATTCTTCCCCCATGACCCCCAATGTAAGGGACATTCTTCCCACTGACCACCAATGTAAGGGACATTCTTTCCCACCTGATCACCAATGTAAGGGACACTGATCACCAATGTAAGGGACATTCTTCCCCACTGACCACCAATGTAACGGAGGCATTTCTCCATCATCCCACCAATGTAAGGTTTACATTTCTCTATTGACCTCCAATATAAGGGACAATTCTTTCCCATTAACTACCAATGCAAGATGGCATTTCTCCGTTGACCACAAAATGTAAGGGGTAATTTCTCTCTATTGACCTCCAATATCAGGGAAATTTCTTCATTGACTTCCATTGTAAGGGGCAATTTCTCCACTGAACACCAATGTAAGGAGGCATTTTTCCATCATCCTTCATTGTTAGATACATTTCTCTATTGACCTCCAATGTAAGGAGGTATTTCTCTATTGACCTCCAAAATAAGGGGGATTTTTCTATTGACCACCAATGTACACAGGCCTTTCTCCATTGAACACCAATGTAAGAGACAATTATCTATTAAATACCAATGAAAGGGGAACTTTCTCCATTGACCTTCATTTCAAGGGGGGGTTTCTCCATTGACCTCCCATCTAAAGGGGCATTTCTCCACTGACCTTGAATGTAAGAGAGAATTTCTCCATTGACCACCAATGTAAGAAGGCATTTCTCCATCGTCCTTAAATGTAAGGTGTGTTTCTCGAGTGACCTCCAATGTAAGCTGGCATTTCTCCATTGGGCCACCAAGGTAAGGAGTCATTTCTCCATGGTCCTCCATTGTAAGGTGTATTTCTCCATTGTTCTCCATTGTAAACTGTATTTCTCCATGGTTCTCCATTGTAAGGTGTATTTCTCCATGGTCCTCCATTGTAAGGTGTATTTCTCCATGGTCCTCCATTGTAAGGTGCATTTCTCCATGGTCCTCCGATGTAAGGTGTATTTCTCCATGGTCCTCCATTGTAAGGTGCATTTCTCCATGGTCCTCCATTGTAAGGTGTATTTCTCCATGGTTCTCCATTGTAAGGTGTATTTCTCCATGGTCCTCCATTGTAAGGTGTATTTCTCCATGGTTCTCCATTGTAAGGTGTATTTTTCCATGGTCCTCCATTGTAAGGTGTATTTCTCCATGGTCCTCCATTGTAAGGTGTATTTCTCCATGGTCCTCCATTGTAAGGTGCATTTCTCCATGGTCCTCCGATTGTAAGGTGTATTTCTCCATGGTCCTCCATTGTAAGGTGCATTTCTCCATGGTCCTCCATTGTAAGGTGTATTTCTCCATGGTCCTCCATTGTAAGGTGTATTTCTCCATGGTCCTCCATTGTAAGGTGCATTTCTCCATGGTCCTCTGATGTAAGGTGTATTTCTCCATGGTCCTCCATTGTAAGGTGCATTTCTCCATGGTCCTCCATTGTAAGGTGTATTTCTCCATGGTCCTCCATTGTAAGGTGTATTTCTCCATGGTCCTCCATTGTAAGGTGTATTTCTCCATGGTCCTCCATTGTAAGGTGCATTTCTCCATGGTCCTCCATTGTAAGGTGCATTTCTCCGTAGTCCTCCATTGTAAGGTGCATTTCTCCGTATGGTCCTCCATTGTAAGGTGTATTTCTCCATGGTCCTCCGATGTAAGGTGCATTTCTCCATGGTCCTCCATTGTAAGGTGTATTTCTCCATGGTCCTCCATTGTAAGGTGTATTTCTCCGTGGTCCTCCATTGTAAGGTGTATTTCTCCATGGTCCTCCATTGTAAGATGTAGTTCTCCATGGTCCTCCATTGTAAGATGTATTTCTCCATGGTCCTCCATTGTAAGGTGTATTTCTCCATGGTCCTCCATTGTAAGGTGCATTTCTCCATGGTCCTCCATTGTAAGGTGTATTTCTCCATGGTCCTCCATTGTAAGGTGCATTTCTCCGTAGTCCTCCATTGTAAGGTGTATTTCTCCGTAGTCCTCCATTGTAATGTGTATTTCTCCATGGTCCTCCATTGTAAGGTGCATTTCTCCATGGTCCTCCATTGTAAGGTGTATTTCTCCATGGTCCTCCATTGTAAGGTGTATTTCTCCATGGTCCTCCATTGTAAGGTGTATTTCTCCATGGTCCTCCATTGTAAGGTGCATTTCTCCATGGTCCTCCATTGTAAGGTGTATTTCTCCATGGTCCTCCATTGTAAGGTGCATTTCTCCATGGTCCTCCATTGTAAGGTGTATTTCTCCATGGTCCTCCATTGTAAGGTGCATTTCTCCATGGTCCTCCATTGTAAGGTGCATTTCTCCATGGTCCTCTGATGTAAGGTGTATTTCTCCATGGTCTTCCATTGTAAGGTGCATTTCTCCATGGTCCTCTGATGTAAGGTGTATTTCTCCATGGTCCTCCATTGTAAGGTGCATTTCTCCATGGTCCTCCATTGTAAGGTGTATTTCTCCATGGTCCTCTGATGTAAGGTGCATTTCTCCATGGTCCTCCATTGTAAGGTGCATTTCTCCATGGTCCTCCATTGTAAGGTGCATTTCTCCATGGTCCTCCATTGTAAGGTGCATTTCTCCATGGTCCTCCATTGTAAGGTGCATTTCTCCATAGTCCTCCATTGTAAGGTGCATTTCTCCATGGTCCTCCATTGTAAGGTGCTTTTCTCCATGGTCCTCCATTGTAAGGTGCATTTCTCCATGGTCCTCCATTGTAAGGTGCATTTCTCCATGGTCCTCTGATGTAAGGTGTATTTCTCCATGGTCTTCCATTGTAAGGTGTATTTCTCCATGGTCCTCTGATGTAAGGTGTATTTCTGCATGGTCCTCCATTGTAAGGTGCATTTCTCCATGGTCCTCCATTGTAAGGTGTATTTCTCCATGGTCCTCTGATGTAAGGTGCATTTCTCCATGGTCCTCCATTGTAAGGTGTATTTCTCCATGGTCCTCTGATGTAAGGTGCATTTTCTCCATGGTCTTCCATTGTAAGGTGCATTTCTCCATGGTCCTCTGATGTAAGGTGCATTTCTCCATGGTCCTCCATTGTAAGGTGCATTTCTCCGTAGTCCTCCATTGTAAGGTGTATTTCTCCGTAGTCCTCCATTGTAAGGTGTATTTCTCCATGGTCCTCCATTGTAAGGTGCATTTCTCCGTAGTCCTCCATTGTAAGGTGTATTTCTCCATGGTCCTCCATTGTAAGGTGTATTTCTCCATGGTCCTCCATTGTAAGGTGCCATTCTCCATGGTCCTCCATTGTAAGGTGCATTTCTCCATGGTCCTCCATTGTAAGGTGCATTTCTCCATGGTCCTCCATTGTAAGGTGCATTTCTCCGTAGTCCTCCATTGTAAAGTGCATTTCTCCATGGTCCTCCATTGTAAGGTGCATTTCTCCATGGTCCTCCATTGTAAGGTGCATTTCTCCATGGTCCTCCATTGTAAGGTGCATTTCTCTATTGACCATCAAGGTGAGGAGGCATTTCTCTATCATCCCCCAATATAAGATTTATTTCTCTCCTGACCACCAATGTGGGGGAAACATTTATTTATTTATTTCATTACATTTTTCACTGTTCCCCAAGGCTTGAAAATTATTTTAAGGGTTGCTCTGTATTAAAAACACAGGCTGTGCTAAAGAAACTATAATGTGCCTCGCATTGCAGCGTCACTTATTTACTCGGCACCCCAATGTACATACACTGTAAGGAGAAAAGCATCTGTTTTCTTAGCACCACAACACACAGATGTCATTGCAATGCGTGTTGTGGTGCACCGCATTCTCAAAGATAGTACTGGTGCATTGTCTGCTCCACTAGACATGCTGAGACCATGTTCAGAGGGAAGAGGCCTCCCCAACCCAACCCAACGCATGCATCGTAACACAACACAGATGTGCGACTAAGCCCTGACTGCGCCTCCACCTGGTCCTGCAGAGCGTCACTTCCTGAGCGGTGCTTCACAACTCACAAATGTGTGTGCCTGTTATATTCTGTGCAGGATCTTAATGATAAGCGCACCGCGCCGGGTACAGCTAAGCCGTTCGGTCTGTTTTCATGGGAAGGGTATTGATGTCTTTCATTAGTCATTCTCTATACGTTAATACATTAAACCCCCCACTTCCCAAAATCTGTTTCTCCAAATAACATCGGGTACTTTCCAGACCAAACATCGGCACTTTGTTCAAAAAGGGCAAGTTCCTTATTTTTCTGAAAAGTTTCTGCAGATCGTTCCTCCCACAACACAACTATGATACTGTATATGTGGGTGACATCTCCTATGTATCCTCTGTTATCCGCTCTAGCTCTATGGATCACTGTATACATCACAGGGGAATTCTGGGAAGGGATCATCTGCACTGATTGTAGCAATATGTTATATTCTAAATTTTCATTTTCTCACCGAGCGCTGGAAGCCTTGTTCAGGCAGACTGGGGAGACGTGTGCTAACGCAGAGCGGAGGGATGGCTTCATTACAGTTCTGCGCCTACTTTACTATCCAATCACAGGCTAGGGGTGGGGAGGAGACCAATTGCTATTACTCTAGCTTCAGTATAGAAAAATCAGGTCATATATATATATACACTATATTGCCAAGAGTAGTGGGACACCCCTAAAATCATGTGATTCAGGTGTTCCAATCCCCTCCCAATCATGTGATTCAGGTGTTCCAATCCCCTCCATATCATGTGACTCAGGTGTCCCAATCCCCTCCCAATCATGTGATTCAGATGTTCCAATCCCCTCCATATCACGTGATTCAGATGTTCCAATCCCCTCCATATCATGTGAATCAGGTGTTCCAATCCCCTCCCAATCATGTGATTCAGGTGTTCCAATCCCCTCCATATCATGTGAATCAGGTGTTCCAATCCCCTCCCAATCATGTGATTCAGGTGTTCCAATCCCCTCCCATATTATGTGAATCAGGTGTTCCAATCCCCTCCATATCATGTGATTCAGGTGTTCCAATCCCCTTCCAATCATGTGGTTCAGGTGTTCCAATCCCCTCCATATCATGTGAATCAGTTGTTCCAATCACCTCCATATCATGTGATTCAGGTGTTCCAATCCCCTTCCAATCATGTGATTCAGGTGTTCCAATCCCTTCCAATCATGTGATTCAGGTGTTCCAATCCCCTCCATATCATGTGATTCAGGTGTTCCAATCCCCTTCCAATCATGTGATTCAGGTGTTCCAATCCCTTCCAATCATGTGATTCAGGTGTTCCAATCCCCTCCATATCATGTGATTCAGGTGTTCCAATCCCCTCCATGGACACAGGTGTATACAATCAAGCCCCTAGGCATGCAGACGGCTTCTACAAACATTGGTGAAAGAATGGGTCGCTCTCAGGAGCTCAGTGACTCCAAGCGTGGTCCCGTGATAGGTGGCCACCTGGGCAATAAGTCCATCCGTGACATTTCCTGGCTACTAAATATTCCACGCTCAACTGTTAGTGGGATTATAACAAAGTGGAAGAATCTGGGAACAGTAGCAACTCAGCCACCAAGTGGTAGGCCACGTCACATGACAGGGCGGGGTCAGCACATGCTGAAGCGCACAGTGCGCAGAAGTCACCAACTGTCTGCAGAGTCAATAGCTAAAGACCTCCAAACTTGGTGTGGCCTTCAGATGAGCCCAACAACAGTGCGTAGAGAGCTTCATGGAATGGGTTTCCATGGCCGAGCAGCTGCATCCAAGCCTTCCATCACCAAGTGCAATGCAAAGCGTCGGATGCCGTGGTGTAAAGCACGCCGCCACTGGACTCTAGAGCAGAGGAGATGTGTTCTCTGGAGGGACCAATCATGCTTCTTTGTCTGGAAATCCGATGAACGTGTCTGGGTTTGGCGGTTGCCAGGAGAACGGTACTTGCCTGACTGCATTGTGCCAAGTGCAAAGTTTGGTGGAGGGGAGGATTATGGTGTGGGGTTGTTTTATTGAGGGGTTGGTCTTGGCCCCCTAGTTCCAGTGAAGGGAGTCTTAAGGCGACATGTTGCACAATTTCATGCTCCCAACTTTGTTGGAAGAGTTTGGGGATGGCCCCTTCCTGTTCCAACATGACTGCCCACCAGTGCACAAAGCAAGGTCCATAAAGACATGGAGGAGCCAGTTTGGGGTGGAGGAACTTGACTGTCCTGCACAGAGTCCTGACCTCAACCCCATAGAACACCTTTGGGATGAATTAGAGCGGAGACTGCGAGCCAGGCCTCCTCCCCCGACATCAGTGCCTGACCTGACAAATGTGCTTCTGGAAGAATGGTCCAACCTTCCCATAGACACCCTCCTAAACCTTGTGGACGGCCTTCCCAGAAGCTGTTATAGCTGCAAAGGGCGGGGCCAACTATATATTGAACCCTACAGACTAAGACTGGGGGGGCCATTAAAGGTCATGTGCGTGGAAAGGGCGGGGCCAACTCAATATTGAACCCTACGGACTAAGACTGGGAGGCCATTAAAGTTCATGTGCGTGGAAAGGGCGGGGCCAACTCAATATTGAACCCTACGGACTAAGGCTGGGAGGTCATTAAAGTTCATGTGCGGGGAAAGGGCGGGGCCAACTCAATATTGAACCCTACGGACTAAGACTGGGAGGTCATTAAAGTTCATGTGCGGGGAAAGGCAGGTGGCCCGATACATTTGGCAATATAGCCATATCAGCATTATGGTTGCCTTCAAATGACTAGTTTTATCGGTAAGGGTAACCTTGTGAGGTTTTTTTAATTTTACTTTTAAAGAAAAGAAGTCCAAAAGTACTTCCCCCTGGCTGGACTGGAGTTGATGAAAAGTACTAGATTTGAGTGAAGCTCTTAGGGTTTGTTGGTGAAGAATATGGTGGAGGATGCGGGCAGATTAGTAGTCGCTGCCGCAAAGTGAGTGTTCTATGAACCGTTGTTTCTGGCATGAGACATCACGATCTGGGTGCGCTGGTGAACAGAACCTGCAGGAGCCACAAGCCCTTAGAGGGACAGTGCTCCATGTTTGTTCCTGAACTGTGGAAAATCGATGTGGGCTGTGCGGTGGAGTGACTGCATATATGGGGTGATCAATGAAAAAGGACGACTTTCAAGAGATGAGAGAGTGAATTCTGTGGCTGGAGGGGACGTCTCCAATGCCAAAATCTTTTTTTGCGGAGCTTTGGATACAATGGTGAGGGATTAGAACCCAGACAGTTTCTTATATCTACCTGTGTCCCCAATGGGGAGGTTCACCCTCTCTGTTCGTTCTGGTGACATCCGTCTAAGAGGGGATTTCCCTTCATTTGGGTGGGTTTTCTCTCACTTCCTGTTCTTAATATGGGACAGGAAGTGAAGTAATTCATTCCAGTGGAAAACACTGGAGAAAAAAAACGGACAGAAGTGTCAGTTCTGGGGTCTGTACACCCACTGTGTCCATTATGAGGGGTTCCCACCATCCCTTTGCCAAGTTCCCGGGTCTGTACACCTGCTGTGCCCATTATGAAGGGTTCCCGCCATCCCAGTTCTGGGGTCTGTATACCCACTGTGTCCATTATGAGGGGTTCCCACCATCCATGTGCTGAGTTCCCGGGTCTGTACACTCGCTGTGCCCATTATGAGGGGTTCCCACCATCCCTATGCCAAGTTCCTGGGTCTGTACACCTGCTGTGCCCATTATGAGGGTTCCCCACCATCCCTGTGCCAAGTTCCCGGGTCTGTACACCTGCTGTGCCCATTATGAGGGGTTACCACCATCCCTGTGCCGAGTTCCCGGGTCTGTACACCTGCTGTGCCCATTATGAGGGGTTCCCACCATCCCTGTGCCGAGTTCCCGGGTCTGTACACCTGCTGTGCCCATTATGAGGGGTTCCCCACCATCCCTGTGCCGAGTTCCCGGGTCTGTACACCTGCTGTGCCCATTATGAGGGGTTCCCACCATCTCTGTGCCGAGTTCCCGGGTCTGTACACCTGCTGTGCCCATTATGAGGGGTTCCCCACCATCCCTGTGCCGAGTTCCCGGGTCTGTACACCTGCTGTGCCCATTATGAGGGGTTCCCACCATCCCTGTGCTGAGTTCCCGGGTCTGTACACCTGCTGTACCCATTATGAGGGGTTCCCACCATCCCTATTGGAGTTGAATGTAACAAGAGGAGCTGGAATTCCCAAGGGGGGGTGGGGGTCACCTAAAAACCCCCAGACGGAGAGGATTAGAGGTCCTTATTGAGGTTTTTGGTTTTTATTCTTCGTCTTGAAAAGCTTTTAGTTGTTCCTAATGACAGCAGAGTTCGGTGGCTTTGTGGTATTATTTTTGGATCTTCTCATAGAGTGTTGAGCAACACTGAAAGCACTTTTCTTTGTGAGTCTCATTAACCATTTCCTCTGTACGGATTGTTACTTCTAAGCAGTACATGAGGATGTTACCAGCCTGCATTAGACGTAGGGGGTTAATTTCAGTGCTGGCCGGGATGACCAGAATCTCTGAGGGCAATCAATGTCCACTACAAAAGCTGGCCATCCTCTGTCACAAGAGGTTGTACCTGTCCCTGCTGGGGGCTCCTCAATCCCCTCACTAAGACACTGATGGGATCCTGGGGTTATGTTCTCATGCACCCACATGTACCGTCCCTGCTGGTTGTACGTCCCCTTCCTTTCTGGTTGTACCGTCCCTGCTGGTTGTACCGTCCTGCTGGTTGTACCGTCCCTGCTGGTTGTGGTTGTACCGTCCCTGCTGGTTGTATGTCCCTGTCCCTGCTGGTTGTACGTCCCTTCTGGTTTTACCGTCCCTACTGCTGGTTGTACCGTCCCTGCTGGTTGTACCATCCCTGCTGGTTGTACGTTCCTTCTGGTTTTACCATCCCTGCTGGTTGTACTGTCCCTGCTGGTTGTATGTACCGTCCTGCTGGTTGTACGTCCCTTCTGGTTTTACCGTCCCTGCTGGTTGTATGTCCCTGCTGGTTGTACATCCCTTCTGGGTTTTACCGTCCCTGCTGGTTGTACCGTCCCTGCTGGTTTGTCCCGTCCCTGCTGGTTGTATGTCCCTGCTGGTTGTACCGTCCCTGCTGGTTGTACCATCCCTGCTGGTTGTACCGTCCCTGCTGGTTGTACGTCCCTGCTGGTTGTACGTCCCTGCTGAGCTGAGTCAGGAGCTGGGATACAACTAGGCAGCCTGGCTGGAGAGAATGGCTATGGGGTCTTTAGGCCCCTTCCACACTGGTGTTCCGGATGTCTGTTTTTGGATGAAAAACGGACCCCCATATATTTCTATGGACTAGCGTATATAAACGGATGATCATCTGTTTACATCCATTAATGTCCACATCTGTTAACATCCATTTTTTTCATCAGTTTTCCATCCGTTTGCATCCATTTACATCTGTTTTTCATCCATTTATATCTGTTTTTGTCCGTTTACATCAGTTAACATCCGTTTTTTTTTGAACGGAAGAAAACCCTATTTTTCTTCCGTAAAAAAAAAAAAACAAACGGATGTAAATGGATGAAAAACAGATGTAAATGGATGCAAGTGGACAAAAACGGATGTAAACAGATGAAAAACGGATGTAAACAATGAAAAAACGGATGTAAACTGATCCATTTTTGCTTGGAAAAAAATGTGACTGAACTGATGAAAAAAACTATGGAAAATGGTCAGCACTTCCGCCTGGCAGTACTCGGGTCGTCTGTTTGAATCCCAACCACGGCACCACCTGCCTGGAGTTTGCATGTTCTCCCCGTGCCTGCGTGGGTACTCTGGTTTCCTCCCACACTCCAAAGACATGCTGGTTGTTTAATTGGCTCCTGTCTAAATTGGCCCTAGTATGTGTATGTATGATTTGGAGTTAGGTACCTTAGATTGTAAGATTCCTGAGGGCGGGGACTAATATGGAAGTATAATATATGTAAAGCACTTTGTAAAGTGATGGTGATATAGAAGTATCTGTAATAAATAAAGTCATGAGGTGGAAGAGCTTCACTGGCATGGCAATAGAGAGCAGAGCCTCAAGAACAGAGCTCTGAGCTGCGGAGCCGTGTTCGGGACCTCCAAGGGTGGGACTTCTGGTGGAAAGGACTGCATGGTAATGCAGCTGAACAGGGGGGAGGCCTGACCTCTCATCTGGCCTTTGGGGGACGGACCAGGACCAGTTTCTTTGGTGGGAGGCTTCATGGCCACTTGAGTCTGTTATAATGTAATTGAGCCCTCCAACTAAACCACCAGGGCCCCAACGCAGGCGGCCTGTTTATAGGGCCACTGGCCCAGTGATATAGGTAGGGCCTCTTGTGTGTAGATAGACATTGGCTGTACCTGACATTGCTGTTCATCGCTGTTCATCGCTTTTCATCGCCCCAACAAACCCTTCTATCTTGCAGAGATTTTTGTTTGTTAATAAAGCCCAATTTTCACTACAGGTGGAGTTCTGGCTCAGTTCAGGGTGGATCATCACTGGGGGAAGACAGAGGAACCCATTTATCCAGTGGCTCCTTTAGAGGTAGTGCTATGTTTCTATATCCTCAACAATCTTCCGTAACCGCTTAAGGACCGCCCTATAGCAGATATACGGCTACAGGGCGGCACCTGTGCGTAGGATCACGTGTATATACGTCATTCTGCATTTCCAGGTAGGAGGCGCGCGCGAGCCGAACGCACGCCCTACCCGCGCCGCCATTCAAGGCCACGGATGTCAATCACCGGGTCCCGGACAGTAATTACCCGCAGGCACCCAGTGATTACTGAGTATCTCCCACGGGGAGCAAGATTGTTTTGTTTAATAACAGTCCTCCTCCATGTCAGCTCGAGCACACTGCACAGCACATCCATCCCCATCAGTGTGATTACAGTGAAGCACACAGACCCCACCCCCTAGTAAAACACGCCCAGCAGTTAACCCTTTGATCACCCCTCACAAATATCCCCTTCCTGCCCAGTGCCATTAGTACAGTGTCAGGGCTTTTTTTTAGCACTGATCACTGTCTTGGTGTCACTGGAGATGTCAGTGACACCAAGTTAGCTCCCCACCAGTGTCAGAATGTCCACCGCAATCCCGCTATAAGTCGCTGATCGCCACCATTACTAGTAGAAAAAATATCCCATCATCTATACCGCCATTTGTAAATGCTATAACTTTATTTATTTCAGGTACTTCTATAGCGCCGTCAGTTTACGCCGCGCTTTACATATATATTGTACGTTCACATCAGGCCCCGCCCCCGAGGAGCGTACAATCTAAGGTCCCTAACTCACATTCATACATACACATACTAGGGACAATTTAGACAGGAGCTAATTAACTTCCCAGCATGTCTTTGAAGTGTGGGAGGAAACAGGAGTACCCGGAGGAAACCCACGCAGGCACAGGGAGAACATGCAAACTCCAGGCAGGTGGTGCCGTGGTTGGGATTCAAACTGACGACCCGAGTACTGCCAGGCAGAAGTGCTAACCATTTAGCCACTGTGCTGCCCCATAAACCAATGAATTTACACGTATTGGGATTTTTTTCAGTGGAAACACGGAGCAGAATACGTTTTGGCCGAAATTTATGACGAAATTTGATTTTTTAAAATATTTTTTACTGGGCATGTTTGATAGCAAAAAGTCCAAAATATTGTTTTTTCTCTCAAAATTGTCAGCCTTTTTTTGCTTAAGCACAAAAAATAAAAAACGCAGAGGTGGCCACATACCACCCAAAGAGAGCTCCATTCGTGGGAAAAAAAGGACGTAAATTTCATTTGGGTGCAGCGTTGCATGACCGCGCAATTGTCAGGAAAATAACTCAGTGCCGTAATGCAAAAAATGTCCTGGTCAGGAAGGGGGGAAATCCTATGGAAGGCGAGGGGTTAATGGGGTCCCCTCCATCCCTTGGCCCCATAGGAGTTGCATTGACTGTTGTGCCAGTGATGGTAAGTCTTCTTTCCTCAGGGCCTCACTCCGTATACATATGTAATATCATACTTGGATTATGAATACTGTATACTGAGAACAAATTGCAGATACGTGTCCCTGAGAGTTCATATGAATGACTTGGACCTTCATCATTCCGTGTAACTTGGTGAAAGTTCATGCAATATATGTGCACCGTTCTCCTAGATAGGTGCTGGGATTAGATAGATGGTTTAGTTGCATTTCGATTGGCACATTTAGTTGTCGCACTGTAGTCAGTGTGGTTGTGATTGTTGTTAGGTAAAAGCACAGTCTGCACGGTGTAGTCAGTTCTGCTGGGTTCTGCTAGTCAGGTCTGCTCTGTGTGCTCATCTGCTGCCAGCCTGAGGGCTCCCTCTGCATCCAAAGAGCTTGAGAAGCTTCTGGATGGTAGGTGTGGAGCTGTGCAGATGGCATGCTGGGTAACTGTACATGTTCCGTGAGCTCACTGAGCTCTGGGACGTTTCCTGGAGAGGATCGGTCCAGCCTGGCGGGGCATGCTGCCCTCCCAGGCAATGCTGCTGCATCTGCTGGTGCAAAGCCTAAGTAGGGTGGCCACCTCATCCCTTTAAACCCAAAAACATAATGACACGGATTCTGTGGCTGATTAAGGTGGAAATGAAACTCATTTAGCACCTCATCTGCATTAAATTAGCCTCAGAACCCCTGTAATTAATAGATGTTTAAAGGGATGAGGTGGCAACCCAAGGCCTAAGGTAGATGAGCTGAGGGCCTGAATGCTGAGACCCGGGTTGCACTAAAGGTGACTGAGGGACTGTCTACTGAAGATCTGGCCTGATATCCCAGGGGAAGGCAACCAGCTGTCCTTGGGCCTTGTGAGTACAGAAACCACCGAAAGGACCTTAGAGACTCTGGTGTCAGCTGTGGGTCTAAAGGGGACAGCGGCTGGGGTTCCGAGGATCTTTGTCCTTCCAATCTCCTGCGTAACCCCTCACCTACCGGGCACTTCTACCCCCTTCCTGCCTACCAGGCACTTCCACCCCCTTCCTGCCTACTGGGCACTTCTACCCCCTTCCTGCCTACAGGACACTTCTACCCCCTTCCTGCCTACAGGACACTTCTACCCCCTTCCTGCCTACTGGGCACTCATACCCCCTTCCTGCCTACTGGGCACTCATACCCCCTTCCTGCCCACCGGGCACTTCCACCCCCTTCCTGCCTACAGGACACTTCTACCCCCTTCCTGCCTACCGGGCACTTCTACCCCCTTCCTGCCTACCGGGCACTTCTACCCCCCTCCTGCCTACAGGGCACTTCTACCCCCTTCCTGCCTATAGGGCACTTCACCCCCTTCCTGCCTACAGGGCACTTCTACCCCCACCTGCCTACAGGGCACTTCTACCCCCTTCCTGCCTACAGGGCGCTTCTACCCCCTTCCTGCCTACAGGACACTTCTACCCCCTTCCTGCCTACCGGGTGCTTCTACCCCCTTCCTGCCCCCCAGGTACTTTCACCCACTTCCTGTCATGGGCAATTTCCAGCTTTCAGTGCTGTCACACTTTGAATGACAATTGCGCGGTCATGCAACACTGTATCCATATGAAATTTTTATCATTTTTTTGAGACGGATAGAGCTTTATTTTGGTGGTATTTAATCACCTCGGGGGTTTTATTTTTTTGCTAAACAAACCAAAAACAACTGAAAATTTTGAAAAAATTAAACGTTTTTTCTTAGTTTTTGTTATAAATTGTAATTTTTCTCCTTCACTGATGTGCGCTAATGAGGCTGCAGTGATGGGCACTGATAGGCTGCACTGATAGGCTGCACTGATGGGCACTGATGAGGAGGCACTGATAGGTAGCACTGATGGGCATTGACAAGCATCACTGATGGGCACTGAAAGGCAGCACTTATATATGGCACTGATAGGTGGCACTGATTGCCACTGACAGGCGGCATGGACTGGCATTGATAGGTGGCACTGATAGACACTGACAGGTGGCACTGCTGGGGTTACACTGTTCATCAGGGCACACTGATCATCAGTGCCCTGATGATCAGTGTACTTGTCTGATCCGAGGAATGCCGATTACCGGCTCTCCGCTCCTCTCCTCTGTCAGCGTGACAGCTTGTGAGGAGAGGAATGCCGATAACTGGCATTCCCCTATTTACATGCAATCAGCTGTGATTGGACACAGCTGACCACATGACTGAGCCGGCGTCTTCGGCTCTTTCCATTGATTGATGATTCGCTGTGTCCGAGAGACCACCGATCACCGCACTGCGCGCCCCCGGAGCTGCGCACGCGCGGTTAGAGTGGGAGGACGTCATGTGACTCCTCCCAGAATGAGAGAACCGCCTTGGCCCGTCATTACCTTATATGGCGGGTGGGAGGCGGTTAGAAGGGACTCTGGTGGCTCAAGCACAGAGATTCACAGTCAATCTCCTCCTACTGCCTTAAAGCTAAAGTCTACTGCATGGCTGGTTCTGAACAATACCTCGGTCCTCGGGGGGTACACAGTTCCTAGTACTAAAGTATCCCTCCCAATCCCCTCATCCCTATCCAAGTTTTACAGAAATTATTTAAATAAAAACAACAAAAACGACCCCCCTAGACTGGCCATTGAAGGAACGTGTGAATAAGCCGATGTGCCTGGCTGCGGGGAGAGCTGGTGGGGTGCCCTCGCCAAAGCTGGAACCCCCTTCGATGATGTGCGATTAGCACGAAACGCGTCAGGAAAAAAGGAGACACAGCGTCGTGACGTCACACCGCCGGCACCACGGAGGTCCCGGCGGCCATCTTCATATCCACCTCATGAGAGCCAGTTAAAGGAGAGACCAAGGATTACCAGCGGTATTAAGCGGGGTGAGGAATACCTGACCAGACCAGAGCCAAGTCTCTAGGAATCATCAGCGGATCCAGTAGAGAAATTTGTCTCTAAATGTGCAGTTACACTGCATCTGGTGAGTGCACAGCCTTCATTATCACGGCTTGGAAGAAGCACTCTGATGGAGAGGGATTTTCATCTCCCACGTTTTCACTAAGACTTGTCACTTTGTTAGTGACGGAATACATGTGATCACACTAGTCACTTGATATATGCTCACCATATATTAGCATCCACTATATCGGCACTGTGGCTGTTAGACACTTTGTAATATTATTTATAACTATTTGTATTTAGCGCCACATCTTTTATACTCTGAGTTTTGCAAGGTTTTTTGGTATCCTTTTTGATGCTGTGGCTGCTTCTTTGCTTTTAGCGCTCACTATGTTTATTAGAATCTGAAAGCTGGAACAATACTTCCTTTTCATAGGAAGTATTGTTTTTGTATGTTTCTTTTTTCTTTCTTTTCTGTTTATTTGTATTACGTGTCTATGAGGAGAGGATAGAGAACTTTCAGCAATGTATGAAGTGCACACAATGTAACAGGGCCGGATCCAGTCTCCTTACATCAGGTGTCCTCATCAGAGTGCCCCCTTCCATCACTTGTCCTCATCAGAGTGCCCCCTTCCATCACTTGTCCTCATCAGAGTGCCCCCTTCCATCACTTGTCCTCATCAGAGTGCCCCCTTCCATCACTTGTCCTCATCAGAGTGCCCCCTTCCATCACTTGTCCTCATCAGAGTGCCCCCTTCCATCACTTGTCCTCATCAGAGTGCCCCCTTCCATCACTTGTCCTCATCAGAGTGCCCCCTTCCATCACTTGTCCTCATCAGAGTGCCCCCTTCCATCACTTGTCCTCATCAGAGTGCCCCCTTCCATCACTTGTCCTCATCAGAGTGCCCCCTTCTATCACTTGTCCTCATCAGAGTGCCCCCTTCCATCACTTGTCCTCATCAGAATGCCCCCTTCCATCACTTGTCCTCATCAGAGTGCCCCCTTCCATCATTTGTCCTCATCAGAGTGCCCCCTTCCATCATTTGTCCTCACCAGAGTGCCCCCTTCCATCACTTGTCCTCATCAGAGTGCCCCCTTCCATCACTTGTCCTCATCAGAGTGCCCCCTTCCATCACTTGTCCCCATCAGAATGCCCCCTTCCATCACTTGTCCTCATCAGAGTGCCCCCTTCCATCACTTGTCCTCATCAAAGTGCCCCCTTACATCAGTGTGTTCCTAATAAAGTTCCCCCCTTACAATGATTGTCTTTATCAGAGTGCCCCCTTACATCAGGTGTCCCCATCAGAGTGCCCCCTTCCATCACTTGTCCCCATCAGAATGCCCCCTTCCATCACTTGTCCTCATCAGAGTGTCCCCTTACATCAGGTGTCCCCATCAAAATGCCCCCTTCCATCACTTGTCCCCATCAGAGTGCCCCCTTCCATCACTTGTCCTCATCAGAGTGTCCCTTTACATCAGGTGTCCCCATCAGAATGCCCCCTTCCATCACTTGTCCCCATCAGAGTGCCCCCTTCCATCACTTGTCCCCATCAGAATGCCTTCTTCCATCACTTGTCCCCATCAGAATGCCTTCTTCCATCACTTGTCCCCATCAGAGTGCCCCCTTCCATCACTTGTCCTCATCAGAGTGCCCCCTTCCATCACTTGTCCTCATCAGAATGCCTTCTTCCATCACTTGTCCCCATCAGAGTGCCCCCTTCCATCACTTGTCCTCATCAGAGTGCCCCCTTCCATCACTTGTCCTCATCAGAATGCCCCCTTCCATCACTTGTCCCCATCAGAGTGCCCCCTTACATCAGTGTTCCTAATAAAGTTCCCCCCTTACAATGATTGTCTTCATCAGAGTGCCCCCTTACATCAGGTGTCCCTAACAGAGTTCCCTCACCTCTACATCAACTGTCTTCATCAGAGTGCCCCCTTATATCAGGTGTCCCCATCAAAATGCCCCCTTACATCCAGTATCCTCATCAGAGTGCCCCCTTACATCAAGTGTCTTCATCAAACCCCCTTACATTCAGTATCCTCATCAGAGTGCCCCCTTACATCACTTGTTCCCATCAGAGTGCCCCCTTACAGCAGTGTTCCTAATAAAGTCCCCCCCTTACAATGATTGTCTTCATCAGAGTGCCCCCTTACATCAGGTGTCCCTAACAGAGTTCCCTCACCCCTATATCAACTGTCTTCATCAGAGTGCCCCCTTACATCAGAATCCTGATCAGAAAGCCCCCTTACATCAGGTGTCCCCATCAAACCCCCTTACATCCAGTATCCTCATCAGAGTGCCCCCTTACATCACTTGTCCCCATCAGTCCCCATCAGTGCTCCCTTACATCAGGTGTCCCCATCAGAGTGCCCCCTTAGATCACTTGTCCCCATCAGAGTGCCCCCTTACAATGATTGTCTTCATCAGAGTGCCCCCTTACATCAGGGTCCCCATCAGAGTGCCCCCTTACAATGATTGTCTTCATCAGAGTGCCCCCTTACACAGCCTACCCCAGCACCCCCCTAGATCCGGCTCTAATATGTAGCGGTGACATCACTGGGCTCACCTTCCTTCTCCCTCCATACAACCTGTATACATTGTTCCCCCTGACAGGTTCGGGTTATTTATGGGCCATTTACTCACTTTAGCGCACATTGGGCCCAATTTACAAACACAACCCAGAAGAAGTATATATTATGATGCATTACGGCAGCCCATTGAGATGAATGTCTCGCACCCCGACACGAAGGTTATCTTCTTTTTGTAACGCAGCGCGCCAAAACTCACTACAGTGCGCATTACCACGATGCAGTGAGACATGTTACGTGTATGTTACCCTGACATGTTCATGAATATGAATCCAAAATGTATTTTTTCTTTAAAAATACAAGCAGTGTAAGTACCTACATTTAATGTGATATTTCCCTCTTGCACTCCCTTTACAACAGAACTCAGACTGGGGGAGGGAGAAACAGTTCAAGGAGCCAATCGGTTGTGTTGCAGCGCAGGACGCACACTCACAGGAGGAGACAGCAGAGTGGCAGAGAGGTGAGGTCATTAGTCCGCTGCTTCTCCCTTCACAATCCAGTCGTAGAGTGGGGAGGAGACCTGCAAGTGAAAGTGAAACTGCAGCAGAGAAAGATTGGCTGTCCCTGCTGCGTGGTGGAGCTGGGTAAATCTCAGGGCCGCATGGACAGATATACAACTCCTTTGGCAGCTCCTCTAAAATCCACCGCGTCATTTCACCTTACTCGTGGATTCCGACGTAAAATGGGCGTGGTTTCCATGTGACTGCTTTGTAATCAGGTGGCTGTGTTGCTGAGGGTGAGAAGCCGGCGGCGGGGTCAGGTGAAGCTCCTCTGACCGATACGCTCCGGCGTACGGAGGAGAAAACATGAATCAGAGGACCAGCAACACTCCAATGTGTGAAATGTCATCCAGCTCATCTGCTCCGCTCGTAACTGGGAACCGCAGCAGATGACGCAGAACACGAACCGCGTGACCTTTGCGGTGGTTTCATTATTGGTACTTTATCAGAGGTCGCACCGTTGCCGCTCCTCCTCCCCTTCAAAGAGAACCTGTGCTGAGGACAATACGCAGCCGCTGCTGTACTCCTTTTAACACAAAGTGTCTTTGCCTGGCTGTCATGATGATCCTCTGGTTTCGAATCCTCTCCGACTATGAGCAAGACTGAAGCAGGAGGAGTCAGGCTGAGCTCTGAACATTTACTTCTTTGTGCTGCGTTCCAGTGTGCTAAAGCGCCATACGCCGCGCGTCAACATGCTTTGCATTAGGACAGCCCAGTGAATGAGCCGCCATGCGCCCCCAACGTGCGGATAATTGGACGCAACACCTGCGCTGCCTTGGTGGTCAGGGTTCCATTCATCATGGATGGAATTACTCTGTATTGTGTGCGCCACCGCGTGTTGCGTCACCGAGATGCCTTAGTGTCACTGGGCCCCGAAACGTCATATTTGTTCTAGGTCAGCGACTCAGAAACCATCGAAGCCTGAGGACCCGTATGACAGCTGGGAGACTAAGGAGGAGGGGAGAGGAAAGGCCGGACTGGGGGACTAATGAGGACTGGGGGAGAGGAGAGGCCGGACTGGGGGGGGGGACTAAGGAGGACTGGGGGGGAGGAAAGGCCGGACTGGGGGACTAAGAAGGAGGAGAGAGGAAAGGCCGGACTGGAAGACTAAGGAGGAGAAGAGAGGAAAGGCCGGACTGGAAGACTAAGGAGGAGAAGAGAGGAAAGGCCGGACTGGGGGACTAAGGAGGAGAGAGCAGAGGAAAGGCCGGACTGGGGGACTAAGGAGGAGAGCAGAGGAAAGGCCGGACTGGGGGACTAAGGAGGAGAGCAGAGGAAAGGCCGGACTGGGAGACTAAGGAGGAGGAGAGAGGAAAGGCCGGACTGGGGGACTAAGGAGGAGGGGAGAGGAAAGGCCGGACTGGGAGACTGGGGGACTAAGGAGGGAGGAGGAGAGAGGAAAGGCCGGACTGGGGGAAGGAGAGGAAAGGCCGGACTGGGGGACTAAGGAGGGAGAGCAGAGGAAAGGCCGGACTGGGGGACTAAGGAGGAGAGCAGAGGAAAGGCCGGACTGGGGGACTAAGGAGGAGAGAGAGAGGAAAGGCCGGACTGGGAGACTAAGGAGGAGGAGAGAGGAAAGGCCGGACTGGGGGACTAAGGAGGAGGAGAGAGGAAAGGCCGGACTGGGAGACTAAGGAGGAGGAGAGAGGAAAGGCCGGACTGGGGGACTAAGGAGGAGGGGAGAGGAAAGGCCGGACTGGGGGACTAAGAAGGAGGAGAGAGGAAAGGCCGGACTGGAAGACTAAGGAGGAGAAGAGAGGAAAGGCCGGACTGGAAGACTAAGGAGGAGAAGAGAGGAAAGGCCGGACTGGGGGACTAAGGAGGAGAGCAGAGGAAAGGCCGGACTGGGGGGACTAAGGAGGGAGAGCAGAGGAAAGGCCGGACTGGGGGACTAAGGAGGAGAGCAGAGGAAAGGCCGGACTGGGAGACTAAGGAGGAGGAGAGAGGAAAGGCCGGACTGGGGGACTAAGGAGGAGGGGAGAGGAAAGGCCGGACTGGGAGACTAAGGAGGAGGAGAGAGGAAAGGCCGGACTGGGGGACTAAGGAGGGAGAGCAGAGGAAAGGCCGGACTGGGGGACTAAGGAGGAGAGCAGAGGAAAGGCCGGACTGGGGGACTAAGGAGGAGAGCAGAGGAAAGGCCGGACTGGGAGACTAAGGAGGAGGAGAGAGGAAAGGCCGGACTGGGGGACTAAGGAGGAGGGGAGAGGAAAGGCCGGACTGGGAGACTAAGGAGGAGGAGAGAGGAAAGGCCGGACTGGGGGACTAAGGAGGAGGGGAGAGGAAAGGCCGGACTGGGGGACTAAGGAGGAGGAGAGGAGAGGGAGGAAAGGCCGGACTGGGAGACTAAGGAGGAGGGAGAGAGGAAAGGCCGGACTGGGAGACTAAGGAGGAGGAGAGAGGAAAGGCCGGACTGGGGGACTAAGGAGGAGGAGAGAAAGGAAAGGCCGGACTGGGACTGGGGGACTAAGGAGAAAGGGGACTGGGGGAGAGGAAAGGCCGGACTGGGGACTAAGGAGGAGGAGAGAGGAAAGGCCTGACTGGGGACTAAGGAGGAGAGCAGAGGAAAGGCCGGACTGGGGGACTAAGGAGGAGGGGAGAGGAAAGGCTGGACTGGGGGACTAGGAGGAGGGGAGAGGAAAGGCCGGACTGGGAGACTAAGGAGGAGGGGAGAGGAAAGGCCGGACTGGGGGACTAAGGAGGGGGAGAGGAAAGGCTGGACTGGTGGACTAAGGAGGAGGAGAGAGGAAAGGCCGGACTGGGAGACTAAGGAGGAGAGAGAGGAAAGGCCGGACTGGGGGACTAAGGAGGAGGAGAGAGGAAAGGCCGGACTGGGGGACTAAGGAGGAGGAGAGAGGAAAGGTCGGACTGGGCGACTAAGGAGGAGAGCAGAGGAAAGGCCGGACTGGGGGACTAAGGAGGAGGAGAGAGGAAAGGCCGGACTGGGAGACTAAGGAGGAGAGCAGAGGAAAGGCCGGACTGGGGGACTAAGGAGGAGGAGAGAGGAAAGGCCGGACTGGAAGACTAAGGAGGAGAAGAGAGGAAAGGCCGGACTGGGAGACTAAGGAGGAGGAGAGAGGAAAGGCCGGACTGGGAGACTAAGGAGGAGGGGAGAGGAAAGGCCGGACTAAGGGGGGACTAAGGAAAGGCCGGACTGGGAGGAGGAGGGGGAGGCCGGACTGGGGGAGGAGGGGAAGGCCGGACTGGAGACTAAGGAGGAGGAGAGAGGAAAGGCCAGACTGGGGGACTAAGGAGGAGAGGAGAGGAAAGGCCAGACTGGGAGACTAATGGTGGCCATACACGGGTCGAAATTCGCCCAATTTTTCATCCATCCGGACCTAAGAATAAGCGGCTGATTTTCGCTCTGTTAGTGGGGTCAATGGCACCGGCTGATTTTCCTGGCTCCTCCCCTTTTCAGTGATAGGGCATGTTGGAAATTTGTGAAAAACGACCGAATTTCGACTCAATGATGGTCAAATCATACGATCGTTTTCCCGAAAAGAATATGCGCCATGAGCCGTGACCTGGAAGGAACAGAAGTTTCGCCTGTTATATGGGGTAAGCTTTATGACTCGGTCGGACGATTTTTGAAATCATTGATGGCGCCATTGGATTACCGAGCGAACAATGTTTTAGATTTTCAGATGAAAAATCGTTCGGAATTCGACCCATGTATGTCCTGCATAAGGAGGAGGGGAGAGGAAAGGCCGGACTGGGGGACTAAGGAGGAGGGGAGAGGAAAGGCCGGACTGGGGGACTAAGGAGGAGGGGAGAGGAAAGGCCGGACTGGGGGATTCTCTAAGGTTTACATTGTATTTGGTGAAAGAACCTTCCACAGATATTCTTCTTCAGTTAACATGCAGAACTGTATATCTTACAGACTGATATATAGAGCCAGGCAGACAGATACAGGAACCTTAATGGCAGATATCGGGTCATATATATATACTATAGCAGTCCATACATGGGTCAAATTCGGAACGATTTTTCAATGGCGCCACCAATGATTTTGAAAATCAGTCGTTTTTCATGAATTTTCAAGCATGCCCGATAAACAAAATGGGGAGGAATCATGAAAATCGTCCGGTGCCATTGCCCCACTAAGAGAGCGAAAATCAAAAGAATTGGGCCAGCCCTCCCAATCATGTGATTCAGGTGCTCCAATCCCCTCCATATCACGTGATTCAGGTGCTCCAATCCCCTTCATGGACACAGGTGTATACAATCAAGCCCCTATGCTGAAGCGCACAGTGCGCAGAAGTCACCAACTGTCTGCAGAGTCAATAGCTAAAGACCTCCAAACTTGGTGTGGCCTTCAGATGAGCCCAACAACAGTGCGTAGAGAGCTTCATGGAATGGGTTTCCATGGCCGAGCAGCTGCATCCAAGCCTTCCATCACCAAGTGCAATGCAAAGCGTCGGATGCCGTGGTGTAAAGCATGCTGCCACTGGACTCTAGAGCAGAGGAGGCGTGTTCTCTGGAGTGACCAATCACGCTTCTCTGTCTGGCAATCTGATGGACATGTCTGGGTTTGGCGGTGGCCAGGAGAACGGTACTTGCCTGACTGCATTGTGCCAAGTGTAAAGTTTGGTGGAGGGGGGATTATGGTGTGGGGTTGTTTTTCAGGGGTTGGGCTTGGCCCCCTAGTTCCAGTGAAGGGAACTCTTAAGGCGACATTTTGGCCAATTTCATGCTTCCAACTTTGTGGGAGGAGTTTGGGGATGGCCCCTTCCTGTTCCAACATGACTGCGCTCCAGTGCACAAAGCAAGGTCCATAAAGACATGGAGGAGCCAGTTTGGGGTGGAGGAACTTGACTGTCCTGCACAGAGTCCTGACCTCAACCCCATAGAACACCTTTGGGATGAATTAGAGTGGAGACTGTGAGCCAGGCCCCCTCCCCCGACATCAGTGCCTGACCTGACAAATGTGCTTCTGGAAGAATGGTCCAACCTTCCCATAGACACCCTCCTAAACCTTGTGGACGGCCTTCCCAGAAGAGTTGAAGCTGTTATAGTTGCAAAGGGCGGGGCCAACTCAATATTGAACCCTACGGACTGAGACTGGGGGGCCATTAAAGGTCATGTGCGTGGAAAGGGCGGGGCCAACTCAATATTGAACCCTACGGACTAAGACTGGGGGGCCATTAAAGGTCATGTGCGTGGGAAGGCCGGCGGCCAATACTTGGGGCAATATAGTGTACGTGAGAGCTGGGGTCCAGGGGTCAGACTGGGGGGGGGGAGCATTAAAGGTCATGCGCGTGGAAAGGCCGGCTGGCCAATACTTGGGTCATATGAACATACCAAATCTTATGGACATATAGGGGGTTATTTACTAAAACTGGAGAGTGTAAAATCTGGTGCAGCTCTGCATAGAAACCAATCAGCTCTTCAATATTTTATTGCCAAAGCTTCATTGAACAAGCTGAAGGTAGAAGCTGATTGGCCGCCATGTACAGCTCCACCAGATTCTGAGTGCTTATGTCATATATACAGATGTAGACATGCAGCGGTTCCATTTGGTGGAATTCATTTTGAAGGCAGCCGGCCAAAACACTTTGGGCCCATTGACATCTCTGCGTTGGCACCACAATGCGTCTTGTTGACAGAATGAGCGATGTCCCCTAACGTGTGCTTCCAGAAATGGGCCTTCACCTTGTCTCCTGTGTTCTGGTGGATTGGGTAGACCACTCACATGAATTGCGTGTCTCTGAAGGCGTGTGATGGCACCACAATGGTGTGAATGGTTCTTTGCCGGTTCCTTTAAGATAGATGTGATGTAGGCGATGAGGACAAGTAGTGCCCCCTCCCTGGGTCCCCTGACGCTCAGTTCAGTCCCTCTTTACTCTCCGTCACGTTGCAGCTCTCCTGCCAAGGCTGCGATTTCTCAGTGTGATATTTGCTGGGAGAAGAACAGATGGAGAGAGGACGACAATCACACTTTATCTGCAGCCAGCACCGCAAACACAAACAAGACCCTGCGACAACACTTCCAGTAATGGCGTCATCAGCCTCCGCCGGACTCTCAGAATAGATTATCACCCACCTCAGGCTTCGTCATTTGTCACCTACCCCCAGATCCCAGCAAAGGACCAGACGTCATCTACCCCCAGAGCCCATCCAAGGAGCAGATGTCACGTACTACTAGATCCCATCCAAGGACCAGATGTCACCTACCCCCAGATATCAGCCAAGGACCAGATGTCACCTACCCCCAGATCCCATCCAAGGACCAGATGTCACCTACTCCCAGATCCCATCCAAGGAGCAGACGTCATCTACCCCCAGAGCCCATCCAAGGAGCAGATGTCACCTACCCTAAGAGCCCATCCAAGGAGCAGATGTCACGTACTACTAGATCCCATCCAAGGACCAGATGTCACCTACCCCCAGATCCCAGCCAAGGACCAGATGTCACCTACCCCCAGATCCCATCCAAGGACCAGATGTCACCTACCCCCAGAGCCCATCCAAGGAGCAGATGTCACCTACCCTAAGAGCCCATCCAAGGAGCAGATGTCACCTACCCCCAGATCCCATCCAAGGACCAGATGTCACCTACCCCCAGATATCAGCCAAGGACCAGATGTCACCTACCCTCAGATACCAGCCAAGGACCAGATGTCACCTACCCCCAGATCCCATCCAAGGACCAGATGTCACCTACTCCCAGATCCCATCCAAGGAGCAGACGTCATCTACCCCCAGAGCCCATCCAAGGAGCAGATGTCACGTACTACTAGATCCCATCCAAGGACCAGATGTCACCTACCCCCAGAGCCCATCCAAGGACCAGATGTCACCTACCCCCAGAGCCCATCCAAGGAGCAGATGTCACATACTACTAGATCCCAGCCAAGGACCACATGTTACCTACCACAGATCCCAGCCAAAGACCAGAGGTTACCTACCTACAGATCCCAGCCAAGGACCAGCCATCACCTACTCCCAGATCCCAGCCAAGGCCGAGACATTACTTACCCCCAGATCCCAACCAAGGACCAGACGTCACCTACTTCCAGATCGTAGCCAAGGATCAGATGTCACCTACTCCCAGATCCCAACCAGGCACAAAACATCACTTATCCCCAGATCCCAGCCAAGCACTAGATGTCACTTACCCCCAGATCCCAGCCAAGGCCGAGACGTTACTTACCCCCAGATCCCAGCCAGGGACCAGACGTCACCTATCTCCAGATCGTAGCCAAGGACCATATGTCACCTACCCCCAGATCCCAGCCAAGGCCGAGATGTTACTTACCCCCAGATCCCAGCCAGGGACCAGACGTCACCTATCTCCAGATCGTAGCCAAGGACCATATGTCACCTACCCCCAAATCCCAGGCAAGGACCAGAGGTTACCTACCCCCACATCCCATCCAAGGACCAGATGTCACCTACTTCCAGATCCCATCCAAGGACCAGATGTCACCTACCCCCAGATCCGATCCAAGGATCAGATGTCACCTACCCCCAGATACCAGCCAAGGACAACATGTCACCTACCCCCAGATACCAGCCAAGGACCACATGTTATCTACCCCCAGATCCCTACCAAGGACCAGATATCACCTACCCCCAGATCCAGGGGCGGACTGACAACTCATGGGGCCCTCAGGCAATAGGGGATCATGGGGCCCCTGTATCCTTGCCCAAACTCAAAAAAGCCTATGAAAAAGGTACCAGGGGCATCTCATGGGGCCCCCTACTGACCCCGGGCCCTCGGGCAGTGCCCGAGTTTCCAAATGGTCAGTCCGCCCCTGCGCAGATCCCAGCCAAAGACCAGAGGTTACCTACCTACAGATCTCAGCCAAGGACCAGCAGTCACCTACTCCCAGATCCCAGCCAAGGACCAGATGTCACCTACCCCCAGATCCCAGCCAAGGACCAGATGCCACCACCTACCCCCAGATCCCAGCCAAGGACCAGACATCACCTACCCCCAGATCCCAGCCAAGGACCAGACATCACCTAACCCCCAGATCCCAGCTAAGAACCAGACATCACCTAACCCCCAGATCCTAGCCAAGGACCAGACATCACCTACCCCCAGATCCCAGCAAAGGCAGAGAAGTTGCTTACCCCCAGATCCCAGCCAAGGACCAAACGTCACCTACCCCCAGATCCCAGCCAAGGACCAAACGTCACCTACCCCCAGATTCCAGCCAAGGACCAAACGTCACCTACCCCCAGATCCCAGCCAAGGACCAAACATCACCTACCCCCAGATTCCAGCCAAGGACCAAACGTCACCTACCCCCAGATCCCAGCCAAGGACCAAACGTCACCTACCTCCAGATCCCAGCCAAGGACCAGATGTCACCTACCCACAGATTCCAGCCAAGGATTAGACATCACCTACCCCCCTATTCACACCAAGGACCAAATGTCCCACCACCCTCGGGAACTCAGCACAGGGATGGTGGGAACCCTTCATAATGGGCACAGCAGGTGTACAGAACTGAGAACTCAGTACATGGATGGTGGGAACCCCTCATAATGGGCACAGTGGGTGTACAGAGACGGGAACTCAGCACAGGCATGGTGGGAACCCCTCATGATGGGCACAGTGGGGGTACAGATCCGGGAACTCGGCACAGGGATGGTGGGAACCCCTCATGATGGGCACAGCGGGTGTACAGACCTGGAACTCGGCACAGGGATGATGGGAACCCCTCATAGTGGGTGCAGCATGCGTACAGACCCGGGAACTCAGCACAGGGAGGGTGGGAACCCCTCAAAATGGGCACAGTGGGGGTACAGATCCAGGAACTCGGCACAGGGATGGTGGGAACCCCTCATGATGGGCACAGCAAGTGTACAGAGCCAGGAACTTGACACAGAGATCTTACCAACAGAGTCCCTGAAAGCGAGAAGAGACTGTCACGGAACTGAACTCTCCCCAAAATCCTGAAACATCACTTTCCGGTGGACTGATGCTTTAAGTAGCTGACCACCTTTATTAAGCAGGACCTGCTTGCCAGCCTGATTTCATCTTTCGGCTGGCATGTTGACACTAAAAGTTACTACTAGATTTTAGCTATTTGTTCGGATTAAATAAAGAATCATTGAATGGGTTTAGAAGACACATACTTCCGTGGTGACGGCGCACGGCTGTATTCTTCCGTGGTGACGGCGCACGTCTGTTTTCTTCCATGATGACGGCGCAGAGCTGCGTTCTTCCGTGGTGAAGCCGCAGACCTGCGTTCTTCCATGATGACGGCGCAGAGTTGTGTTTCTTCCGTGGTGATGGCGCAGACCTGCGTTCTTCCATGATGACGGCGCAGAGCTGCGTTCTTCCATGATGACGGCGCAGAGTTGTGTTCTTCCGTGGTGACGGCGCAGAGCTGTGTTCTTCCATGATGACGGCGCAGAGCTGCGTTCTTCCGTAGTGACGGCGCAGAGCTGCGTTCTTCCGTAGTGACGGCGCAGAGCTGCGTTCTTCCGTGGTGACGGCGCAGATCTGCGTTCTTCCATGATGACGGCGCAGAGCTGTGTTCTTCCGTGGTGACGGCGCAGAGCTGCTTTCTTCCATGATGACGGCGCAGAGCTGCGTTCTTCCATGATGACGGCGCAGAGCTGCGTTCTTCCGTGGTGACGGCTCAGAGCTGCGTTCTTCCATGATGACGGCGCAGAGCTGCGTTCTTCCGTGGTGACGGCTCAGAGCTGTGTTCTTCTGTGATGGCGGCGCAGAGCTGCGTTCTTCCGTGATGACGGCGCAGAGCTGCGTTCTTCTGTGATGGCGGCGCAGAGCTGCGTTCTTCCGTGATGACGGCGCAAAGCTGCATTCTTCCGTGGTGATGGCGCAGAGCTGCGTTCTTCCGTGGTGACGGCGCAGAGCTGCGTTCTTCCATGATGAAGGCGCAGAGCTGCGTTCTTCCATGATGAAGGTGCAGAGCTGTGTTCTTCCGTGATGAAGGCGCAGAGCTGTGTTCTTCCGTGATGAAGGCGCAGAGCTGTGTTCTTCCATGATGACGGCGCAGAGCTGCGTTCTTCCATGATGACGGCGCAGAGCTGCGTTCTTCCGTGATGACGGCGCAGAGCTGTGTTCTTCCATGATGACGGCGCAGAGCTGTGTTTCTTCCGTGATGACGGCGCAGAGCTGTGTTCTTCCATGATGAAGGCGCAGAGGTGCGTTCTTCCATGATGAAGGCGCAGAGCTGTGTTCTTCCGTGATGAAGGCGCAGAGCTGTGTTCTTCGTGATGAAGGCGCAGAGCTGTGTTCTTCCGTGATGACGGCGCACAGCTACGTTCTTCCGTGGTGACGGCGCAGAGCTGCGTTCCCCCGCGGTGACGACGCAGAGCTGCGTTCTTCCATGATGACGGCGCAGAGCTGCGTTCTTCCGTGGTGACAACGCAGAGCTGCGTTCTTCCATGATGACGGCGCAGAGCTGCGTTCCCCCGCGGTGGCGGCGCAGAGCTGTGTTCTTCCAGCAGAACTTTGATAACCTTTCAGAGATTTTGGGAAGTGCAGGGAGGTAAAAAAACAGACCGAGTGAGTCACGGGCCGCAGAGACAACATTTTCCATCTGATGCACACATGCCACCCATTTATTATTAAGTCTGGGAAAGTCCCAGACTTTTGGGACTACAAAGGCCAACTAATTAATGGCCATCAGTACCCCCCCCTCCCCCCACCACTTATTAATGAAATACATTCCAGGCAGGGACTGGACAAGGGGTGGGCAGGAGAGGCGGCTGCCCTGGGCACTGTGGCATCATGTGAAATGGGGGGCAGTGCAAGGAGACTGAGGGGAGGGTTTTTGAGAGGATGAATTTGGGGGACACCAGGGGTTGAGGATTGTTCTATAATGGGAAATTTGGGAGGGGATGCTAGGAGTGGTGCTTTGGGGGAATTTGAGTTGGGGGGGGGGGGGATTTGTGCTAGGAGGAGGATTTGGGGGTTTGCGCTAAAAGAGGTAGAGGGGGGAGGGGATTTGTGCTAGGATGGGAATTTTTAGTTTTTTGGGGGTGGATTTGTGCTAGGAGGGGGGATTGAGGGGAATTTGCACAAGAAAGGGATTGGGGGGGGGGGTGGAGGGGTGATTAGTGCTGGGAGGAGGGCTTTGGAGTTGGGGGGGGAGGATTTGTACTTGGAGGTGAAATTTGAAGGGTAGAGGATTTGTGCTAGAAAGGGGATTGGGGGGGATTAGTGCTACATAGTTACATAGTTAGTCTGGCTGAAAAAAGACAAAAGTCCATCCAGTTCAACTATTAAAAAAAAAAAAAGTTATAATCCTACACCCACAGTTGATCCAGAGGAAGGCAAAAATCCAGCAAAACACGATCCAATTTGCTCCTGCTGGGAAAAAAAAATCCTTCCTGATCCCCCGAGAGGCAATCGGATATTCCCTGGATCAACGTTCCCTATATATGTTATATCCAGTTATATTCTGTGTATCCAAGAAAGAATCCAGGACTTTCCTACAGCAATCCACTGAGCTGGCCACAACCAACTCTGGAGGGAGTCTATTCCACATTCCCACAGCTCTTACTGTGAAGAAACCTTTCCGTGTTTGGAGATGACATTTCTTTTCCTCCAGATGTAAAGAGCGCCCCCTAGTCCTCTGTGATGACCTCAGGGGGAATAACTACACCAAGTTCACTATATGAACCACTGATGTATTATACATGGAGATCATATCCCCCCCTTATGTATTATACATGGAGATCATATCCCCCCTTATGTATTATACATGGAGATCATATTCCCCCCTTATGTATTATACATGGAGATCATATTCCCCCCTTATGTATTATACATGGAGGTCATATCCCCCCTTATGTATTATACATGGAGATCATATCCCCCCTTATGTATTATACATGGAGATCATATCCCCCTTATGTATTATAAATGGAGATCATATCCCCCCTTATGTATTATACATGGAAATCATATCCCCCTTATGTATTATACATGGAGATCATATCCCCCTTATGTATTATACATGGAGATCATATCCCCCCTTATGTATTATACATGGGAGATCATATCCCCCCCTTATGTATTATACATGGAGATCATATCCCCCCCTTATGTATTATACATGGAGATCATATCCCCCCTTATGTATTATACATGGAGATCATATCCCCCCTTATGTATTATACATGGTGATCATATCCCCCCTTATGTATTATACACGGAGATCATATCCCCCCCCCTTATGTATTATACATGGTGATCATATCCCTCCTTATGTATTATACATGGAGATCATATCCCCCCTTATGTATTATACATGGTGATCATATCCCCCCTTATGTATTATACATGGAGATCATATCCCCCCTTATGTATTATACATGGAGATCATATCCCCCCTTATGTATTATACATGGAGATCATATCCCCCCTTATGTATTATACATGGAGATCATATCCCCCCTTATATATTATACATGGAGATCATATCCCCCCTTATGTATTACACATGGAGATCATATCCCCCCTTATGTATTATACATGGAGATCATATCCCCCCTTATGTATTATACATGGAGATCATATTCCCCCTTATGTATTATACATGGAGATCATATCCCCCCTTATGTATTATACATGGAGATCATATCCCCCCCTTATGTATTATACACATGGAGATCATATCCCCCTTATGTATTATACATGGAGATCATATCCCCCCCCCTTATGTATTATACATGGAGATCATATCCCCCCCTTATGTATTATACATGGAGATCATATCCCCCCTTATATTATACATGGAGATCATATCCCCCCTTATGTATTATACATGGAGATCATTTCCCCCCTTATGTATTATACATGGAGATCATATCCCCCCCCTTATGTATTATACATGGAGATCATATCCCCCCCTTATGTATTATACATGGAGATCATATCCCCCCTTATGTATTATACATGGAGATTCATATCCCCCCTTATGTATTATACATGGAGATCATATCCCCCCCTTATGTATTATACATGGAGATCATTTCCCCCCATATACATGGAGATCATATCCCCCCTTATGTATTATACATGGAGATCATATCCCCCCTTATGTATTATACATGGAGATCATATCCCTCCTTATGTATTATACATGGAGATCATATCCCCCTTATTATGTATTATACATGGAGATCATATCCCCCCTTATGGTATTATACACGGGAGATCATATCCCCCCTTATGTATTATACATGGAGATCATATCCCCCCTTATGTATTATACATGGAGATCATACCCCCCCTTATGTATTATACATGGAGATCATATCCCCCCTTATGTATTATACATGGAGATCATATCCCCCCTTATGTATTATACATGGAGATCATTTCCCCCTTTAATCTCTTTTTCTCAAGGTACTTTTAGCTCTTTATTTAGTCTTGGTGTGTCAGAGGGTGTGGCATTGCTGGAAGGGCCATTGACATCTGGAATCAGGGGATCCCTCCATTAATGCTTCCTTTGAGGTTGAGAGCTGCACGGTATTTTCCAGTAAAAAAAAAAATGGAAACAATTTCTATGCCCATATAGGAAGCTTTGTAAAAAAAATGAGTTTCAGGTATTGATAGAGACAAAGCATTGTAACCCAATATCAATATTCTTGCAGAGGAGAGGATCTAGCTAGAATGTTGTGCTTTATTATATTTTGTGCCACCATCATAGAGCCACAAAAAATTGGGTGTTGAGTGTTGCTGGTGCCCAAATGCCATAACTCCTCAAATAAATTCCTGCAGACACAGGATGCACTCAGCTTCAATGAACATTCACAGGGAGAGATGAGGTTTAATATGTCACATTATGGAGCCAGAAATACTGTACAGACATGCAGCATGCAGTGCAAGTGTTTTTACTAGGTTGCAATGCAAGATGGAGAAACTAGGCAGGTTGGATCCTAAAGTATAAATTAGAGTGTTCTTTTCCAGAGCCACAAGGTTCTTTTAGTTCTTTCTTTAGTGTTGGTGTGTCATAGGGTGTGGCATTGCTGGAAGGGCCTTTGACATCTGGAATCAGGGGACCCCTCCATTAATGCCTCCTTTGAGGTTGAGCGCTGCACAGTACTTACCCAGTCCAAAAAATGGAACAATTTCTATGCCCATATAGGAAGTTTTGTAAAAAAAAAATGGGTTTCGGGTGCTGATAGAGACAAAGCATTGTAACCAAGTATCAATATTCTTGCAGAGGAGAGGGTCTAGCTAGAATGTTGTGCTATATTATATTTTGTGCCACCATCATAGAGCCACAAAAAATTGGGTTTTGAGTGTTGCTGGTGCACAAATGCCATAACTCCTAAAATAAAATACTGCAGACACAGGATGCACTCAGCTTCAGTGAACATTCACAGGGAGAGATGAGGTTTATTACATCACATTATGGAGCCAGAAATACTGTACAGATATGCAGCACGCAGTGCAAGTGTTTTTACTAGATCGCAATGCAAGATGGAGAGACTAGGCAGGGTGGATCCTCCTAAAGTATAAATTAGAGCGTGCTTTTCCAGAGCCACAAGGTTCTTTTAGTTCTTTCTTTAGTGTTGGTGTGTCATAGGGTGTGACATTGCTGGAAGGGCCTTTGACATCTGGAATGAAGGGACCCCTCCATCAATGGCTCCTTTGAGGTTGAGCGCTTCACAGTATTTACCCAGCCCCAGAACAATCTCTGCGCCCATACAGGAAGCTTTGTTAATAAAGAAAAAATAGGATTTGGGTACTGATAGAGACCAAGCATTGTAATCCAGCATCAATATTTTTGCAGAGAGGATCAACCCTAGCTAAAATTCTTTATTATATTTTGTGCCACCATAACAGAGCCACAAAAAAAAATGGGTTTTGATTGTTGGCGGTGCCCAAAGGTCATAACTTCACAAATAAAATCCTGAAGCGTACAGCGTACATCCTGCTTCAACGAAGAGCCACTGTACCTGAAACTGTCACACAGCTGTACATAAAAAGTTTTCGGGTATTGGTGGGGATCAAATTCGGTAACCCCACAGATACAACAAAATCCACAGCATTTGCAATTGTGAAACATCTGCTAAAAAATTGTGGCGCAACATGACTAATGCACCATAGATAGGCTTGTCCACTCCTACTTCCACCATTGCCTATCCATACCACTCCCCACACCCCCTTAACCAACTAAACTTTACAAAAAACATGACACCATTTGGAGTAAATGGCCAACATGGCCTTTTATTAACAACTTCACATTTTAACATACATCAACCGTTCCTTAACGGAAAACCAAAGAATTGTTGTTGGTCTTCAAAGGCACCCACAAACGATCCAAAATGCACCTGCGGACAACCCTATACACTAGGCCTCCAGCCGCAACCAACCAGCTCGGAGACAACCATACCGTCCGCAGTGCAGCACCACCACCTTCCAGTTAAACCTCGGTTAACTGGGAATATCCACCGGGCCCCTCATACCACGGATGGGGTCCCACACCATTGTTTTACCTTCCAAGATGAGAACCGCCTCCAAAGACCAACAACCGCCCATGAACCAACAGAAAAAAACCCTTTCCAACTGGTGTCCATTTTTTTTTTTTTTTTTCTGTTTTCTCCGTCTTACTCACCTGCCCCGGGATGAGACCCTATACCCAACCAAACAGGGAGGGCGGGAGGGAAGCTCTGGTCCTCGCCACGTCCAGCTCCACTGACGCCCCTTCCGCAGAACCCCCCCCACCCTAAGGTACCACAGACCCCTCCTACACTCCACATCGCCAATAATATAATTCCCCAATCAATTCCCCACCCCCTGGAGCTAAATTTAACCCCTTCCGTTGCCCACACCACTCTGGGCCTAGTCATGTATGCCCTGCGCTATTTCCATTCTTCCCTATTCGCTACGGGCATTTCTTTAAACTTGCTATTGTAAAACTAAACGCGGCTATGGCCCCATTTTTGGATGGTCGTGGTGGCAAGCCTACAGCAGTAGCGGGTGATATTACCAGTGGCAAGTAAAAAGATGTGCTAGCGGTTGCTGGGTGTGCTCAAGGAGTACCGGCAATGCTGGCATCAGGTGAGACATTTTTTTTGTGGCCTGTGGCAGTGAAAGGAAAAACTTGGCTAAATTGGAGGGTGGCAGGAGCCCCCCAAATACTTAATCAGCAGCATCTTCAGCAGGGGTTTGGTAGCTGCTGTTAATCCAAGACTTCACTTTCACAAATATCAGTAGGGACAACAGTGTCCATGAACAGACACACTCCTTTGTCTGTCACAAAGCCTCCCGCAGGACTGAATGTATGTTTGGCGGGCACAATGGCTGCAGGACAGCCCAGCAACCTAATTGCACACTGAGGAAACTTTGGCCAGTGGTCTGTCCTTGTGACCAGGTAGTCGAAGGGTACATCCATTCAGAAGGTCTGTCACAAAGCCTCCCGCAGGACTGAATGTATGTTTGGCGGGCACAATGGCTGCAGGGCAGCCCAGCAACCTAATTGCATACTGAGGAAACTTTGGCCAGTGGTCCGTCCTTGTGACCAGGTATTCGAAGGGTTCATCCATTCAGAGGGTCCCCCTGTGCCTGCTGTGATGCAAGAATGTCCTCCTCCTACTCCAGGTACTCTGCCTCGAGTTCCCTGTCCATGATACCACACAGTGGGGGCTTCAGCAGGAACACAACTGGCACAGTGCTACTGATATACTCATCGTCATGGCTCACCATTTTTTGGGGGTTCTGTATCAGCAGCCACTAGTTCTCCCCTGAGCCTGCCATACTTGCACAGGTACTCATTGATGCACATGCCAGCGTGGCCAAAGTCAAGTCACAGATCAGGTTGTTTACGGCAGAAGGGATTTCTGCTGAATTTCAGCCAAACACTAGCTGAGTAGGACCACCTGCAATGGCTACAAACTCTTCTGGGCCGCCTCAGAAGATCTTATAGCCTTGGGTACCTACCAGGGGCGGACTGACAACTCATGGGGCCCCCGGGCAATAGGGGATCATGTGTCCTTGCCCAAACTCAAAAAAACCTATGAAAAAGGTAGCAGGGGCATCTCATGGGGCCCCCTACTGACCCCGGGCCCTCGGGCAGTGCTCGAGTTTCCAAATGGTCAGTCCGCCCCTGGTACCTACCCAGGAACTGCTGTACCACTAGACTAGAGGGTGGGTGCCAGACACAGCACATGTCAACTTTCCCTGCTGGAGGATGGACAACAGGTGGGTGCAGTTGTTACATTTCACCATTTCTGGCACAGGTTGCAGTAGGGTCAACCACCTTTGGGTCTGGCCTTGCATAGCAGAATCTCTGTCCAAGTGTGGCTTTTGTCTCTTAGGAACACCAGATGCAGCCAGGGTTGTGGATAAGGGGATACCACCAGTCCTCCTGTACGGGGCCCAGGCCGGCAACTGGGTGAATGGGATGTGGATAGGGAGGGTGATCAGTACGGCGGGGGGGTGGGGAATTACTGGAACCGATCCCCTGTATGGCTCTCTCTGCAGCAGCTGAAAGATAGATTCTTCTCCTCTCCCTCCTGCTGGCTTTCAACTGCTGCAGAGAGAGCCATACAGTAGATTGGTTCCAGTAATGGCCCTTCCCCCTCCCCGCTGCACCCATCACCCTCCCTGTGCACCATACATTTCCCCTGCTGCCCAGGCCTCCCCTGTATGCCCCCACCCCCGCAGTGCTGCCGGCTTCCCTCCTCTCCTTTCCATGGGCAGCTGTGAGCACACAATAGGATCCTTCAGGATGGAGAGTGGGGGAAGGGTCCAGTAAATATGTCACATTTATCAGACCCTTTCTTTCATGAATGAACACAATGAGTGATCAGTACCAATCACTCGCTGTGTTCATTCATAACTGAAGCCTAGTAAAGTGTGTTTTTTTGGGGAGGTGGGTACCATGTCAGGTATGCGGCTCCGTGATTTCTTACAGCAGCCCTGGATGCAGCACTGCATTGCATCTTCTTGCCTGAGCCATTGTATAACTTCTTGAACCTTAAAGGGGAATGGTGGATCAGAGGACAATTCAGCAAAAGAGGGCATTGAGTAGGAGGAGGTAGAGGGTGCCACCACCACCTGCTGTAAGGATACAGGGTGATTCAACAAGCTCCAGCAGTGTGCCCTGCATCCTTCCCAACTGCCAGCAGAGTCCATAAGTGGTCTGTGATCGATATATAGCATGCTTGCCCATACATTCAGGACCACTAGCCTGGTCCTGTGGACCTTACTATTGACTATGTGGTCAAGCAGGGTGGAAACATTGCCTTCTACATAGTGGTGAAGGGCAGGGATAGCCTCATGTGTGAAGAAATGGAAGCCGGGAACCTGCCACTGCAGTACAGCACAGGCCACAAATTCCCAAAAGGGCAGAATCCACCAGTTGGAAGGGCAGGAACTGTAAACCCAGCAATTTGGCCAGACCTGCACCTAAGCATTGGGCTGAAGGCGGCTGGGGGTGTATTTTGTTTTTATTCTAGCAGCTAGAACAGCGAAACTTGCCTGCTTAATGCTACAATTGATGGGGTGAGGTTGCTCCTACTCTACATGGCCCCATGCAGCCCCTATTTCCTGCTGGAGGAGCCTTAGGGTAGACCTTGATGAACCATCATCCCTATGGCTAGAGGCTGCTCAGAAGGAGTCATAGTGGGGGTGGGTAGAGGTGGAAAGGGAGGTGATGGAAGGAGGAGGAGTGCAGTCCTTTTCCTGATGACTAGCATTCTAAGGCTGTTCCTAATGATCTCCATGCTGAGAGGTGAGGTGTCTCTTCATACATGTGGTACCCAGGGGCGGACTGACCATTTGGAAACTCGGGCACTGCCCCGAGGGCCCGGGGTCAGTAGGGGGCCCCATGAGATGCCCCTGGTACCTTTTTCATAGGCTTTTTTGAGTTTGGGCAAGGACACAGGGGCCCCATGATCCCCTATTGCCTGGGGGCCCCATGAGTTGTCAGTCCGCCCCTGGTGGTACCCCAATGGCTGATGGCATTGCCATGTTTGATACACTGGAGACAGAGACTGCAAATGAAAATGGTGCGGTCTGCTGAACAAAACCCACATACAGGAACTCTGGGGAGTGGACTTGGAGACAACAGTGTCTTATTCCCGTGGATCTCTGTCATTTAGTGGAACAGTATGGCTACTCCATTCCCCTTCTTTTCAGTCTGCCCCTAGATGACATCCTGCCTTGGGGGGGGGGGGGGGGTTGTGCCTCTCCCTCACTTTCCTCCTCTGCACTCCGAGAGGTCATCATTATCCCCTCTCCGCATCGCTGGAGCCAACTTGGCAGGATACTGCAGCAGGAACATTACTGCCATTTGGCTCTCCCTGACTGGTGCCCCCCCTCTCCAGGCTACCTTTATTATTATTATTATACTGGATTATATGGCTACTAACAGTCTACACAGAGCTTTACAACATTTGGGCAGACAGTACAATTACAATACAAATTAATACAGGAGGGATCAGAGTTTTCAATCTAAGAGGGTGGGTCAAGAGATACAAAAGGTAATAACTGTGGGGGATGGGCTAATGGATAAAATACAAGTACGGTTGTTAGGTGGGGGGCAAGATAGGCCTATCTGAAGAGATGAGTTTTCAGGGATTGTCTAAAAGTGGCCAGAATAGGAGATAGTCAGACACATTGGGGAAGGGAGTTCCAGAGGATGGACGCAGTTCTGAAAAAGTCCTGGAGGAGAGTATGGGAGGAGGTGACAAGAGAACTAGAGGGCAGGGGGTCTTGGGAGGAACGAATGTGTTTGGTATTTTGAGACTAGGTTAGTGATGTAGCCGGGGGGCTGAGCGGTGGATGAGTTGTCGCAAGTATCTTGAATTTAATTCGTTGGGTGAGCCAAACCTCAGAGCTCATTAATTACTGGATCCTCTTACAGAAAGTGGCTTACGCTATTCTGAAATAATTTAGCAGACCCCTGTGTGACGTTTGGTGGGGCAACAGCAGGAGGAGCTGTGGATAAAAGAGGCAGATAAGGGTGCTTTGGCAGCTGCAAGCCATTCTGCACCTCGGTGACTGAGGAGGAAGGCGATGAAGACTTGGTGAGCCACTTTACTACTTTCTCTTCAAACTTTGGCTCTATAGCACACCCAGCACCCGAAAAAGACGGTAAACGTGGCCCTTCTTGCACCATGTCCATGACACTACTTTGGCCTGAGGACACAGAGGCTGCTCGCCCCATCATAACTGCACAGAACCATTGCCTCTCCATGGAGGCCAGACATGATGCTGATAATGTGGGGCTTATACCCTACTTTTATTGGCAGCAATTGGAAGAGCTGTATGGGGGGGGGGGGGGTGCTTTGTGCACTGTGGTGCTTTGGTGGACTAAGTTTTGCACCTGAGCATGTGAGGTCATGATGGCTTTGACAATGCATTGTTACATAGTTAGTTACATAGTTAGTCTGGCTGAAAAAAGACAAAGGTCCATCCAGTTCAACCATTAAAAAAAAAAAAGTTATAATCCTCCCACAGTTGATCCAGAAAAAGGCAAAAACCCAGCAAAGCACGATCCAATCTGCTCCTGCAGGAAAAAAATTCCTTCCTGATCCCCCTAGAGGCAATCGGATATTCCCTGGATCACCTTTCCCTATAAATGTTATATCCATTATATTCTGTGTATCCAAGAAAGAATCCAGGACTTTCCTACAGCAATCCACTGAGCTGGCCACCATTCTATTGTAGAACAATTCCCCCCCAAACATCCCAGAAGTTCAGGATTCAGCTGAATGTCCGATCAGCAAATGTTCAGTCCACATTCATGCTCAGACCGAACGTTCAGCTCATCCATAGTGTCTGCGAAGGTTGGGAGTGGGATCAAGCTGCACACAGACTTCAGGTGTGGTTCAGGAAGCAGAATTCAGGGCTTTTGGAAAAGTCAATATAGTTCCTGGTGACATATTTTGGAAGAAACAATGGTAGACCTGAGAGCTGACTGAGCAGAAAAAAGTTTTCACAAATCATCATTGGTTGTCACAAAGACATTTTCTTTATGTTTGTCCATCATTTATTGGATGATGGCCTGGAGAGGACATGGTGCTGACATCTCCGGGACATTATATTTAGCAAAGCCAAGCTACCTAATTATAATGAGTGGATGGGACTTACCTGGTGGGGGGGCAGACATCGGTTTGATGATATTGGTCTTGTACTGGAAACCCCCTGCCCCCCCCCCCCTCGGAATCCACCATCATTCATCACGTTCATTTCACAGCATTTGTTCCACCAGCTTTAGGGCAGAGAACAATTCGTGTAATGAAATCATTTGCATCTTAATTGTCTTTTGGCAACAATGTTTCATTTCCCATTTTACAGAATGTTGTAACTCCTCTGTACAAGGTACATGCCATGTCATCTCTCCGAACACTTTGTGCCGACTTTCTCAGCCTTTTTAACATGGAGAAAACCCATGAAATAGCTTGCAGATCGCAAGGAACCCCTGATAATGATTATTTATATCTACAGCTCACAGTCCATTATTGTGCTTACATGGGGGTCAGTAAGAGGAATGTCCCTTACATTGGGGGGGTCAGCAAGAAGGAATGTCCCTTACATTGGGGGTCAGTAAGAGGAATGTCCCTTACATTGGGGGTCAGTAAGAGGAATGTCCCTTACATTGGGGGTCAGTGGGAAGAATGTCCCTTACATTGGGGGTCAGTGGGAAGAATGTCCCTTACATTGGGGGTCAGAGGGAAGAATGTCCCTTACATTGGGGGTCAGTGGGAAGAATGTCCCTTACATTGGGGGTCAGTGGGAAGAAGAATGTCCCTTACATTGGTGGTCAGTGGGAAGAATGTCCCTTACATTGGTGATCAGTGGGAAGAATGTCCCTTACATTGGTGATCATTGGGAAGAATGTCCCTTACATTGGGGGTCAGTGGGAAGAATGTCCCTTACATTGGGGTCAGTGGGAAGAATGTCCCTTACATTGGGGGTCAGTGGGAAGAATGTCCCTTACATTGGGGGTCAGTGAGAAGAATGTCCCTTACATTGGTGATCAGTGGGAAGAATGTCCCTTACATTGGGGGTCAGTGGGAAGAATGTCCCTTACATTGGGGGTCAGTGGGAAGAATGTCCCTTACATTGGGGGTCAGTGGGAAGAATGTCCCTTACATTGGGGGTCAGTGGGAAGAATGTCCCTTACATTGGTGGTCAGTGGGAAGAATGTCCCTTACATTGGTGGTCAGTGGGAAGAATGTCCCTTACATTGGGGGTCAGTGGGAAGAATGTCCCTTACATTGGGGGTCAGTGGGAAGAATGTCCCTTACATTGGTGGTCAGTGGGAAGAATGTCCCTTACATTGGTGATCAGTGGGAAGAATGTCCCTTACATTGGGGGTCAGTGTGGGAAGAATGTCCCTTACATTGGGGGTCAGTGGGAAGAATGTCCCTTACATTGGGGGTCAGTGGGAAGAATGTCCCTTACATTGGTGGTCAGTGGGAAGAATGTCCCTTACATTGGGGGTCAGTGGGAAGAATGTCCCTTACATTGGTGGTCGGTGGGAAGAATGTCCCTTACATTGGGGGTCAGGGGGAAGAATGTCCCTTACATTGGTGGTCAGGGGGAAGAATGTCACTTACATTGGGGGGGTCAGTGGGAAGAATGCCCCTTACATTGGGGGTCAGTGGGAAGAATGTCCCTTACATTGGTGGTCGGTGGGAAGAATGTCCCTTACATTGGGGGTCAGGGGGAAGAATGTCCCTTACATTGGGGGTCGGTGGGAAGAATGTCCCTTACATTGGGGGTCAGTGGGAAGAATGTCACTTACATTGGGGGTCAGTGGGAAGAATGCCCCCTTACATTGGGGGTCAGTGGGAAGAATGTCCCTTACATTGGTGGTCGGTGGGAAGAATGTCCCTTACATTGGGGGTCATTGGGGGGAAGAATGTCCCTTACATTGGTGGTCGGTGGGAAGAATGTCCCTTACATTGGTGGTCAGGGGGAAGAATGTCACTTACATTGGGGGTCAGTGGGAAGAATGTCCCTTACATTGGGGGGTCAGTGGGAAGAATGTCCCTTACATTGGGGTCAGTGGGAAGAATGTCCCTTACATTGGGGGTCAGTGGGAAGAATGTCCCTTACATTGGGGGTCAGTGGGAAGAATGTCCCTTACATTGGTGATCAGTGGGAAGAATGTCCCTTACATTGGGGGTCAGTGGGAAGAATGTCCCTTACATTGGTGGTCAGTGGGAAGAATGTCCCTTACATTGGGGGTCAAGGGGAAGAATGTCCCTTACATTGGGGGTCAGTGGGAAGAATGTCCCTTACATTGGGGGTCAGTGGGAAGAATGTCCCTTACATTGGGGGGTCAGTGGGAAGAATGTCCCTTACATTGGGGGTCAGTGAGAAGAATGTCCCTTACATTGGTGATCAGTGGGAAGAATGTCCCTTACATTGGTGGTCAGTGGGAAGAATGTCCCTTACATGGGGGTCAGTGGGAAGAATGTCCCTTACATTGGGGGTCAGTGGGAAGAATGTCCCTTACATTGGGGGTCAGTGGGAAGAATGTTCCTTACATTGGGGGTCAGTGGGAAGAATGTCCCTTACATTGGGGGTCAGTGGGAAGAATTCCCCTTACATTGGGGGGTCAGTGGGAAGAATGCCCCTTACATTGGGGGTCAGTGGGAAGAATGTCCCTTACATTGGGGGTCAGTGGGAAGAATGTCCCTTACATTGGTGATCAGTGGGAAGAATGTCCCTTACATTGGTGGTCAGTGGGAAGAATGTCCCTTACATTGGGGGTCAGTTGGGGAAGAATGTCCCTTACATTGGTGATCAGTGGGAAGAATGTCCCTTACATTGGAGGTCAGTGGGAAGAATGTCCCTTACATTGGTGGTCGGTGGGAAGAATGTCCCTTACATTTGGGGGTCAGGGGGAAGAATGTCCCTTACATTGGTGGTCGGTGGGAAGAATGTCCCTTACATTGGTGGTCAGGGGGAAGAATGTCACTTACATTGGGGGTCAGTGGGAAGAATGCCCCTTACATTGGGGGTCAGTGGGAAGAATGTCCCTTACATTGGTGGTCGGTGGGAAGAATGTCCCTTACATTGGGGGTCAGGGGGAAGAATGTCCCTTACATTGGTGGTCGGTGGGAAGAATGTCCCTTACATTGGTGGTCAGGGGAAGAATGTCACTTACATTGGGGGTCAGTGGGAAGAATGCCCCTTACATTGGGGGTCAGTGGGAAGAATGTCCCTTACATTGGTGGTCGGTGGGAAGAATGTCCCTTACATTGGGGGTCAGGGGGAAGAATGTCCCTTACATTGGTGGTCGGTGGGAAGAATGTCCCTTACATTGGTGGTCAGTGTGGGAAGAATGTCCCTTACATTGGGGGTCAGTGGGAAGAATGTCCCTTACATTGGGGGTCAGTGGGAAGAATGTCACTTACATTGGGGGTCAGTGGGAAGAATGTCCCTTACATTGGGGGTCAGTGGGAAGAATGTCACTTACATTGGGGGTCAGTGGGAAGAATGTCCCTTACATTGGGGGTCAGTGGGAAGAATGTCCCTTACATTGGGGGTCAGTGGGAAGAATGTCCCTTACATTGGTGATCAGTGGGAAGAATGTTCCTTACATTGGGGGTCAGTGGGAAGAATGTCCCTTACATTGGTGGTCAGTGGGAAGAATGTCCCTTACATTGGGGGTCAAGGGGGAAGAATGTCCCTTACATTGGGGGTCGGTGGGAAGAATGTCCCTTACATTGGTGGTCAGGGGGAAGAATGTCACTTACATTGGGGGTCGGTGGGAAGAATGTCCCTTACATAGGGGGGGTCAGTGGGAAGAATGTCCCTTACATTGGGGGTCAGTGGGAAGAATGTCCCTTACATTGGTGGTCAGTGGGAAGAATTTACCTTACATTGGGGATCAGTGGGAAGAATGTCCCTTACATTGGTGGTCAGTGGGAAGAATGTACCTTACATTGTGGGGGGTCAGTGGGAAGAATGTCCCTTACATTGGGGGTCAGTGGGAAGAATGTCCCTTACATTGGGGGTCAGTGGGAAGAATCCCTTACATTAGGGGTCAGTGGGGGAAGAATGTCCCTTACATTGGAGGTCAGTGGGAAGAATGTCCCTTACATTGGTGGTCAGTGGGAAGAATGTTCTGTCTGGGGTGTGTAGTGCTCCTGCTCCATCACAGCTGCTGGTCTCATTCCAGCATCCCAGTTTTAGTTGTGATACATTCTCCCTGTCTGTCCACCTGCAAGGTGATTGATGTGGCCAGTCTCTGGGTGGAGACCAAGCCTGATTTAAGCCAGCCAAGCCTACAGTCTCATGCTTGTGATATTGCATAGTTTGGATTCCCTCATTGAAGACCTTGGATTGGACAATGACTACTCTCTGAACTCTGCCTGCCTTGTACCTGGACTGTCATTGAACCACGTTGCCTATCTGCTAACCACAAGTATCCATTTGCTGTGCCCAGACATGGTAGCCAGGCACTATAGCATTGTGTATAAGGCAACGGAGAGTACTGGTAGGCCTGCTTGCCTTATGGAAAAGGGGGCTGCCATAGGTAAAGAACGCAGAAAGCAGCTATAGTGTCTGACCACCAGCATTAGGGGTAAGGGTGACATTTTCCTTTCTTGGCATCAATCCATGGTAGAATACCTTTGGTTTTATGCTGCCATATTGGTTCCAAGAAAATGGAAAATTGTATCAAATGCTTACTTCAATTTTTTTTTTTCATATGCCAATCCATGGCAGCAGAATACCACAGGTATGCCGCCATGTTGGCGCCAGGAATGTACTTTTCTATGAGATGAAGATTAGGGTAACAGGTAACATTAAAATAAACTGGAAAAATAGAAATCTTTATGGCTATCCAAAGTGTCCCCTGAAATTCACTGCCAATGGGAGGAATACGTAATCAATAAGTAGAATTAATTGTATGATTTGTTTTACTGAGGTTCTGTATCCAATGTATGTTATCTTCTATGTGTTTTTTTTTTTCCCTTTTTCTCATTCTCTTCTTTCTTTTTTTTTTTTCTATCCCTTTATATTTCATTCCTCTTTCTCAGAACTGCAGATATTATGAAGATGTACAGGCGTGCCCACACACCAAGACCTGCATGTCTCCCGTCTTTGTTCTGGTTGGGCTGCCAACGCCCTAAAGAACACAGATAATTGGAATAAAATGGTAATTTAGTTATTGCAGGAATGTGAAAGTATTGAGAAATAACCATTCCTTCTTCACAAGGTTGTTCAGCTTTCTTCCTCCTAACACGTCTTCCATGCGACCCGTCCACCACAATCAGCTGCGTATTGGTCACATTAACGGACGTTTATTTTTCACCCAGCTTTATGTTTCTTCAGATTCGGCCAGTTTTCAGAATCGAGTCGACTCTTCGACATTAGTTACATAGTCAGGTTTAAAAAAAGATATCCATAGAATTCAACCAACAATGAACAATAAATAAAATAAAAACATCTTTCATCCCCAGAACCCGAAATCTGCAGGTGATCCAGAGAAAGACAAAAATCCCAACGTGTGCCGGAACACAAGTACTGAAACCCCAACTAAACTGTCAGTTTGAATGATCTGAATAAATGAAAAGAGTTCATCAACACAGAGGGAGTGCAAAGTTTGTTTTCTTTAGAAAGTAGCTACAGCCTGAGAAGAAAAGTCTGTTTCCTGCCAGCGTGCTGAAGAGAAGGACCCTTGCTCTCTGTGGAAGCAGTGGTCTCTCCGCAAAGGTCTGACATGCCCCCTGCTGAGTGTGATGACCAGTAGCTCATTCTCTCTGCTGATTGGAGAGCTCCAACTCTGTCACAGCTGGGGGGAGGGTGTTGCATCTCTGCACAGAGGCCGCTGCTTCCACACACAAAGGAAGGGTCTATATCTGCAGATGCTGGCAGGGGATAGAGTTTGGCTTTGTATTTAGCTGACGTGGGCTGAAAGTTTAATAAATAATAGTAACCAATATTTTTTTTGTGCCTTTGGAGCAACCTTTCTAAGTCAGGGTTCCTCCAGAGCCGGCTAGAGGTTTCTTGAGCTGTGGCTGATTGACCTCCCATCTGAAGGTGCAGGGGCCAACACCACTTGGAGCCACTGACATTACACCAATGATCTTTTTAAATCTGTACAGAGGACATTCTGATCACCGTTGTAATCAGGGCATTCTTCCCACAGACCACCCATGTGAAGGGCATTCTTCCCACAGACCACCCATGTGAAGGGCATTCTTCCCACAGACCACCCATGTGAAGGGTATTCTTCCCACAGACCACCAATCTGAGGGGCATTCTTCCCACTGACCCCCCAATGTAAAAGACATTCTTCCCACTGACCCCCAATGTAAGGGACATTCCTCCCACTGACCACCAATGTAAGGGACATTCTTCCCACTGACCCCCAATGTAAGGGACATTCTTCCCACTGACCCCAATGTAAGGGACATTCTTCCCACTGACCACCAATGTAAGGGACATTCTTCCCACTGACCCCCAATGTAAGGGACATTCTTCCCACTGACCCCCAATGTAAGGGACATTCTTCCCACTGACCCCCAATGTAAGGGACATTCCTCCCACTGACCTCCAATGTAAGGGACATTCTTCCCACTGACCCCCCAATGTAAGAAACATTCTTCCCACTGAGTCCCAATGTAAGGGACATTCTTCCCACTGACCCCCAATGTAAGGGACATTCTTCCCACTGACCCCCAATGTAAGGGACATTCTTCCCACTGACCCAAAATGTAAGGGGCATTCTTCCCACTCATCACCAATGTAAGGGACATTCTTCCCACTGACCACCAATGTAAGGGACATTCTTCCCACTGATCACCAATGTAAGGGACATTCATCCCACTGACCCCCAATGTAAGGGGCATTCTTCCCACTGACCCCCAATGTAAGGGACATTCTTCCCACTGACCCCCAATGTAAGGGACATTCTTCCCACTGACCACCAATGTAAGGGACATTCTTCCCACTGACCCCCAATGTAAGGGGACATTCTTCCCACTGACCCCCAATGTAAGGGACATTCTTCCCACTGACCCCCAATGTAAGGGACATTCTTCCCACTGACCCCCAATGTAAGGGACATTCTTCCCACTGACCACCAATGTAAGGGACATTTCTTCACACTGACCCCAATAAATGTTTTTTTTCAGGGATTCCTGCAATTTTGTAAAGAGTTCCTTTGGGGTGAAAAGGTTGAGAAAGTCAGGACTAACTGTCCGGGGGTAAAGTGACCCATCATGAGCACAATTCGGTGCAGAAGCTGAGCTGCCATGCCAAGCACACGCCACCTGTCACATACATGTCCATCCTCAGCACTGTCACTGAAGGGATCGGAGTTTAATCAGTCAGTATAATAAACTCCTTATGTCATTGGCTCATTATCAGGGCGACTGGCGCCTCTGGCCTGGAGGTATCGGGGTCAATGTACAGACGGAGTTACAGAATAATTATATCTGAAGAGCTAATTGCATACATTTCATCATAAAAGCCAATCATCTTCCAGGCTGTAAATTTCAGTCTTCTGGGTTATGTCAACAGAAATAGTTTTAGTTTCACCTCCGTGTGAGCGCCGACGTGGGAGGAGAATAACAACCCTTGACATGGAAGAAACGCACATCCCGCATCGGCTGCAATTTGGTTCAATGGATGAAAAGCCAATCAGTAAATGCCACTGTGTACGGCAAGCTGCGGGTATGATTCGTGGCACACGATTGGTTAGTTGTTTAGTACATAGGGAGGAGTGAAGGGACTTTGCAGTATTTTGCCAAAAGATTACAACTTTCATCTTTGAAATGATGATGAGATAAGGTTCAAATTCCACCAAGCAACTGCTTAAGGAGGACCTGTATTGGCTGGAGTGCCATTAATATTCAGGCTGCCGGCTCTGTTCTTCCTCCCTCTATACACCTAGAATCCTCTAGAACGGGTCTCCAAACTGTGTAAGCAAAGGGCAAGATTACTGTCTCTCAGATTATCAGAGGGCAGGACTGTGACCAGTGAGAGTAGAAAATGCCCCAGCGTCAGTGGGAGTGGACAATGTCTCAGATTTGGTGGTCAGTAGGGGAAAAAATAGTGTCCCATCATTGGTGTCAGTGGGAGGAATAGTACCCCATCATTGGTGTCAGTGGGAGGAATAGTGCCCCATCATTGGTGTCAGTGGGAGGAATAGTACCCCATCATTGGTGTCAGTGGGAGGAATAGTGCCCCATCATTGGTATCAGTGGGAGGAATAGTGCCCCATCATTGGTGTCAATGGGAGGAATAGTTCCCCATCATTGGTGTCAGTGGGAGGAATAGTGCCCCATCATTGGTGTCAGTGGGAGGAATAGTGCCCCATCATTGGTGTCAGTGGGAGGAATAGTGCCCCATCATTGGTATCAGTGGGAGGAATAGTGCCCCATCATTGGTGTCAGTGGGAGGAAATAGTGCCCCGTCATTGGTGTCAGTGGGAGGAATAGTGCCCCATCATTGGTGTCAGTGGAATAGTGCCCCATCATTGGTGTCAGTGGGAGGAATAGTGCCCCATCATTGGTGTCAGTGGGAGGAATAGTGTCCCATCATTGTTATTAGTTGGAGTAATAGCACCCCACCGTTTGCGTCAGTGGAAGGAATTGTGCCTCATATCAGCGGTCGGAACAATGCCCCAGGGGCCTGATAAAGGCATTCAAAGGGCTGTATCTGGCCCATAGGCCATAGTTTGGATACCACTGCTCTAGAGAACAGGAGGAAAAGATGGTGAACCCCCCAATACTGGTACAGGACTGGTAATGGAGACAGTATATATATATATATTGATAGCACAAGAGGCCAGGTGAATTGCATATATCTTTGCATGGTAATCTATAGGTATCGTTATATGTACATCACCTTGCGTTAAAGAGCATAGAAACAACTAGGTGGATCACTGACCTAGGTGAGGAGAGGGGAGGAGGAGCTGGGCCAGCACAGACAGTAACTAGACACTCCCAGAAAAGGAGACAGGTGGGGTCTGTGCTGGGGAGTTGGATCTTCCTGGACTAGTCACATTTTCTAGCAAGTTCACACATTGCAAGTGAACAAAAATAATTTCTGGAAAAGAAAACACAGCAAGTAAGCATTTAAAGGGGAACTTCAGCCCCCGTGTTTGATGGCTCCTCCCTTCCCTTCAGCACCACTAATATGGTACTTGCGCAGGTAAGCCACAGGCCTCCTCCCAACCTTTGGGTCCTGACAGAGCCCCTCGGGACACATGCGATATTTCCCGCTCATGCGCAAAGACGGAAACATTTTGGAGCTCCAGCTACTACCCATCTTTTAGCATGTGCAGATTTCCAACAGGCCTGTTGGGACCCGAAGACTTGTGGCCAGGGGCGGACTGACAACTCATGGGGCCCCTGGGCAATAGGGAATCATGGGGCCCCTGTGTCCTCGCCCATACTCAAATCACACTAAAAAAAGCCTATGAAAGGTACCAGGGGCATCTCATGGGGCCCCCTACTGACCCCGGGCCCTCGGGCAGTGCCCGAGTGCTCGAATGGTCAGTCCGCCCCTGATATGGATGTCACACTACTTTTTCAAACTCAATTTACCCAAAAACTGAGCTTATAATAATAGAAATTTAGGCTAAAATCTTTGGCTGCCTTTGGGTTGTGGATGAGTCTGGCTTTTTTGCAGACAAATAAAAGGGGTTAACTATGGTGAATCTCCATACGGAATCAACTGAGATTCAATGGTCTGCCCGTTTATAAATGTAATTAAAAAAAATTATACCACCAGAAATACAGCACAGTGGCTTAGTGGTCAGCACCTCTGCCTTGCAGCACTGGGGTCATCCATTGGAATCTCGACCTTGACACAACCTGCATGGAGTTTGCATGTTCTCCCTGTGCTTGTGCTAAAGACACACTGGTAGGTAAATTGACCCTAGTATGTGAGATAGGAACCATCGAGTGGAAGCTTCTTGAGGCCAGGGACTGTTGTCAATGTATGTAGTGCTACGTGTACATTGTTGGTCACCGCTTTAGAAATGCTTTTTTTATTAGTTTTCAATAGGTTTTAGGTTTCAAACTTTTTTATTTTTAGTTTTCAATAGAATGGGGAAGGAATAAAAATATACTAAAATGTTTTGGCTGAACTTACATATTAAGTAAAATATTCTTTACAAAAACCCAGAAAAAAAAACACATGACCTTGTTTTCTAACGAAGCCATGTGATCTCCATGTTAACAATGACATAGGGATCACATGGCTTTTGATGATAAACAAAGGTTTAGAGTTGGAGTTGGGGGGAGTCTTAGGGATATTTTTGGACTCCTCTGTTCCTCAATAGATAACAACATGTTTCCGGCTAACAGAAAGCCATTTATTGGAACAAGAACAGGTCCGGGGACGTTGAAAGGAGCTTCTACAACCTCCGAGAGCCATGTAACCGCCATTGCACCCTTATAAACCACCCAAAAACACCTTCATTTAGCTGCTGACTAACAAAGCCATATGATCTCCATGTTAGCAATGACATGGAGATCACATGGCTTTGTTGATAAGCAATGGCTTAAAGTTGGAGTTGGGGGGAGTCTTAGGGTTATTTGTGGACTCCTCTGTTCCTCAATATCTAACATCATGTTTCCGGCTAACAGAAAACCATTTTTTGGCATAAGAACAGGTCCAGGGATGTTGAAAGGAGCTTGTAGAACCTTCGAGAGCCATCTAACCTCCATTGCACCCTTATAAACCACCCAAAACACCTTCATTTAGCTTCTGACTAACAAAGCCATGTGATCTCCATGTTAGCAATGACATGGAGATCACAGGGATTTGTTGATAAACAACGGCCTAAAGTTGGAGTTAAGGTGAGCCTTAGGGTTATTTTTGGACTTCTCTGTTCCTAAAATATCTAACATCATGTTTCCGGCTAACAGAAAGCCACTTTTTGCACAAGAACAGGTCCAGGGATGTTGAAAGGAGCTTCTACAACCTTCAAGAGTCATGTAACCTCCATTGCACCCTTATAAACCACCCAAAAACACCTTCATTTACAGTAGCTGCTGACTAACAAAGCCATGTGATCTCCATGTTAACAATGACATAGGAGATCACATGACTTTGATGATAAACAAAGGTTTAGAGTTGGAGTTGGGGGGAGTCTTAGGGTTATTTTTAGGATTCCTCTGTTCCTCAATATCTAACATCATGCTAACAGGAAGCCACTTTTTGGCACAAGAACAGGTCAGGGACGTTGAAAGGAGCTTGCACAACCTTCAAGAACTACGTCATTTCCATTGCACCCTTATAAACCTCCCAAAAACACCTTCATTCAGCTGCTGACTAACAATGGCATGTGATCTCCATGTTAGCAATGACATAGGGATCACATGGCTTTGTTGATAAACAATGGCTTAAAGTTGGAGTTAAGGGGAGTCTTAGGGTTATTTGTGGATTCCTCTGTTCCTCAATATCTAACATCATGTTTCCGGCTAACAGAAATCCATTTTTTGGCATAAGAACAGGTCCAGGGATGTTGAAAGGAGCTTGTAGAACCTTCGAGAGCCATCTAACCTCCATTGCACCCTTATAAACCGCCCAAAAACACCTTCATTTAGCTTCTGACTAACAAACCCATGTGATCTCCATGTTAGCAATGACATGGAGATCACATGGCTTTGTTGATAAACAATGGCTTAAAGCTGGAGTTAAGGTGAGACTTAGGGTTATTTGTGGATTCCTCTGTTCCTCAATATCTAACATCATGTTTCCAGCTAACAGAAAGCCACTTTTTGCACAAGAACAGGTCCAGGGACGTTGAAAGGAGCTTCTACAATCTTCAAGAGTCATGTAACCTCCATTGCACCCTTATAAACCACCCAAAAACACCTTCATTTACAGTAGCTGCTGACTAACAAAGCCATGTGATCTCCATGTTAGCAATGACATAGGGATCACATGGCTTTGATGATAAACAAAGGTTTAGAGTTGGAGTTGGGGGGAGTCTTAGGGTTATTTTTGGACTCCTCTGTTCCTCAATATCTAACATCTTGTTGCCGGCTAACAGCCATTTTTTTGGCACAAGAACAGGTCCAGGGATGTTGAAAGGAGCTTCTAAACCTTCGAGAGTTATGTAACCTCCATTGCACCCTTATAAACCACCCAAAAACACCTTCATTTAGCTGCTGACTAACAAAGCCATGTGATCTCCATGTTAGCAATGACAGAGATCACAGGGGTTTGTTGATAAAAAAGGCGCTGGGGTTGGAGTTGGGGTGAGCCTTGGGGTTATTTTCAGGTTCCTCCCTTCCTCAATATCTAACATCATGTTCCGGGATAACAAGGAGCTATTTTCTGGCACAAGCATAGGCCTGGGGACATTGAAAGATGCTTCTGCAACCTCCGAGAGCCATGTAACCTCCATTGCACCCTTATAAACAACCAAAAACCACCTTCATTTAGCTGCTGACTAACAAAGCCGTGTGATCTCTGTGTTAGAAACGACATAGGGATCACGGGGCTTGGTTGATAAACAAAGGTTTAAGGTTGGTGTTGAGGTGAGTCTTAGGATTATTTTTTGGATTCCTCTGTTCCTAAATACTGAACGTTATGTTCCTGGTGAACAAGAAGACATTTTTTGGCACGAGAACAAACCCAGGGACATTGAAAGGAGCTTCCACAACCTTCGAGAACCAAGTAATCTTCACTGCACCCTTATAAACCACCAGAAAACACCTTCATTTAGCTGCTGACCAACAAAGGCATGTGATCTCCATGTTAAAAAGGACATAGAGTTCACATGGCTTTGTTGATAAGCAAAGGCTTAAGGTTGGATTTAGGGTGAGCCTTAGGGTTAGTTTTGGAATTCCTTCATTCCTCACTATCTAATGTCATGTTCCCGGCTAACAAGGAGCCTTTTTTTGCCACAAGAACAGATCCAGGGAAGTTGACAAAAAGCTTTGGCAGCCTTTGAGAGCCATGCAACCTCCATTGCACCCTTATAAACCACCCAATAACAAAATTTATTTTTGGATTCCTCTGTTCTGCAATATCTCACATCATGTTCCCGGTTAACAAGAAGCCATTTTTTTGGCACAAGAATAGGCCTAGGGACACTGAAAGACGCTTCTGCAACCTTCGAGAGCCATGTAACCTCCATTGCACCCTTATAAAACACCCAAAAACACCTTCATTTAGCTGCTGACCAACAAAGGCATGTGATCTCCATGTTAGAAAGGGCATAGAGTTCACATGGCTTTGTTGATAAACAAAGGCTTAAGGTTGGAGTTAGGGTGAGCCTTAGGATTATTTTTGGATTCCTCTGTTCTGCAATATCTAACGTCATGTTCCTGGTTAACAAGAAGCCATTTTTTTGGCACAAGAATAGGCCTAGGGACACTGAAAGACGCTTCTGCAACCATCGAGAGCCATGTAACCTCCATTGCACCCTTATAAACCACCCAAAACCACCTTCATTTAGCTGCTGACCAACAAAGGCATGTGATCTCCATGTTAGAAAGGACATACAATAGGTTTCACATGGCTTTGTCGATAAAGGCCTAAAGTTGGAGTTAGGGTGAGCCTTAGGGTTTGTTTTGGAATTCCTTCATTCCTCATTATCTAACGTCATGCTCCCGGGTAACAAGGAGCCTTTTTTTTTGCCACAAGATCAGATCCAGGGAAGTTGAAAAAGAGCTTTGGCAGCCTTTGAGAGCCATGCAACATCCATTGCACTTTTATTTAGCCTTCAGTGCATTTCTCCCAAAAAATTTTGCCAAAATTTTGCAAAAGCAAAAAACTCCCAATTTTGCTCATCCCTATTTGTGAAATATCGAAAGCCTCCAGGGGGCAGTGTATTGTGGTCTTGGTGGTAGTCCAGGACTGACTACATCTCCCCATACAGGTGCAATGTGTTCTCTTTCCGATGTGTACGCAGAGGGGGGGACAACCGGGAAGGAAGGGGACGGATTGCAGGTGTCAAACCAGGAACAGACACAATACAAGGAAACAGCGACAAGAAGCCATTAGGATGCTGGCGGCTGGAAAGAATAAACACATTGCACAAAACGTTTACTGGCAGTGTGAAAAGCAACACAATACTCAGCACTTTTCTCCAGAAGGTCAATGTCATGGATCCGGGTCACCAGAGACGCCCATGGAGTGTGTCAGTCCGCAGAGATAGAAATGATACAATGTCCTTCCAGTCTATTAATGTTTCATGGGGGGAACGAGGAATGACAAGAATGTCTGAGTCACACTTTCATTGTAACAAATCTGAAATAACCATTTATACAAGGTCCGATGTGTCAATCGGTGGTTTTTGGCTCCGAGATCTTAAGAGGGCTCCATGCAGGAGAGCTGGAAGAAAAGGGGACCACCAAGGCACGGATGTGTTTTCAGAGGGATACTTAGTGCTAGGGGTTAGGGTAGGGTCAGTGGTGTATTTAGTTTTTGTGCTGCCCTGGGCAACACAAAAATCAGCCTCGCCTCCTCCCCCTCGGCCACCCTCCAGCTCCAACCCACCCCTGGCCATGATGGCCAGACAACCAATCAGTGGGCACCTGACTCTATTCTCGGCATCTGTAATACGTCAGGACTGTACGCTGCACGGTGCATCCTCCACAGTGGACAGATTTACCTAATTTGCTTTTTTTTTTGGCAAGCAAGACTTCTAAATTTCCTACCAGAAGACCCTACCTACTGGAAAATGTTTCTTTTTTAAGGTTTACTTCCAATTTGAAGAAGAATTCCAGGCCTGGTATAATTTTACATAGTTACATTCTTCCGGTTTGGACCAATTACTGCCAGTGGTGTATTTAGGTTTTGTGCTGCCCTGGGCAACACAAAAATCGTCTGCCCTTCCTCTACCTCGGCCACCCTCCAGCTCCAACCCACCCCTGGCCATGATGTCCAGACAACCAATCAGTGGGCACCTGACTCTGTTCTCGGCATCTGTAATACGCCAGGACTGTTCACTGCACGGTGCATCCGCCACAGTGGACAGATTTACCTAATTTGATTTTTTTTTTGGCAAGCAAGACTTCTAAATTTCCTACCAGAAGACCCTACCTACTGGAAAATGTTTCTTTTTTAAGGTTTACTTCCAATTTGAAGAAGAATTCCAGGCCTGGTATAATTTTACATAGTTACATTCTTCCAGTTTGGACCAATTACCGTCAGGGGTGTATTTAGGTTTTGTGCTGCCCTAGGCAACACAAAAATTGTCTGCCCCCACGGACACCGACCAACACCACCTCCCTTCCCCCTCCCACGGAGAGAGCCTGACATTGCTGACATTGACCAACAACAACCCTTCCCCCCACCTGGGAGAGCCTTCCACTACCCCCCCCCCCCCCCCAGGACGATAGAGAAAAAGACACTCATCGTCACAACTCCGGACATCTCCAGGCTCTACACACACCATCAAGCAGCCCGCAGCCTCTCTCGGATCCACCTGGTCCCCATAGCACATGTCCCTTTCTTTCATTCCTTCTTCTGGGGGGAGGTGCTGCCCCCCTGAAAATTGCCAACCTAGGCAAGTGCCTTGTTTGCCTTGTGGTAAATACGCCCTGATTAGCATACCTGGCCGATGCCCCTGGAAGTTGGAAATCACTGAAGTGGATGCCGCTACTACACCACTACTACAGCGATCTCCACTAGCTTCCACCTCATCCAATCAGAGAACACTCTGCGTTCATTCAAAAAAATGCAAAGCTTTCTCTGAATTGTGCCTGTGGTGATCGCAGGAGTCTTCGTGGGAGGAGGGACTTTCTCAGCTAAGCACACCCTTCTGCCTGTATGCCTGCCTGAGCTAAGGGCAATGGATTCCAGGAAATAAATGCTACATGAGTCCCTTAAAAATAGTGTGGGGGGGGTGTTATTCAGAGTGATTTATCAACAAAATAAAGCCATGGATGGATGGATGGATGAGGAGTTCACTTTGAATAATAAAAGTGAATTAAAGGGTGTTTTCAGTTTGTGGTGCTCAGATACTGTTTAGTTCAGCTTTAAAGGAGGAGTACAGCCAACGCTCTATTGGCTGTACTTCTCCTGTGGATCACCCATTTTCGGTCTAGGCTGGGAAAAGATCCTGACTTTAAAGTTGGGATCCACCCAGGGGCGGACTGACAACTCATGGGGCCCCCGGGCAATAGGGGATCATGGGGCCCCTGTGTCCTTGCCCACACTCAAAGCACACCCAAAAAAGCCTATAAAAAAGGTACCAGGGGCATTTCATGGGCCCCCTACCGACCGAGTGCTCGAATGGTCAGTGTTTGAACGGTCAGTCCCCCTGGATCCACCCCAGAGCCTGGCTCCACCTCTCAGCTAATCTGCATACTTACCCCCCCTAAGCATAAATCCCTTCTTCCATCCAGTACAAATCCGCTGCGCCTGCTGAAATCTTCCCTCCTGGCACATATCTTTGTCCCCCCCCAGCTCAAATCCTCTATCTCCCCATATGCCCCCAGAACAAATTCCCCCCCCCCAAAAAAAAACCTTCCCCCTCCTAGCACAAATCATCACCCCTCAAAGCACAATCCTCCCCCTAATCCAAATCCCCCCTCCCAGCACAACTGCTCCCCCCAATTACCCCTCCTTGCAAAAATACCCCTCAATCAACCCTGCTAGCACAAATCCCGCCCCCCCCAAAAAAAAACCTTCCTCCTCCTAGCACAAATCCTCACCCCTCAAATTTTCCCTTCGAGCACAATCCTCCCCCACTCCGAATCCCTCCCTCCCAGCACAGCCTCCCCCCCCAATTCCCCTCTTTGCACAAATACCCCTCAATCAGCCCTACTAGCACAAATCCTGCCCCCCCCCCCAAAAAAAAAAACAATTTCCCCCTCCTAGCACAAATCCTCACCCCTCAAATTTCCCCTTCGAACACAAATCCCCCCCCACTCCAGATCCCCCCTCCCAGGACAGACACCCCCCCCCCCCAAATTTCTCCTCTTTGCACAAACCCCTCAATCAACCTTACTAGCACAAATCCTCCCCCCCCCCCAAAACAATCCTCTCTTACCACAAACACCCTCCACCTCCCCTACCATATTACCTTTTCTAGCATAAACCCCTTAAATCCCCCCTCCTAGCACAAATCCTTTTCCCCCCTCTGCCAAATCACCACTTCTAGCACACCTCCCCAAATTACCCCTCTTAGAACACATTTTACCCACTGCAGCCCCCCAAATTCCCCCTCCGAAGACAAATTCCCTCCCCCCAATCTCTCCATGATGCCCCCCTCACCCCATGTGATACCATAATGCCCAGGGTGGCTGTCCCTCCTGCCCACCTCTTGGGCCCTGAGCCCTGCACAGCTGCAGTGAGAACTCAGCGATCATCGGCCATGTGATCCATCAGCGGCAGGGGACTGGTGCAGCATCCACCTAGGTAAGTATAATTTGGGAAACCCCCCCCCAAAAAAAAAACTTCTACTTTAAGTGTTAGGGTATTAATGAACAGATGAAGGTTGGGGGGGGTCGGGTACACAGAGGAACGTTTGCTTTAGAACCTAAAACCCTCCAATAATAAATACTGTGACAAAAATCAGCAACGAGCCAGCGTTCACACCAGGGGCGTAACACTTGGTGACACCCCCTCCGACGAGCCCCGCAGGATGGATCGGATCTGCGGATTGAGCATAATGGATCGGAGTCCAACCCATTATGCTCCCCGGTGCGGGGATTGTCGGCATGCAAGCTATACGGGGTGACACCGGACCCGCTCCACGAAAAGGTAAGTTGTATAGAAAGCCGACGATCCCCGCAGGATGGATTGGAACTGTGGATTGAGCATAATGGATGGGAGTCCGACCCAATCCCCAATGCAGATCCCATCCATCCTGCGGGGATCGTCGGCATGCAACCTATACGGGGTGACACCGGACCCGCTCCACTGAAAAGGTAAGTTGTATAGAAAGCCGACGATCCCCGCAGGATGGATTGGATCTGTGGATTGAGCATAACGAATGGATCGGAGTCCTGCGGGGATCGTTGGCTTGCTTTACAACTTACCTTTTCATGGAGTGGTCCGGTGTCACCCCATGCGGTCGGTGTCACCCGTGTGGGCGCACAGCCCCCACACCTGCCTCGGACACCACTGGTTCATACATTTTACAAACCTGTCCCTGAAACAGGGCGGACTGACCATTTGAGCACTCGGTGCATTGCCTGAGGGCCCAGGGTCAGTAGGGGGCCCCATGAAATGCCCCTGGTACCTTTTATAGGCTTTTTTCGGCGAGTTTTGAGTTTGGGCCCCATGACCCCCTATTGCCAGGGGGCCCCATGAGTTGTCAGTCCACTCCTGCCCTGAAATGATTTCCTTCCTACGACTTGCACCAATCTTCATCCTGATCAGAAAATACATTTAGTTTCCTTTTCAATCTGATTTTTACATCATCCAGCACAGCCAGCCTATGCAGGACTGCAGCCTCTTGTCTGGATATTGTGATTCCTCCTGCCCATGCTCCAACGTGAGCGAGTCTGCCCATGTGTTATCGCTGAGGGAATTGTACCATACGTGCCCCCAATTCTCCATACAGTAGGTGTGGGGGATGGGTCCTTATATAACCAGTCACACTGTGATTTCCACATTCCGGTAGAGGGAAGTTATCACAAAGTCCCACATGCTGATGACAGGGACCACCTACACTGCAATGACACAACACAAACTCTGACACCGCATGACTCTGAACAACCCCAATCTGGACAAACACAACATAAAACCATTCATGGAAACACCAACAAATCCCAATTCTGCTGCAAGCCCCAGGATGACGTTCTTCAAACATCGAAAAACAAAATCTCTGTCTGTCAATGTGGATTCGTACAGCTTTGACCTGAAACTCGACCTTTTGGGGGAAAAAAACTGAATAAAACTTAATAAAACCAAATCCCCAGAGGAAGATAATAACACTTTAGGTTGGGCAGTCATTCTCAGTATTTGTACCCCAGAGGAACCCCTAAATCCAGGTCAGGGAAACCCAAAATAAAACCAATTTAATGAGGAATTTAATGGGAACTTTCTCAGCCTTTTTAACATTGAGAAACCCTTGAAATAGCTTACAGATCTCAAGGAACCCCTTATAATGATTACTATATCTACAGCTCACAGTCCATTATTGTGCTTATATTGGGGGTCAGTGGGAAGAATGTCCCTTACATTGGGGGTCAGTGGGAAGAATGTCCCTTACATTGGGGGTCAGTGGGAAGAATGTCCCTTACATTGGGGGTCAGTGGGAAGAATGTCCCTTACATTGGGGGTCAGTGGGAAGAATGTCCCTTACATTGGGGGGGTCAGTGGGAAGAATGTCCCTTACATTGGGGTCAGTGGGAAGAATGTCCCTTACATTGGTGGTCAATGGGAAGAATGTCCCTTACATTGGGGGTCAGTGGGAAGAATGTCCCTTACATTGGGGTCAGTGGGAAGAATGTCCCTTACCTTGGAGGTCAATGGGAAGAACGTCCCTTACATTGGTGGTCAGTGGGAAGAATGTCCCTTACATTGGTGGTCAGTGGGAAGAATGTCCCTTACATTGAGGGGTCAGTGGGAAGAATGTCCCTTACATTGAGTGAGGTCAGTGGGAAGAATGTCCCTTACATTGAGGGTCAGTGGGAAGAATGTCCCTTACAGTCAGTGGGAAGAATGTCCCTTACATTGGTGGTCAGTGGGAAGAATGTCCCTTACATTGGGGTTCAGTGGTAAGAATGTCCCTTACATTGGTGGTCAGTGGGAAGAATGTCCCTTACATTGGGGGTCAGTGGGAAGAATGTCCCTTACATTGGGGATCAGTGGGAAGAATGTCCCTTACATTGGGGGTCAGTGGGAAGAATGTCCCTTACATTGGGGGTCATTGGGAAGATTGTCCCTTACATTGGTGGTCATGGGAAGAATGTCCCTTACATTGGTGGTCAGTGGGAAGAATGTCCCTTACATTGCAGGTCGTGCAGACTCCACCTCCGCAACATCACCAAAATCCGCACTTCCTAACCCCAGAAAAAACTAAACAGCTCATCCACTCCCTCATCATATCACGACTCGACTACTGCAACTCCCTCCTCACTGGCCTGCCTCGCCGCTGGCTATCCCCGCTTCAGTCGATCCTGAATACGGCTGCCAGACTCATTCACCTTTCCAACCGCTCCATCTCCGCCACCCCCCTCTGCCGATCCCTCCACTGGCCTCCACTCAGTGTCCTCCACCCCCCTCTGCCAATCCCTCCACTGGCTTCGGATTGCGCAATGGATCAAATTAAAAATCCTAACGCTGACGTACAAAGCCGTCCACCATACTGCCCCGAACTACATCACTGACCTAATATCCAAGTACCGCCCAACACGCACACTCCGCTCCTCACAAGACCTCCTTCTCTCGTTCCCTGGTCTCCTCCTCCCATGCCCACCTCCAGGACTTCTCCAGGGTGTCACCCATCCTTTGGAACTCCCTGCCCCAACCCATCAGACTATCACCTACTCTCCTCTCCTTTAGGCGCACAACCTAAAACCCATCTCTTCAGGGAAGCTTACCCCACCCCCTGCTAACCTGCCGACCTCCTCCACTCTTCCTACCACCCCATCCCCCACAGCTATCTTCTCCTGTGCCACCATCCCCTCCCTCCTAGATTGTAAGCTCCAAAGAGCAGGGCCATCGATCCCCTCATGTTTTGCATTGTATTGGTATTGTTCTGTCACATGTTCTGTCCCCCTTTGTAATGTACAGCGCTGAGCCAACTATTGGCGCTTTATAAATACTGTATAATAATAATAATAATAATAATATAATAATGTCCCTTACATTGGTGCTCAGTGGGAAGAATAATTGGGTCATTGTTGGATTTACCAAGTAGCGTTGGCCCAGGCACCATATATAGGGAGGTTAATCAGCCACAGCTCCAGGAACCCTTAGCAACCTCTGGAGGAACCCTGGTTGACAATGGCTGTTTTAGACAATTGTGTGCTTCCAACCTTGAGGACACAGTTTGAGGAAGGCACAAAGTTCCCCATGAACCCTTTGTACACTGCTAAACACTCTTTCGTAACTCTAGAAAACTTTTGCATAAAATAGTGGTTCTTATTTTGCATATATCGCAATACTGCGTAAAAATGGCACCTCCCTGGCCAGTCCCTACTCCACCACTCCACCATTTTTATGATATACTGTATGTGTATGTGACATGCACTGGTCCCCACCTTAATAAGTTCCATGATGGACCACACCAGTCTGAACAACCTTGAACCCATCTCCTTGCTCCCATTCACCTCTAGGACACCTAGTCTACAACCATCTAAGCTTCTACCTCACTGATAGCAACTTTCTAGACACCTTACAGTCTGGCTTTCTCCAATAACACTTCACAAAACTGTTCTGCTAAAGTTCGCTCACGGCCTACTAACTGGTAAACCAAATGGCCACTCCGCCATACTCCTAGTATTAGACCTCTCTGCTGACATTCATACCTCTAGGGATTCTAGAGGTATGGAGGTGGATGGAAGCAAGGAGAGGGGTCTAAGGTTGTTCAGACTGGTGATGTCCAACATGGGATTCCTTCTGAAAAGTTCCATTTGCTTCGCCTCAAAGACTCTTCTCTTTCCTGGTTCTCCTCTTACCTGTCTAAGAGATCCTTCAGTGTTACCTTCGACTCTATATCCTCCTCATCTTTCTGTAGGGGTCCCCCAAGGCTCTGTCCCCGGACCCCCTCTATTCACTATCTGTACATTTTCCCTTGCTCACTTGATGACCTTCCATGGCTTCCAATGCCATCTCTATGCTGGTGACACCCAAAGCTATCTCTCTACTCCTCAGCTCATTCCATTAGTGTCCTTGGGAATCCCCAATTTTCTAACAGACAGATCAGTATGGATCAGGGGCGGACTGACAACTCACGGGGCCCCCCGGGCAATAGGGGCTCATGGGGCCCCTGTGTCCTTGCCCACACTCAAAGCACACCCAAAAAAAGCCTATAAAAGGTACCAGGGGCATTTCATGGGGCCCCCTACTGACCCTGGGCCCTCGGGCAGTGCTGAGTGCTCGAATGGTCAGTCCACCCCTGGTATGGATGTCATACCACTTTCTCAAACTCAATTTACCCAAAAACGGAGCTTATAATAATAGAAATTTAGGCTAAAATCTTTGGCTGCCTTTGGGTTGTGGATGAGTCTGGCTTTTTGTAGACAAATAAAAGGGGTTAACTATGGTGAATCTCCATACGGAATCAACTGAGATTCAATGGGCTGCCCGTTTATAAATGTAATTTAAAAAAAAAAAAATGTTATAAATATTTGTTATACTATTTATATATTGTAAATGATTACATTATATTAAAATATATTAAACATTTTAATGATATTGATAGAAATTATATTAAATTGTATAAATATAAATGAAGTATATAAATTATATAAATTGTACATTTGAATAAAATCAAATACATAATTATAATAACAAACGTAAATATGATTATAAATGCTTTTGCGGACAAACCGTTTTTTTCCATTTTTTTTTCTATTTCTTTTTCTTTAGATTTCACCTAAATTGCATCTCTTCATTCAGAAATGTATTGTGATTTGGGCGCGGCACGTAACCTTTTATAGCACATATAGCGTATGTAGCTGGCGCTGGTCTCCATAGATGCACGTCAATCGTCTTGACTTTGATCTGCAGCCACCGGAGTCGTCATGGGTGGAACACCTATAATCGCCTCAACCGCCTAAAATTGTGCTGATTGCAGATTTCTGGAGGTGGGACGAGAGTCAATGGGCCGTATTGTGTGCGCTGTCACCCGGGACATTAAAGAATAATCATTATTTCAGAGCCTCCTGCCATTAACACAAAGGTGTTCCAGCACATTAGTGTCAGAGCAGAAATCACGCTTTACAGCTTACAGCTGAGCTTGGATTATTCCCGTCAGGCGCCACGTGCTTCACATAAAAGGAATATCCATGTTCTTCATGTATACAGGACTTTACGGGGGAACCGGCCTGGTTATGGGGGGTCATAGATGAGATGGTGGCCAGTGCTGGGACAAAGACCTGTAGCAACCCGCATGAAGAAAAATATATTTATTTATTTATGGTACTTATATAGCGCTGTCAATGTACTCAGCACTTTACATATATATTGTACATTCACATCAGTCCCCGCCCCCGAGGAGCGTACAATCTAAGGTCCCTAACTCACATTCATACATACACATATTAGGGCCAATTTAGACAGGAGACAATTAACCTACCAGCATGTCTTTGGAGTGCGGGAGGAAACCGGAGTACCCGGAGGAAACCCACGCAGGCACAGGGAGAACATGCAAACTCCAGGCAGGTGGTGCCGTGGCTAGAATTCGAACCAACGACCTGAGTACTGCCAGGTGGAAGTGATAACCATTTAGCCGCTGTGCTGCCCGTATTCGAAATATATTTTAAAAATATTCTTCCCAAATATATTGACATGTATCTGAAATGTTACAACTTTGCCCATATTCAATGTATTTCAATGTATTTCAAAATATATTTCAATTAAAAAAAAAATATATATATTTATATATTAATTAATTTTTTTATATTACATAATATATGAAAAATATTTTTAAAAATACATTTCAAATATACTGCATGTCTTTAAAAATACAAATCTACATTTTTGGAATGCATTTACAAATATATGTAAAAATATATGTTAAAATTACTTTTTTATGTTAAAAAAAATCTGAAGAATATATTAAAAAATATATATTTTTAAAAATATTTTTCATATATCTTGTAATACATAAAAATTGCATTTCAACATGCAGTGTATGTATATATATATATATATATATATATATATATATATATATATATATATATATACAGTCGCAAGAAAAAGTATGTGAATCCCTTTGGATTACGTAGAGTTTTGCATGAATTGGGCATAAAATGTGCTCTGAACGTCATCTAAGTCACAACAATAGAAGAACACAGTCTGCTGAACATAATACTACACAAACATTAGATGTTGCCATGGTTTAATTGCACATAACATGTAAACATTCACAGTGCAGGGAGGAAAAAGTATGTGAACCTTTGGACTTAATAACTGGTTGACCCTCCTTTGGCAGCAATAACCTCAACCAAACGTTTCCTGTAGTTGCAGATCAGACCTGCACAACGATCTGGAGTCATTTTGGACCCCTCCTCTTCACAAAACTGTTTCAGTGTAGCAATATTCTTGGGATGTCTGGTGTGAATCGCTCTCTTAAGGTCCTGCCACAGCATTTCAATGGGGTTGAGGTCAGGACTCTGACTGGGCCACTCCAGAAGGCGTATTCTGTGCTGTTGCAGCCATTGTTTTGTTGAATGACTTGTATGCTTTGGGTCATTGTCCTGTTGCATCACCCATCCTCTGCGGAGCTTCAGTTGGCGGACAGATGGTCGTACGTTTTACTGCAAAATGTCTTGATAAACTCTGGAATTCATTTTCCCATCAATGACAACAATCCATCCAGGCCCTGAGGCAGCAAAGCAGCCCCAAACCATGATGCTCCCTCCGCCATGTTTCACAGTGGGGATGAGGTTTTGATGTTGGTGTGCTGTGCCTTTTTTCTCCACACATAGTGTTGTGTGTTCTTCCCAAACAACTCAATCTTGGTTTTATCTGTCCACAGTATATTTTGCCAGTAGTGCTGTGGAACATCCAGGTGCTCTTTTGCAAATTTCAAACGTGCTGCAATCTTCTTTTTGGACAGCAATGGCTTCCCCCGTGGTGTCCTCCCATGTACTCCATTCTTGTTTCATGTTTTCCTTATTGTAGATGTGTCAACAAAAATGTTAGCATGTGCCAGAGATTTCTGTAGGTCTTTAGCTGACACTCTGGGATTCTTCTTTACCTCATGCAGCATTCTGCGCTGGGCTCTTGCAGTCATTTTTACAGGACGACCACGCCTAGGGAGAGTAGCAACAGTGCTAAACTTTCTCCATTTGTAGACAGTCTGTCTTACCGTGGACACATGAACATCAAGGCTTTTGGAGTTACTTTTGTAACCCTTTCCAGCTTCATGCAAGTCAACAATTCTTGATCGTAGGTCTTCTGAGAGCTCTTTTCTGCGAGGCATGGTTCACATCAGACAGTGCTTCTTGAAACCAGTAAACCCAAAACAGGTGTCAGCAACACATCCAATATCATCACACTGATTGGAGTCAAGGTTGGCTCACTCCTGGCTCCAATTAGCTCTGGGAGAAGTCATTAAGCTAGAGCCTCACATACTTTTTCCTCCCTGCACTGTGAATGTTTACATGTTATGTGCAATTAAACCATGGCAACATCTAATGTTTGTGTAGTATTATGTTCAGCAGACTGTGTTCTTCTATTGTTGTGACTTAGATGACGTTCAGAGCACATTTTATGCCCAATTCATGCAAAACTCCACGTAATCCCAAGGGGTTCACATACTTTTTCTTGCAACTGTATATATATATATATACCCAGTGAAGGAAATGTGTATTTGCTCCCCGGCTGATGCTGAATGTTCGCCCCTCACACAGAAATGATCGGTCTAACAATGGAATGTTCGCCCCTCACACAGAAATGATCGGTCTAACAATGGAATGTTCGCCCCTCACACAGAAATGATCGGTCTAACAATGGAATGTTCGGTGTAACACTGAGAGACAGAATACAACAACAAATTCAGCAGAAATGCGTCTAACAAATGATGACTGATCTGCATGTTCATGAGGGAAAGAAGGATTTGATCCCCTTCACAAAACATGACTTAGTACTTGGTGGCCAATCCCTTGTTGGCAATCACAGAGGTCAGACGTTTCCTGGAGTTGGCCCCCAGGTTCGCACACATCTCAGGAGGGATTTTGGCCCACTCCTCTTGGCAGATCCTCTCCAAGTCATTAAGGTTTGGTGGCTGACATTTGGCAACTCGAACTTTCAGCTCCTTCCACAGATTTTCAATCGGATGAAGGTCTGGCGACTGGCTAGGCCACTCCAGGACCTTAATATGCTTCTTCTTGAGCCGCTCCTTTGTTGCCTTGGCCGTGTGTTTTGGGTCATTGTCATGCTGGAACACCCATCCACCACTCATTTTCAATGCCCTGGCTTGTCGGCGTAGTGTGTTACCAATTGTTTTCTTGGTGACTGTGGTCCCAGCTGCCTGGAGATCATTGACAAGATCCTCACGTGTAGTTCTGGGATGATTCCTCACTGTTCTCATGATCATTGACACTCCACGAGGTGAGATCTTGCATGGTGCACCAGACCTAGGGAGACTGACACTTGTTTTGTGTTTCTTCCATTTGTGAATGATTGCACCAACTGTTGTCACCTTCTCACCAAGCTGCTTGGCCATAGTTTGGTAGCCCAGTCCAGCCTTGTGTAGGTCTACCATCTTGTCCCTGACATCCTTGGACAGCTCTTTGGTCTTTGCCATGGTGGAGAGTTTGGAATCTGATGGTTTGATGGCTCCTGTGGACAGGTGTCTTTTATACAGGTAACACAATGAGATTAGCAGCACTCCCTTTAAGAGACTGCTTCTAATCTCAGCTTGTTACCTGTATGAGAGACACCTGGGAGCCAGAAATCCTGCTGAATGATAGGGGATCCAATCCTTCTTTCCCTCATGAACATGCAGATCCGTCATCATTTGTTAGACGCATTTCTGCTGAATTTGTTGTTGTATTCTGTCTCTCAGTGTTACACCGAACATTCCATTGTTAGACCGATCATTTCTGTGTGAGGGGCGAACATTCCATTGTTAGACCGATCATTTCTGTGTGAGGGGCGAACATTCCATTGTTAGACCGATCATTTTTCTGTGTGAGGGGCGAACATTCCATTGTTAGACCGATCATTTCTGTGTGAGGGGCGAACATTCCATTGTTAGACCGATCATTTCTGTGTGAGGGGCGAACATTCCATTGTTAGATCGATCATTTCTGTGTGAGGGGCGAACATTCAGCATCAGCCGGGGAGCAAATACGCATTTCATTCACTGTATATATATAGTATATTTGAAATCAGGGGCGGACTGACAACTCATGGGGCCCCCCGGGCAATAGGGGATCATGGGGCGGCCCCTGTGTCCTTGCCCAAACTCAATAAAGCCTATGAAATAGGTACCAGGGGCATCTCATGGGGCCCCCTACTGACCCCTCAGTCCGCCCCTGTTTGAAATGTATTTGTAAAAATATGTTTCATATATTTTGTAATAAAAACAAAGTATATATATACATTTATTGAGATATATTTTGAAATATATTGAATATGGCCAAAGTTTTAGCATTTCAAATACATTTTTCTTCCATATGAGGCGCACCCATGGTCAAAGGTCAAAGTGTCCCGCTATGAGCATAGGTTACAAAGTGCCCCCGCCTGCTGAAGCACCCAAGGCAGCTGCCTCTTCTGCCTGCCCACTCACCAGCCCTGGTGATGGGGGTCCCATACCAAAACCATAAAGGGGTCCCGAGCTCCTCCAATCTCCATCTCCAAGGCCTCTCTTGTAGTGATACAGATTATTAATCGCTTTTGTATAGAAGTTCACATAAATCTAAATAAGATATTCCTGATATTCCTGGCTGCAGGCAGGCAGGAAGTGGCTGCAAAGAGGCTGCAGGAGATGGACAGCAATGACATGCTACAAAGGTGAAAAGAGTATTTTTTGAATTTTAAGAATGGGATTGGTTTGTGATCTCGGGTCACACTGTCCTTCAGCTGGAGATTACATTATTATTCCACATCGAGCAGCATTGTGTGCAGTCACAGGGGCTGATGTGATGTGGTCAGGAGGTGTAAGCGCTTCTTAGTTAGGATTGGGGAAGTTTGAGTGTTCCTGAGCAGCAATGAATACGGAGCTCTGACCTCTGTGTGCCGGCCGACCTGCAGCGCGCTTTTTCCAGTTCTGCATTTTTCTTTTATCGCCTCTGAGTCCAGATTTCCAACTCGTGTTCTGGTCCTGGAAAAGGGAAATGTGACAACATCAGATGTCGGGGGTCACACTGCCAAATGTCACAATGGTCACCCCCGCCTCTCCCCCACCCCCAATATTCCACACTGGAGATCGGGGTCACACTGCCATATATTCCACACAATGGTCACCAACACCCCCCTCCCCCCAATATTCCACACTGGAGATCGGGGTCACACTGCCGTATGTCACAATGTCACCCGCCTCTCCCCCCATCCCCCAATATTCCACACTGGAGATCGGGGTCACACTGGGTCACAATGGTCACCCGCCTCTCCCCCATCCCCCCAATGTCTGGAGACAATGGTCACACCCGCCTCTCCCCCCATCCCCCCAATATTCCACACTGGAGATCGGGGTCACACTGCCATATGTCACAATGGTCACCCGCCTCTCCCCCATCCCCCAATATCCCCACTGGAGATCGGGGTCACACTGCCGTATGTCACAATATTCAATATTCCACACACTGAGATCGGGGTCACACTGCCGTATGTCATCACTGGAGGGTCCCCCCCCCAATATTCCACACTGGAGATCGGGGTCACACTGCCATATGCCACAATGGTCACCCGCCTCTCCCCCATCCCCCCAATATTCCACACTGGAGATCGGGGTCACACTGCCGTATGTCACAATATCGGGGGTCACCCGCCGTATGTCAATAGTCCCCCTCTCCCCCATCCCCCAATATTCCACACTGGAGATTGGGGTCACACACTGCCGTATGTCACAATGGTCACCCGCCTCTCCCCCATCCCCCCAATATTCCACACTGGAGATTGGGGTCACACTGCCGTATGTCACAATGGTCACCCGCCTCTCCCCCATCCCCCCAATATTCCACACTGGAGATTGGGGCCACACTGCCATATGTCACAATGGTCACCCGCCTCTCCCCCATCCCCCCAATATTCCACACTGGAGATCGGGGTCACACTGCTGTATGTCACAATGGTCACCAGCCTCTCCCCCCATCCCCCCCCAATATTCCACACTGGAGATCGGGGTCACACTGCCGTATGTCACAATGGTCACCCGCCTCTCCCCCATCCCCCAATATTCCACACTGGAGATCGGGGTCACACTGCTGTATGTCACAATGGTCACCAGACTCACCTCATCCCCCCAATATTCCACACTGGAGATTGGGGCCACACTGCTGTATGTCACAATGGCCACCCGCCTCTCCCCCCATCCCCCCAATATTCCACACTGGAGATTGGGGTCACACTGCCATATGTCACAATGGTCACCCGCCTCTCCCCCATCCCCCCAATATTCCACACTGGAGATTGGGGCCACACTGTTGTTGGTTACAATGGTCACCCGAGCCCCCCCCCCCCCCCCCCCCCCCCCCTGCAAAAAAATGTTTTCCACTCTGGAGTTCGGGGTCACACTGCCGTATGTCACAATGGTCACCCGCCTCTCCCCCCATCCCCCCAATATTCCACACTGGAGATTGGGGTCACACTGCCATATGTCACAATGGTCACCCGCCTCTCCCCCCCCCCCCCCAATATTCACACTGGAGATTGGGGCCACACTGTTGTATGGTTACAATGGTCACCCGAGCCCCCCCCGCAAAAAAAAATTTTTCCACTCTGGAGTTCGGGGTCACACTGCTGTATGTCACAATGGTCACCTACCTCTCCCCCATCCCCCCAATATTCTACACTGGAGATCGGGGTCACACTGTATGTCACAATGGCCACCTGACCCACTTCAACATCCCCCAATATTGCACATTGGAGAAAGGGGCCACACTGCTATATGTGACAATGTCCACCCCACACCCCCTCCACATCCCCCAAAAATCTCACATTGGGAACAGAGGCCCTTGTCCCCATCAACATGTAGCATCCCCCCCCACCCCAAGTTGAGGGCATGTGGCCTGGTATTGTTCGGGGGGGCGCTCGCTCAAATCCCCCCCTTTCCTGACCTCCCAGGCTGCATGCTCGGATAAGGGTCTGGTACGGATTTTGGGGGGGACCCCACACCATTTTTAAAAAACGTTTTGGCATGAGGGTTCCACTCAAAATCCATACCAGACCCGAAGGGCTTGGTATGGATGGGAGGGGGGACCCCATGCCATTTAAAAAAAAAAAATTTAATTGTCAGGCAATGCCGACAATTCTTTTTCCATTCAGCTGTCAGCGGGGAACCCCACTGACATCAGGAACATGAATGGATGTCTCACTACTAAAATACCGCGTGACGTCATCATGGAACTCAGGCCGGATTGTAGTCACTGCGCGGGATCTCCCCACATACTCAGATGCAGGAAGATGCAGCTCAGTAAATTGTCCCCGTTCGAAATTCGCGGTTGAACATTCTGTAGGCTTGGATGTTCGACCGCAAACTAAACAGGGGGGGTGTTCGGCCCATCACTAGTGTTAGGGTATGCTTAAGGATTAGTGTTAGGGGTAGCATTGGGTTAAGTTTTAGGTTTAAGGTTAGTGTTAGGGTAAGCATTGGGTTCAAGCAGTTAGGGGTAGCATTGGGTTAGTTTTAGGTTTAGCATTGGGTTCAGGGTTAGTGTTAGGGTTAGGGTTTAAGCAGTGTTAGGGTTAGTGTTAGCATTGGGTTCAGGGTTGGTGTTAGGGTTAGCATTGGGTTCAGGGTTAGTGTTAGGGTTAGCTTTAGGTTTAAGGTTAGTGTTAGGGTTAGTGTTAGCATTGGGTTCAGGGTTGGTGTTAGGGTTAGCATTGGGTTCAGGGTTAGTGTTAGGGTTAGCATCGGGTTCAGGGTTAGTGTTAGGGTTAGCTTTAGGTTTAAGGTTAGTGTTAGGGTTAGTGTTAGCATTGGGTTCAGGGTAGGGTTAGCATTGGGTTCAGGGTTGGTGTTAGGGTTAGCATTGGGTTCAGGGTTAGTGTTATAGCTTTAGGTTTAAGGTTAGTGTTAGGTTTAGCATTGGGTTCAGGGTTGGTGTTAGGGTTAGCTTTGTTTAGGGGTTAGCAATAGGAATAACAGTAGGGTTAGTGTTAGCATTAGGTTTATGCTTAGTGTTAAGGTTAGTGTTAGGAATAGCAGTAAGGTTAGTGTTAGTATAAGGATCAGTCTATGGGTTAACATTAGGTTTAAGGTTAGTGTTAGGGTTAGCTGTAGAAATACCAGTAAGGTTAGGGTTAAGGTAGACATTAGAGCTAACAATAGGTTTAGGGTTACTGCTACGGTTAGAATTACGATTGGTGATACAGTTAGCATTAGGATTAGTGTTAGGGTTAGCATTAGGATTAATATTAGTATTCAGAATCGTGTTAGGGTTAGAGTTAGAATTAGGTTTGGGGCTAGTGTTAGCATTACGGTCTGTGTTAGGGTAGGCATTGGAGTTAGTGTTAGGGTTAGCATTAGTGTTAGGGAGAGTGTTAGCATTAGGATTAGTGTTAGCATTAGGATTTTGTTAGTGGCATTAAGGTTTGTGTTAGGGTTAGCATTGGCGTTAATGTTAGGGTTAGCATTAGGCTTAGGGAGAATGTTAGCATTAGGATTAGTGTTAGCATTAGGATTAGTGTTAGCATTAGGATTAGTGTTAGGTTAGCATTGGGGTTAGTGTTAGGATAGGCATTAGGGTTAAGGTTGGTGTTAGGTTAGTATTGGGGTTAGTGTTAGGGAGGTTGGTGTTAGGTTAGCATTGGGGTTAGTGTTAGGGTTAAGGTTGGTGTTAGGTTAGTGTTAGGGTTAGTGTTAGTGTTAGGGTTAAGGTTGGTGTTAGTGTTAGTATTAGGGTTAGTGTTTGGTGTTAGGGTTAGGTTGGTGTTAGTGTTAGGGTTAGTGTTAGTGTTAGGGTTAAGGTTGGTGTTAGTGTTAGTGTTAGGGTTAGTGTTAGTGTTAGGGTTAAGGTTGGTGTTAGTGTTAGTGTTAGGGTTAGTGTTGGGTTAGTGTTAGTGTTAGGGTTAAGGTTGGTGTTAGTGTTAGTGTTAGGGTTAGGTTAGGGTTAGTGTTAGTGTTAGGGTTAAGGTTGGTGTGTTAGTGTTAGTGTTAGGGTTAGTGTTAGCAGTAGGAATAGGAATAGCAGTTGGATTAGTGTTAGAGTTGTAGTTTGAGGATTAGGATTTCACTGATATCTCACATCATGTTTCCTGGGCTGGGAACAGGAAGGGGTATCGGAACGCTCCGGGCCGTGCACCATTACAAATCCCTCCACATCCTCCATGATTGCACCTTCCTCTGTGATGTATTTTCCCAGAACGGTAACATTTTGTCGACGTCTCCAGATATTTCTGGAAATTAAAGATAAAAATGAAAACTGTAAGTTCCCCTCCCCCCTCCCCGTCTTACATTCTCCATGATTCCCAGCAGGGATGGCGGAATCCTCTGATATCGGCCACAGCCCCAGGAACTACAGAGAGTGCAAAGGTCTCTCCACTGAAATATCAGTTTTGGGTGGAGTGCTCCTTTAAGGCGCTGAAGAGACTTTTGTCGACTGTTTTAGGGTCACTTTTCAGATTTGGCGCAGAGGCTCTTCGGCTTCCAGTGTCTTTGACTGTTTTCATTCTCCTTGTAGTTTTCGGATGGATCCCGCTCTGTGTTGAATTCTTGCAGACAGCAGCCTAGTGCAGCGTTGTGTTCCTGTGTGAATTGTGCGGAGTCAGCAGATCTCGGTGACATGTGCAGACTGGCTTCTACGCGGTGCAGGTCTCCGCACGCCCTCCGTGTACAGCCTGTCTCACCCCGGGGGGACTGCTCCCTCCATACAGGGGTGCCTTCCTGATATATGAATGTGATAGGCTCACTGGGCTCCTGCCTAGGGCACAACTCTTCTTATTACCAGGAATGGCTTTTATTGCCGTCCTGCTGGAATCACGATTTCTGATGCGCCTCGGAAGAGTACAAAAGACATAAGGAAGAGTAAAAGCTAAAACCTTGTAATCTCACGTTGGGTGGAGAATGGAATGGGGATCATTTTGCCATCTGTAGCCCATCGGGGAGATTTATCTTCACTTCCTGTTCTGTAGACACAGTAGGAAGCGGGAGGAACCCCCTCCCCCCTCTGTATTTACCACCATTTTATTTCTGTTTTCAGAAAATATACAATGTTTGGGGTTTTATGTAATCTTCAGGCCTAAAATGATCACTCAAACGTGTGCAAAAACCCCAAAAAACAGCTCTGGCAGGAAAAGGGTTAAAGTTAGGGGGTCGGGTTGGGTGACATACGGGTAAATTCGGTGAAAAAAATCCCTGCAATGAAATGTGACGTACCGCCTTATCTCCGCCCTCCTCCAGGATGTTCTAGAGGGATTGAACCTTTTATACTCTCAGTACATTGTATGTGGGGATGACTATGTATCAGTTTATTCACCATCAGATACTTTGACTCAAGTTTAGCATTCTCTCCTGCAGCACTTATATATTTTCGATACATATTGATGACTGCACATCGCATAATATGATGACATTACTAATACAGTTGCAAGAAAAAGTATGTGAACCCCTTGGGATTACGTGGAGTTTTGCATGAATTGGGCATAAAATGTGCTCTGAACGTCATCTAAGTCACAACAATAGAAGAACACAGTCTGCTGAACATAATACTACACAACATTAGATGTTGCCATGGTTTAATTGCACATAACATGTAAACATTCACAGTGCAGGGAGGAAAAAGTATGTGAACCTTTGGACTTAATAACTGGTTGACCCTCCTTTGGCAGCAATAACCTCAACCAAACGTTTCCTGTAGTTGCAGATCAGACCTGCACAACGATCTGGAGTCATTTTGGACCACTCCTCTTCACAAAACTGTTTCAGTGTAGCAATATTCTTGGGATGTCTGGTGTGAATCGCTCTCTTAGGGTCATGCCACAGCATTTCAATGGGGTTGAGGTCAGGACTCTGACTGGGCCACTCCAGAAGGCGTATTCTGTGCTGTTGCAGCCATTGTTTTGTTGAATGACTTGTATGCTTTGGGTCATTGTCCTGTTGCATCACCCATCCTCTGCGGAGCTTCAGTTGGCGGACAGATGGTCGTACGTTTTCCTGCAAAATGTCTTGATAAACTCTGGAATTCATTTTCCCATCAATGACAACAATCCGTCTAGGCCCTGAGGCAGCAAAGCAGCCCCAAACCATGATGCTCTCCCTCCGCCATGTTTCACAGTGGGGATGAGGTTTTGATGTTGGTGTGCTGGGCCTTTTTTTCTCCACACATAGTGTTGTGTGTTCTTCCCAAACAACTCAATCTTGGTTTCATCTGTCCACAGTATATTTTGCCAGTAGTGCTGTGGAAAATCCAGGTGCTCTTTTGCAAACTTCAAACGTGCTGCAATATTCTATTTGGACAGCAATGGCTTCCTCCGTGGTGTCCTCCCATGTACTCCATTCTTGTTTCATGTTTTCCTTATTGTAGATGTGTCAACAAAAATGTTAGCATGTGCCAGAGATTTCTGTAGGTCTTTAGCTGACACTCTGGGATTCTTCTTTACCTCATGCAGCATTCTGCGCTGGGCTCTTGCAGTCATTTTTACAGGAGGACCACGCCTAGGGAGAGTAGCAACAGTGCTAAACTTTCTCCATTTGTAGACAGTCTGTCTTACCGTGGACACATGAACATCAAGGCTTTTGGACATACTTTTGTAACCCTTTGCAGCTTCATGCAAGTCAACAATTCTTGATCGTAGGTCTTCTGAGAGCACTTTTCTGCGAGGCATGGTTCACATCAGACAGTGCTTCTTGAAACCAGTAAACCCCAAACAGGTGTGTGTTTTTTAAGGGCAGGACAGCTGTCAGCAACACATCCAATATCATCACACTGATTGGAGTCAAGGTTGGCTCACTCCTGGCTCCAATTAGCTCTGGGAGAAGTCATTAAGCTAGGGCCTCACATACTTTTTCCTCCCTGCACTGTGAATGTTTACATGTTATGTGCAATTAAACCATGGCAACATCTAATGTTTGTGTAGTATTATGTTCAGCAGACTGTGTTCTTCTATTGTTGTGACTTAGATGAAGTTCAGAGCACATTTTATGCCCAATTCATGCAAAACTCCACGTAATCCCAAGGGGTTCACATACTTTTTCTTGCAACTGTACTTCTATTATTATTATTATTATTATTATAATTCCTCACTGATGCACTTACAGCCATTTGTATACATGCATGTATTCCCTCATGGGGAATATCTGGTGCAAAAAGCGACAAATATATCATATATAATAATAATAAAGTGGCAACACACATATAGTGCACAAAAAAGATGAACAAAAACTCAAATACGAGAAAAGTCCAAAATTAGTAGTAGTGCTGATGATGCTGTGCTTAATGATGAACTTCACACTCCACTCTTCATGCAAAAATAATGTGCAGTGTGCGTGACAATCCTTAACGGCCAAAATGCCCCCTCACCTCCTTCCTTAGACCCCAAGGGGCCAGCATGCTTTAATTTTTTTTTTTTTTTTTTTTTCTAAGTCCGCAAACGTGCAAACTACAACGAAAAAACCCGTAAGTGATCACAAAAAAAGTGCAAGTGCGAACACCACACAAAAAAGTGCACTTAGGAGTGTGTTTGTCCTACCCCCGAAGGGGTTGAACCATTACCCTGATCCCCCGGGGCACGAAGCTCCTGACAGGGACAAGGTTCCCATTTGGTCCTCCTGGCCAAAAGGCCTGGTGGACCACCGTTCCTTATGCCCAGCCAAAGCCGGACATCCAGTACTAGGTCAGGGGGTTCTCCCGAAGAGAAAACCCCCTAGGGATCAGGGGAGGAAGGAACCAAAAGGCCACACATCCTCCCCCTAGACTTCAGGGTAGGCCTGAGGACCCACACCCTCCATCCTGTGAGAAAAACACACACATAAGCAACAGAAAAGTGACAAACGTGGGAGGTGAATAAATTAAATAAATAAATAGAAAATAAAAAAGTGGTACCGTGCCAAATTGTGCACAGACCAGGCCCTGAGGCCCGTAGCAAAAATTGCCCTGAACTTAGCCAAAAGGCCTGGTCCTTAGGGCGCTGTGCAAAAAGAGGTGAAAAACAGTGACCATGTGCCATTTTCACACTGTGGGGTCCCACACCCAGGTGTTACTAGTGACACCCCTGAGAGCGTCTTCCCCAGGGGGCACTGAGTTTGCGGACTTTTTGCATCCTCAGCCCCTGGCCAGACCAAGGCAGATCCGTCCAAACCAGGAGGTACTGGGTCTTTCCAGCTTTCCCAGAGGAATTACTCCCAAGGCCCCAGAACGAATCATGGCGCTCTCTGGTTTCTGTCCCTCCGGTCCAGCCTTCCGGACCCCCATCATACCAGTGAGGGTACTATACAACAGCCAGAATGGCCGGTAGCACCCCCACTGGACACTGACAAGAACAGATTTTTTTTTTTTTTTTTTGATTGAAAAGATACTTTTATTACAGAAGCATCAAAAACAACATGATACGTGTAATCGGGGTACATCTCACCCTGTACTGCGACGCAGCGCACCACATAGCAATACAGTTCCAAGCTTACAATAAATACATTCAGAAATAAATACATTTCGCTCAGCGGTATGATGCCTGACGTGATGTGCAGAGGATGAATCCCCAGACCGCCACGTCATGCATGACGCCGCTTACCCCAAAAACCATAGCATCCTGATACACAGTACTAAGTCATGCAATAAACGAAAGCGAAAAAGCGAAAAACCGAAAATCACAATTTACAATAGGCATCGGGTGTGTGGGGGGGGGAAGGGAAGAAAGGGGGAAACACAGGCCGAAGCTTTATTGAAAAGACAAAGACACGCAAGGGGGAGTAGGGGGAAGGGGGAAATCTTCAGACGTCCTCTTCCTCCTTAAAGTCCATCAAGGTATAGTCCCTGATCAGTCTGCGGCAGTCCTCAATGGACATCCTCTCCCGCTGGTGGATGAGGCGCTTTCTGGCGCACCATAAAGCGTCCTTAAAGCAACACTGCACCCTCCAGGCGCCGTCAATGTCCTCCAGAGAAAAGGTTCCACAGAACAGTCCATTCAACACCCCAAAGTGAGTGATGGCTGTCTGTGGTACAAAGTCCTTGAGTTCAGGTTCCAGGGCCCCCAACAGGGCCTGAGCAAATGAGCACTCCCAGAAAACGTGGTAAGACGTTTCCTCGTGGATGATGCAGAAGGGGCAGTGTCTGTATCTGCTCAGGTTCCTGGCATGCATAAATGTCCTGAGAGGCAACCCCCCTTGGATTGCCATCCATGCCAGGACTTTGTGCCTGTTGGTAAGAATGTTGGAAGAAACATTCCTCCAGACCACCTTGCAGGTGTCTGAAGGCAGGCCTGGAACCGACTCCAAAATGTCGCTGGCTCGGATGAGCTTGTAGATAGTCTTTGGCTTCCACAAGTCCGGCTTGACTCCCTGCAGCCCTTGCTCCCTGATGAACTTGAAGGTATCCAAGTAGTACCAAGGAGTGTCCCAGTTGTAGGGGATACTACACTTGATCTTAGCCAAAAGGCTGAGAAGCCAGCATGCTTTCAGGTCACACGATCCTATCAGTATGGATCCCTCTCTAGGTAACGCCTTCCACCTCCAGCATCCACCAGTTTAGCAGCCAGCTCCTCCCAGGGTCATAGTGAGACAGAGACCCTCCATAGTGCAACCAGTCATTTTATTCGGTAATAGGTATATAGAATAGATGTCCACTCACATAAAAACGAATATTCCAGCCTCCTACCACATGCTATGGGTGTACTGCATGGGTAATACACAGGGTGATCCAATATGGCCCCCACGCCGGCAAATCTGCATTCCACACCTACACCTCCTCCCTCCACGCAGCCAAACAAGCCTACTTCCTGACCCTCATCAAGGCCCTCTCCTCCAGTCCTCGCCGACTCTTCTCCACCTTCAACTCTCTACTCTCGCCACCCCCACCTCCACCCAGCACCCCACTCACCGTCTTCGAAATTGCCAATCACTTCAAAAACAAGATTGACCAAATTCACAGGGACATCGCTGCTGCTCAGACTCCCACCCCACCTATCACCTCTCACACGGTAACCCCCTCAACACCCCTCTCCCTTAGCCTCACCACTGTTCTGACCTCCACCCCACCTAACATCCCTCACACTGAAGCCCCCTCAACACTCTACACCTTCGACCTTACTACCATTGAGGAGGTCACCAAGGTCTTCTCTGAAGCCAACCTCACCACCTGCCCCCTCGACCCTATCCCCTCACAACTCCTATGACCTCCCTCCTCCTCCATCCTACGCTCCCTCACCCACATCTTCAATCTCTCCCTCTCTTCCAGCGCATTCCCCTCCTCCGAACAACCTTAGACCCATCTCCCTGCTGCCATTTACATCCAAACTCCTCGAGCGCTTAGTCCACAATCGCCTAACTCCCCTCCTCAATGACAACAACCTCCTCGATCTCCTACAGTCTGGCTTCCGTTCCCTACACTCCACCGAAACAGCCTTACTCAAACTCTCCAATGACCTGCTAACTGGCAAAGCTAATGGCCACTATTCAGTGCTCCTACTCCTCGACCTCTCCTGGCATTCGACACAGTCGACCACCCCCTCCTCCTCAAAAAACTACACTCCCTCGGCATCAGAGATTCTGCTCTCTCCTGGCTCTCCTCCTATCTATCCCAACAATCCTTCAGCGTTACCTATAACGCTACCACCTTCCCCTCTCTCCCCCTCTCTGTTGGGGTCCCTCAAGGCTCTGTCCTCGGGCCCCTTCTCTTCTCCATTTACACCTCCTCCCTTGGCCAACTCATACACTCTCACAGCTTCAACTATCACCTCTATGCCGACAACACGCAAATCTACCTCTCCACCCCCCACCTCACCCCTTCAGTCTCCGCCCGAATCACACACCTACTGAGTGACATATCAGAATGGATGTTGCTCCATTTCCTTAAACTGAACCTCTCCAAAACCGAGCTCCTAGTCTTCCCCCCCCCCAGCCCGGACACCACCCCCCATTGACTTCTCCATCACGTCCAACAACGCCACCATCAGGCCCACTCCGCAGGCCAGAGTACTTGGTGTCATTCTGGACTCCAACCTATCCTTCCAGCCCCAAGTCCAATCTTTAACAAACTCGTGCAGACTCCACCTCCGCAACATGCAGACTCCGCCTCCGCAACATGCAGACTCCACCTCCGCAACATGCAGACTCCACCTCCGCAACATGCAGACTCCACCTCTGCAACATGCAGACTCCACCTCCGCAACATCGCCAAAATCCGCACGTTCCTAACCCCAGAAACCACTAAACAGCTCATCCACTCCCTCATCATATCACGACTCGACTACTGCAACTCCCTCCTCACTGGCCTGCCTCGCCGCTGGCTATCCCCGCTTCAGTCCATCCTGAATACGGCTGCCAGACTCATTCACCTTTCCAACCAACCGCTCCGCCATCTCCGCCACCCCCCTCTGTCAATCCCTCCACTGACCTCCACCCCCCTCTGCCAATCCCTCCACTGACCTCCTCCCCCCCTCTGCCAATCCCTCCACTGGCCTCCACTCAGTGTCCTCCACCCCCCTCTGCCAATCCCTCCACTGGCCTCCACTCAGTGTCCTCCACCCCCCTCTGCCAATCCCTCCACTGGCTTCCGATTGCCCAACGGATCAAATTCAAAATCCTAACACTGACGTACAAAGCTGTCCACCATACTGCCCCGAACTACATCACCGACCTAATATCCAAGTACCGCCCAACACGCACACTCCGCTCCTCACAAGACCTCCTGCTCTCCAGTTCCCTGGTCTCCTCCTCCCATGCCCGCCTACAGGACTTCTCCAGGGTGTCACCCATCCTCTGGAACTCCCTGCCCCAACCTATCAGACTATCACCTACTCTCCTCTCCTTTAGGCGCACCCTGAAAACCCATCTCTTCAGGAAAGCCTACCCCACCCCCTGCTAACCTGCCGACCTCCTCCACTCTTCCTACCACTCCATCCCCCACAGCCATCTCCTCCTGTACCACCATCCCCTCCCTCCTAGATTGTAAGCTCCAAGGATCAGGGCCTTCGATCCCCTCGTGTATCACATTGTATTGTTACTGTCGCATGTTCTGTCTGTCTCCCATTGTAATGTACAGCGCTGAGCGAACTATCGGCGCTTTATAAATACTGTATAATAATAATAATAATACAATGAGGATGGCAGATTTGTAATATTATATAATATTACCCCCCCCCCCCCCCCGATCAGAGTTCTGTGGAAGTGAACATTACGTGGTGCAGCAGCTGTTATGCAATCTCCAGCAATATCCTGCCTTGCAGTAAAGCGACCTTTCTGTTACTGGTAATGGTGCCACGCCGGACGTCACCGGGGGCTGGTTTATCGTCACTGCGCTCTGCTGCCGTTTCATCACCGAGTGAAATGTCGCCACTAACCAGGAACAGGGGGGCGGAGAGACTGGAATCCATCTCGTTCCCAGACATTTCCGATGTGATTTCATTTTGTGTTCTCAAATGGCATTTTACATATATATATAAAGAGAGAGAGAGAGAGCGGACACGCCCAACCCGCGGCCCGGGGGCCGCGTTCGGCCCTTTGACACTGTGCAGTCCTCGGGGCCCCTGCAGAGAGTAGGCTGTGATTTGGAACTCATTCTAGCCAATGAAGGACAAGGTTTTTTTAGACTTTCTTCTAGTGCAGGGGTCTCCAAACCTTCTAAACAAAGGGCCAGTTTACTGTCCATCCAACCTTAGGGGGGCAGACTGTGGTCAACAGCAGTAGTAAAAATCCTGGTGTCAGTGGGAGCAAACAATACCCCATGTTTGATATTAGAGGGAAGAATTGTACCCCATCATTGGTGTTCGGAGGTGTCATTGGTGTCAGTGGGAGGAATAGTGCCCCATCATTGGTGTCAGTGGGAGGAATAGTGCCCCATCATTGGTGTCAGTGGGAGGAATAGTGCCCCATCATTGGTGTCAGTGGGAGGAATAGTGCCCCATCATTGGTGTCAGTGGGAGGAATAGTGCCCCATCATTGGTGTCAGTGGGAGGAGGATAGTGTGCCCCATCATTGGTGTCAGTGGAAGGAATAGTGCCCCATCATTGGTGTCAGTGGGAGGAATAGTGTGCCCCATCATCGGTGTCAGTGGAAGGAATAGTGTCCCATCATTGGTGTCAGTGGGAGGAATAGTGTCCCATCATTGGTGTCAGTGGGGGGAATAGTGCCCCATCATTGGTGTCAGTGGGGGAGGAATAGTGCCCCATCATTGGTGTCAGTGGGAGGAATAGTGCCCCATCATTGGTGTCTGTGGGGGGAATAGTGTCCCATCATTGGTGTCAGTGGGGGGAATAGTGCCCCATCATTGGTGTCAGTGGGAGGAATAGTGTCCCATCATTGGTGTCAGTGGGAGGAATAGTGCCCCATCATTGGTGTCAGTGAGAGGAATAGTGCCCCATCATTGGTGTCAGTGGGAGGAATAGTGCCCCATCATTGGTGTCAGTGGGGGGAATAGTGCCCCATCATTGGTGTCAGTGGGAGGAATAGCATCTGAACCATTGTATCCATCTGCACCGTTGTATCCAATTGTCACATTCTTTGATGCACCTTAAAAGAATAAAGTTGTGCAGGTATTCCAGTTCAATGCCCATTTGTACTTTATGCACAAATCCCACATTGAAGTCAGGGTAAGTACTACCTTCAGAACAAAAATATTTAAACCCCCCTCTGGCCTCTCCTTCAGTCTTGCACAGATGTACTGGCTCCTCCCCTTCAGTCTTGCACAGGTGTACCGGCTCCTCCCCTTCAGTCTTGCACAGGTGTACTGGCTCCTCCCCTTCAGTCTTGCACAAGTGTACCAGCTGCCTCCCCTTCAGTCTTGCACAGATGTACTGGCTCCTCCCCTTCAGTCTTGCACAGGTATTCTGGCTCCTCCCCTTCAGTCTTGCACAGGTGTACCGGCTCCTCCCCTGGACTGAAATGGCTTCCTCTGATGTCACTGCACACTGTGCATTAAAAGCTGCAGCCAGTCAGATAGAGCTCCGCCTCATTTCCTGGCTGGAGGACGTCCAGCATCATCTAGCACTTTCCTCTCCAGCCTGTTCCTGGCCCCATAACTCCTCCCACTGCTTGCATCAGGACTGAAGGCTCTTGAGAGGAGCAGTGAGGCAGGTTGCTGTGCTGTTTTCAGGATGCTATGTACAGCCCCCTGCCAGCCCTTCCCATTAGCCATGATCTGCCTGCATTGCCTAGAGTAGCACAGAGACCCTAAAATAAGGTATGTAATGAAAATGGAAACATTTTATATCACAATGTCATTAGAATGTTGATGAGGAACCAGGAAAGGCAAAATAGAAGCAGATTAAACTCCAATACATGAAGGAATCAGGAAGAACTGGACACTGCGGGACGCGGCGCTCCTCCTGCGTCACAACATAAATGTTATTATTGGGTGACTGTAGCTGGCAACACCTCGACGTTTACGAAGGATACCCACGTGTGACATCGCCGACACCTGAGTCACCTCGTATTCCAGGATGAGAAATCCCAGCATTCATACCTCCTCCGTCCTCAGGCTGTATGAAGGACAATTCACTAACATTCATCTCGCCATAATCAACGGCGGCCATCTTTTGTCACTTGTCATTGTCTCTAAAGAACTGTTGTCTTCATGCTTCATTCACAATATTTCCTGCGATTTGAGGGAGACAATGTTGCATCTGATCAGACCAAAGTCGATCTAGGCTTCATTCACACTTCACAATCGTGTGATTTTACACTGCGACTTGATGTGACTTTGAGGCGTCTTTGGATGAGCGCGGTTTATAAACAATGTTACTTTGTATCTCTCCATCTCCCGTCTGATCGATGTTTATAAACAATGTTACTTTGTATCTCTCCATCTCCCGTCTGATCGATGTTTATAAACAATGTTACTTTGTATCTCTCCATCTCCCATCTGATCGATGTTTATAAACAATGTTACTTTGTATCTCTCTATTCCCGTCTGATCGATGTTTATAAACAATGTTACTTTGTATCTCTCCATCTCCCGTCTGATCGATGTTTATAAACAATGTTACTTTGTATCTCTCTATTCCCGTCTGATCGATGTTTATAAACAATGTTACTTTGTATCTCTCCATCTCCCGTCTGATCGATGTTTATAAACAATGTTACTTTGTATCTCTCTATCTCCCATCTGATCGATGTTTATAAACAATGTTACTTTGTATCTCTCTATCTCCCGTCTGATCGATGTTTATAAACAATGTTACTTTGTATCTCTCTATCTCCCGTCTGATCGATGTTTATAAACAATGTTACTTTGTATCTCTATCTCCCGTCTGATCGATGTTTATAAACAATGTTACTTTGTATCTTCCTATCTCCCATCTGATCGATGTTTATAAACAATGTTACTTTGTATCTCTCTATCTCCTGTCTGATCGATGTTTATAAACAATGTTACTTTGTATCTCTCCATACTTTGTATCTCTCATCTCCCGTCTGAGCGATGTTTATAAACAATGTTACTTTGTATCTCTCCATCTCCCGTCTGATCGATGTTTATAAACAATGTTACTTTGTATCTCTCCATCTCCCGTCTGATCGATGTTTATAAACAATGTTACTTTGTATCTCTCTATCTCCCGTCTGATCGATGTTTATAAACAATGTTACTTTGTATCTCTCCATCTCCCGTCTGAGCGATGTTTATAAACAATGTTCCTTTTATCTCTCTATCTCCCGTCTGATCGATGTTTATAAACAATGTTACTTTGTATCTCTCTATCTCCCGTCTGAGCGATGTTTATAAACAATGTTACTTTGTATCTCTATCTCCCGTCTGATCGATGTTTATAAACAATGTTACTTTGTATCTCTATCTCCTGTCTGATCGATGTTTATATACATTGTTACTTTGTATGTCTCTATCTCCCGTCTGATCGATGTTTATAAAACAATGTTACTTTGTATCTCTATCTCCCGTCTGATCGATGTATATAAACAATGTTACTTTGTATCTCTATCTCCCGTCTGATCGATGTTTATATACATTGTTACTTTGTATGTCTCTATCTCCCGTCTGATCGATGTATATAAACAATGTGACCTGTTGTTCAGCACAACGCATGGTAACCCAACGCGGGGCACTGAGTTGCGCCATTTTGGAGCAATGCCAGTATGTTCCTTTCAGTGGGTGGCACACACACAATATCGCAGCACGCTAGGATGCCAAGGTTTGAAGTACTCCTCAATTTTTAAACTTTGTTTCTTTTTTACATTTTTATTTTTTTTATTTGTTAATTTTTTATTTTAGCGTTTATTTATTTATTTTTTTAGCAAATTAAAAAAATAACAAAATGAAAACAAAAAAGAAGAGTTGCTTTCATGTGTAAACAGGTTTGCAATGGTTTGTACCAGAATCTATAATCCTTCTAAATAGGACGAATGATAGAACATAATATATAACCACGAGATGCCAAATCACATACATGGGGGGCGCAGCTGCAGGCATCGTCCCGGTGGAGCCAGCGATCGGCTCTCTAGGAATAGGAATTACTAACTAGTAGCTGGATCGGGGATATTCCACAACCCCCCCCCCCCCCCCCCCCCCCCCCCCCCCCCCCCCCCCCCCCGCTGTCTTCCATGACCTAAATAGCCTGACCCATCGCACCGGGAGACCCTACCGATCAGACGGAACTTCCACCGACTGATCATAGAGCCGAATAAAGAGCAGAACCTCTGTGGATATATATATACAGTGAAGGAAATGCGTAGTTGCTCCCCTGCTGATGCTGAATGTTCGCCCCTCACACAGAAATGATCGGTCTAACAATGGAATGTTTGCCCCTCACACAGAAATGATCGGTCTAACAATGGAATGTTTGCCCCTCACACAGAAATGATCGGTCTAACAATGGAATGTTGGCCCCTCACACAGAAATGATCGGTCTAACAATGGAATGTTCGGTGTAACACTGAGAGACAGAATACAACAACAAATTCAGCAAAAATGCGTCTAACAAATGATGACTGATCTGCATGTTCATGAGGGAAAGAAGGATTTGATCCCCTTCACAAAACATGACTTAGTACCAGAGGCGGACTGACCATTTGGAAACTCGGGCACTGCCCAAGGGCCCAGGGTCAGTAGGGGCCCCATGAGATGCCCCTGGTACCTTTTTAATAGGCTTTTTTGAGTTTGGGCGAGGACACAGGGGCCCCATGATCCCCTATTGCCCGGGGGCCCCATGAGTTGTCAGTCCGCCCCTGCTTAGTACTTGGTGGCAAATCCCTTCACAGAGGTCAGACGTTTCCTGGAGTTGGCCCCCAGGTTTGCATACACCCCAGGAGGGATTTTGGCCCACTCCTCTTGGCATATCCTCTCCAAGTCATTAAGGTTCGGTGGCTGACGTCTGGCATGTGCTGACCCCGCCCTGTCATGTGACGTGGCCTACCACTTGGTGGCTGAGTGGCTGTTGTTCCCAGTTGCTTCCACTTTGTTATAATCCCACTAACAGTTGAGCGTGGAATATTTAGTAGCCAGGAAATGTCACGGATGGACTTATTGCACAGGTGGCCACCTATCACGGGACCACGCTTGGAGTCACTGAGCTCCTGAGAGCGACCCATTCTTTCACCAATGTTTGTAGAAGCCGTCTGCATGCCTATGGGCTTGATTGTATACACCTGTGTCCATGGAGGGGATTGGAACACCTGAATCACATGATATGGAGGGGATTGGAACACCGGAATCACATGATTGGGAGGGGATTGGAACACCTGAATAACATGATATGGAGGGGATTGGAACACCTGAATCACATGATATGGAGGGAATTGGAACACCTGAATCACATGATTGGGAGGGGATTGGAACACCTGAATCACATGATATGGATTGGGGATTGGAACACACCTGAATCACATGATATGGAGGGAATTGGAACACCTGAATCACATGATATGGAGGGGATTGGAACACCTGAATCACATGATATGGAGGGAATTGGAACACCTGAATCACATGATATGGAGGGGATTGGAACACCTGAATCACATGATTGGGGGGATTGGGATATGGAGGGGATTGGAACACCTGAATCACATGATATGGAGGGGATTGGAACACCTGAATCACATGACTGGAGGGGATTGGAACACCTGAATCACATGACTGGGAGGGGATTGGAACACCTGAATCACATGATTGGGAGGGCGGGGCCAATATTTTTCCCAATATAGTGTATATTTATATATATAACCAGAAGCAATGACCTGAAAATCACTTCTGTTTTACTTGGATATAAACGGCTCCATTTTTTAAAAAAAGAAAAGCACCTGGTGACACCCATCTTGAGGTGATGAAATGCTTTTAAGGACAGAGGAGGGATCTGGGGTTTTATGGACCCCCATATCTCTCTATAAAGAGGACCTGTCACTGCCTGTTGCTGTCTCAGGGGATGTTTACATTCCTTGTGACAACAATAAAAGTGATAAAAAAAAAAAAAAGGAAAGCAACAGTGTAAAAATAAACATTAAAAAATTAAGAATTGAGGTGCCCCCTGCCCCCCCCCCTGTGCTCACACCCAAAGGTGAATGCATGCATCGGCCCCGCACACACACAGGCAGCGGTGGTCCCACACATGTGCGGTACCACCGCAGACATCAGACCGTGGCCAGCAGACCTCCTCTGTAAATCTAAAGTGTTCACCTATAAAGGCTTTTAAAGCGTCACCTTCGGATCAGGGGCGGACTGAGCATTCGAGCACTCGGGTACTGTAGGGTCAGTAGGGGGCCCCATGAGATGTCCCTAGTACCTTTCATTGGCTTTTTCATTGGATTTTTTGGGTGTGGGCAATGACACAGGGGCCCCATGATAATCTAATGCCCAGGGGCCCCATGAGTTGTCAGTCTGCCCCTGCTTCGGATAGCTATTCAAAGTTGTACTTGAACAGGGGCGGACTGACCATTTGGAAACTCGGGCACTGCCTGAGGGCCCAGGGTCAGTAGGGGGTCCCATGAAATGCCCCTGGTACCTTTCATAGGCTTTTTTGGGTGTGGGTGAGGACACAGGGGCCCCATGATCCCCTATTGCCTGGGGGACCCATGAGTTGTCAGTCCGCCCCTGTACTTGAATAGCTGCATTGGGGAGCAGTGGAGACACTTGGGGGTGTAATGGGCAGATGTGATGTTGAGCCTCCATGATTGAAAGAACAGAAATCCAATGAATGAAAGAGGCGGGGCCAGGGACAGTTAGGCTGAGGAGGAAAGGGCTAGATGATGCTGGATGTCCTCCAGCCAGGAAATGAGGTGGAGCTCTATCTGACTGGCTGCAGCTTCTGATGCACATTGTGAGAAGCTCACAGTGTGCGGTGACATCAGAGGAAGCCGTTTCATTCTCGGAGAGGAGCCGGTACACCTGTGCGAGTCTGAAGGTTCAGATGAGATAAAAGCGGAGTTTTCCTTCCAGTGGTTGTACCTGCAGGGACCCCGGGTGGACCGGGCGGGTGGACCGGACCGGTGGGCGGGCGGATGGACCGGGGGGGTGGTGGATCGGGCGGGTGGGACCGGCGGGTGGACCGGGCGGGTCGGTGGATCGGGCGGGTGGATCGGGCGGGTGGACCGGGCGGGTGGGGTGGACCGGGCGGATGGATTGGACGGATGGACCGGGCGGGCGGGTGGACGGGCGGGCGGCACCATTGCACATCCATCTTTCTCTGTGTGGTTGATGCGTTCAGACACCTGATTTCACAAGAGCAAAAAAAAATGCTGGTGGATATTTCACATTGACAGATGATTGCTATCTGGTGCAGACTGAAATGCGGGGAATGAGGAGCCGGTGGATCTCCTGCGGCGATGTCTGTCTGTCTCGCTCTGGCACATCCATTGGCTGAAGGCTAATTCTTGTCACATTGCGGAGTATTCCCGGAGTGAGTGTGCGCCAACAGCGGCATCTTACAGGAGGCAGAACACACATCTGATCTCTGCAACTTAAAGTGCATGTCCTTTCCTTAAAGGGTATGTCCTCCCCGTTAAAGTGTATGTCCCTTAATAAACTGTATATCCCTTCTAAAAAGGGTATGCCCCCTATTAAAGTGTATATTCCTTCCTTAAAGGGTATGTCCCTTAATAAAGTGTATATCCCTTCTCTAAAAAGGGTATGCCCCCTATTAAAGTGTATGTTCCTTCCTTAAAGGGTATGTCCTTTAATAAAGTGTATATCCCTTCTAAAAAGGGTATGTCCCAATTAAAGTGTATGTCCCTTCCTTACAGGTTATGTCCTTTAATAAAATGTATATCCCTTCTAAAAAGGGTATGCCCCTATTAAAGCGTATGTTCCTTCCTTAAAGGGTATGTCCCTTATTAAAGTGTGTATCCCTTCTAAAAAGGGTATGCTCCCTATTAAAGTGTATGTCCCTTCCTTAAAAGGTATTTCCCTTATTAAAGTGTATATCCCTTCTTTAAAGGGTATGTCCCAATTAAAGTGTATGTCCCTTCCTTAAAGTGTATTTTCCCCATTAAAGTATATGTCCCTTCCTTAAAGGATATTATTATATTATATTATACAGGATGTTTATAGCGCCAACAGTTTGCGCAGCACTTTACAATATGAAGTCAGACATGACAGTTACAATACAATTTGGTACAAGAGAAAACAGAGGGCCCGGCTAGTTAAAGCTTACAATCTAGGACTGTCCCCCATTAAAGTGTATGCCCCCTCCTTAAAGGGTATGTCCCTTATTAAAGCATATATCCCTTCTTTAAAGAGTATGTCTCTCATTAAAGTGTATGTCCCTTCCTTACAGGCTATGTCCCATATGAAAGTGTACAGTATGTCCCAGAAGTGAGTCCCCCCTCCCCCGGACTGTATATAATGCATATATATATATATATATATATATATACAGTATCTCCCAAAAGTGAGTCCCCCCCCTCCCCCGGACTGTATATAATGTATATATATATATACAGTATCTCCCAGAAGTGAGTCCCCCCCTCCCCCGGACTGTATACAATGTATATATATATGAGTCCCCCCCCTCACATTTGTGTCAATATTTGATTCTCTCTTTTCATGTGACAACACTGAAGAAATGACACTTTGCTACAATGTGACGTAGTCAGTGTACAGTTTGTATAACATGGAAATTTGCTGTCCCCTCAAAATAGCTCAACACACCGCCATTAATGTCTAAACCAGCCGGCAACAAAAGTGAGTCCCCCCCTAAGTGACAAGGTCCAAATTGGGCCCAATGAGCCATTTTCCCTCCCCGGGGTCATGTGACTCGTTGGTGTTACAAGGTCTCAGGTGTGAATGGGGAGCGGGGGGGTTACATTTGGTGTTATCGCTCTCACTCATACTGGTCACTGGAAGTTCAGCATGGCACCTCATGGCAAAGAACTCTCTGAGGATCTGAAAAAGAATTGTTGTCTACATAAAGATGGCCGAGGCTATAAGAAGATTGCCAAGACCCTGAAACTGAGCTGCAGCACGGTGGCCAAGACCATACAGCGGTGTAACAGGACAGGTTCCCCTCAGAACAGGCCTCACCATGGTCCACCAAAGAAGTTGAGTGTACGTGATCAGCGTCATATCCAGAGGTTGTCTTTGGGAAATAGACGTATGAGTGCTGCCAGCATTGCTGCAGAGGGTGAAGGGGTGGGGGGGGGGGGGTCAGCCTGTCAGTGGGGCCAGCATTGCTGCAGAGGGTGAAGGGGTGGGGGGTCAGCCTGTCAGTGGGGCCAGCATTGCTGCAGAGGGTGAAGGGGTGGGGGGGGTCAGCCTGTCAAGTGCTCAGACCATACGCCGCACACTGCATCACATTGGTCTGCATGGCTGTGGTCCCAGAAGGAAGATTCTTCTAAAGATGATGACCAAGAAAGCCGCAAACAGTTTGCTGAAGACCAGCAGACTAAGGACATGGATTACTGGAACCATCCTGTGGTCTGATGACACCAAGATACACTGATTGGGTTCAGATGGTGTCAGGCGTGTGTGGCGGCAACCAGGTGAGGAGTACAAAGACAAGTGTGTCTTGCCTACAGTCAAGCATGGTGGTGGGGGGTGTCATGGTCTGGGGCCCCATGGTGGTGGGAGTGTCATGGTCTGGGGCTGCATGGTGGTGGGAGTGTCATGGTCTGGGGGCCCCATGGTGGTGGGAGTGTCATGGTCTGGAGCCCCATGGTGGTGGGAGTGTCATGGTCTGGGGCTGCATGAGTGCTGCCGGCACTGGGGGGCTACAGTTCATTGAGGGAACCATGAATGCCAACATGTACTGTGACATACTGAAGCAGAGCGTGATCCCCTCCCCTTCAGAGACTGGGGCCGCAGGGCAGTATTCCAACATAACGACCCCAAACACACCTCCAAGACCACCACTGCCTTGCTAAAGAAGCTGAGGGTGAAGGTGATGGACTGGCCAAGCATGTCTCCAGACCTGAACCCTATTGGGCATCTGTGGGGCACATCCTCAAACGGTCAAGGAGTGGAAGACGGAAGGTGGAGGAGCACAAGGTCTCTAACATCCACCAGCTCCGTGATGTCGTCATGGAGGAGTGGAAGAGGACTCCAGTGGCAACCTGTGAAGCTCTGGTGACCTCCATGCCCAAGAGAGTGAAGGCAGTGCTGGAAAATAATGGCGGCCACACAAAATATTGACACTTTGGGCCCAATTTGGACCTTGTCACTTAGGGGTGGAGTCACTTTTGTTGCCGGCTGTTTAGACATTAATGGCGGTGTGTTGAGTTATTTTGAGGGGACAGCAAATTTCCATGTTATACAAGCTGTACACTGACTACGTCACATTGTAGCAAAGTGTCATTTCTTCAGTGTTGTCACATGAAAAGAGAGAATCAAATATTTAAAAAAATGTGAGGGGGGAGGGCTCACTATATATATACATTGTATACAGTCTGGGGGAGGGGTGCACTCACTTCTGGGAGATACTGTATATATATATGCAGTATCTATATATATTATAAAGTGGAAGGGAAGGGACATACCCTTTAAGGAGGGGACATACACTTTAATGGGGGACAGTCCTAGATTGTAAGCTCTACGAGCCGGGCCCTCTGTTTCCTCTTGTACCAAATTGTGTTGTCACATGAAAAGATATAATAAAACATTTACAAAAATGTAAGGGTTGTACTCACTTCTGGGAGATACTTTATATCCCTTCCTTAAAGGGTATGTCCCTTATTTATGTCTAGATTCCTTCTTTAAAGGGTATGTCTCCCATTAAAGTGTATGTCCTTTCTTTAAAGGGTATGTCCCCCATTAAAGTTTATGTCCCTTCCTTAAAGGGTATGTCCCCATTAAAGTGTATGTCCTTTCTTTAAAATGTCCCTTCCCCTAAAGGGTATGTTTCCCCATTAAAGTGTATGCCTCTTCTTTAAAGGGTATGTCCCCATTAAAGTGTATGTCACCCCCTTAAATTGCATGTCCCCCCCAATCAATAAACGTCTCTATTGGCTCTATTTCAGTCTGCTGAATATATAATTGAAATCCTTTTGTTACATTTGTTCAAGAACTGCGACCCTGTTGATCCTGTGCAGTCTGTTATCAAACAGTGTTCCCAACCTGTTCTGTTCAACTCTTTGAACTACAGAGCACCTCCCACCTATGTCATGGAGTAGAGAAGGATGGGAAGGTGTTGGGCAGTCTAAACACTTCCAATACCCTAAAGTCGGGCAGTTTGGGCAGTCTAAAACACTTCCAATCCTAAGGTGACAACATTGCTACTCCATAGAGTATGGCAAGTGAGAGTTGTCACTTCAGGACAAGAAAACACACTAAAGATGAATTTCAGGTATGAATAATTTATACAAAGTTCCATTGTTCCAGCTTGGATCAAATATGTATATACTAGACCTGTGGGATTCTCTAGAAGCTGGAAATCACTGGAGTAGACGCTGCTACTACACTGCTACTACACTGCTACTACACGGCTACTACACGGCTACTACACTGCTACTACACTGCTACTACACGGCTACTACACTGCATCTACACTACTACTACACGGCTATTACACTGCTACTACACTACTACTACACGGCTACTACACTGCTACTACACTGCTACTACACGGCTACTACTGTGCTACTACACTGCTACTACACTGCTACTACACGGCTACTACACTGCTACTACACTGCTACTACACTGCTACTACACGGCTACTACACTGCTACTACACTGCTACTACACGGCTATTACACACTGCTACTACACTGCTACTACACGGCTATTACACTGCTACTACACTACTACTACACGGCTATTACACTGCTACTACACTACTACTACATGGCTACTACAGCATTACCACACAGCTACTACACCATTACTGCACTAATATTGCACAGCTACTACACCTCTAATACATGGCTACCCCAACATCAGTGGGAATGACCCCTAACTCACATACAGTTCGATCTTGCAATTTTTTTTTTTTTTTTTGCAACCTTATGAATTATAAAATGTATAAAACATTTATAACATGAAAGTTTTATTTCATATAATTATATAATATTGAGATAACTTTTTATGGGAATTTGGTATTGCTGTGTTATCTTCTGTATTTCTCTCTTCAACTTTCTCCCCATCTCTGCTTCTTTTCTTTTTCTTTCTTTCTTTCTTTTTTTTTCTTTCTTTTTTTTTTTTTTTTTTTTTTCTTTCTTTCTTTCTTTCTTTTTTTCTTTCTTTCTTTTTCTTTCTTTCTTTCTTTCTTTCTTTCTTTCTTTCTTTTCTTTCTTTCTTTCTTTCTTTCTTTCTCTATCTTTTTCTCCCTTTCTCTCTCTCTTTCTTTCTCCCTTTCTCTCTCCCCCTCCCCCCCTCTCTCTCTTTCTTTCCTATTTTTAGTATCGCTCCCTCTTTATACACTGACGATCTATTATTAGAACACAGTAATACTCATTATTTTTGGCTGGCGATGTTGGAATGCACTCACTGCCCCCTTAGTACATAAGTATTATAGTATGACGGTGATGCTTGCCTCTGCACACAGCTGGACCCACATGTGGGTGGTCATGTGACCTGTCCTTGCTGTCGGGGCAGATTTGATGGGGACGTGACGCACCCGCAGATCTGCTGTGGCAAGGACTTTTCTTGCAGATAGGCTTTGTTTCTGGGAGGAAGTGATGAGGGATTCGGCTTATTATAGCTTGTGGTTTGACGATAATATATTTTTTTTTTTTTTTATTGAAGGAATTTATAGAAAAGAAAAGGAAATGGTCAGTTCACATTATCACCTGCTTTACAACCCATAAAAATGTCTGGGCTTCCATTTATGGGCAAAACACAGAGCCGAGACATATCCAGGGCCGTGTGCTTTACCATACATTCATTAAACCATGGAAGCCTTTAAAATGACAGACATTAAATCCTCTCTCCGGCCTCCCCTTCAGTCTTGCACAGGTGTACTGGCTCCTCCCCTTCAGTCTTGCACAGGTGTACTGGCTCCTCCCCTTCAGCCTTGCACAGGTGTCCCATTGGCTCCTCCCCTTCAGTCTTGCACAGGTGTCCCGGCTCCTCCCCTTCAGTCTTGCACAGGTGTACCGGCTCCTTCCCCTCCAGTCTTGCACAAGTGTACTGGCTCCTCCCCTTCACTCTTGCACAGGTGTCCCTGGCTCCTCCCCTTCAGTCTTGCACAGTTGTGTCCCCCAGTCTTGCACAGGTATACCGGCTCCTCCCTTCAGTCTTGCACAGGTGTACCAGCTCCTCCCCTTCAGTCTTGCACAGGTGCACAGGCTCCTCCCCTTCAGTCTTGCACAGTTGTACTGGCTCCTCCCCTTCAGTCTTGCACAGGTATACCGGCTCCTCCCCTTCAGTCTTGCACAGGTGTACTGGCTCCTCCCCTGGACTGAAATGGCTTCCTCTTATGTCACTGCACACTGGGAGCTTCTTACAGAGGAAAGAGGAGAAAGGAGGAGAGGAGAGGATAAGGGAGGAGAGGAGAGAAGAGAAGAGTGATTAGGTGAGAAGAGAAGGGAGGGGAGCCAATGGTAGAAGAGGAGGGGATCGGAAGGAAGGATAGGATTGAGAGAGATGAGGAGAGAGATAGTGATGAGAGGGAAAGAGAGGAGAGGAGGGGGAAGGAGAGGAGAAGATAGGAGAGGAGAAAGGAGGAGAGGAGAGTGAGTAGGTGAGAAGAGAAGGGAGGAGAGCAAATGGTAGAAGAGGAGGGAATCAGATGGAAGGGGAGGAGAGAGAGATAAGGAGAGAGGAGAGAGATAGAGAGGGGAGGAGAGGAGAAAGGAAGAAAGAAGAGGAGAAAGGAGGAGAGGAGAAGTGAGGAGAGGAGGAGAAGGAGAGGAGAGAGAGAGAAGAGTGAGTAGGTGAGAAGAGAAGGGAGGAGAGCAAATGGAAGAAGAGGAGGGGATTGGATGGAAGAGAGGAGAGCAGAGATGAGGAGAGAGATGGAGGGAGGAGAGGAGAAGAGAGGAGAGGAGAGAGAAGAGAGGAGAGGAGAGGAGAAGAAGGAGAAGAGAGAGAGGAGAAGGAAAGAAAGAAGAGGAGAAAGGAGAAGAGGCGAGGGGAGGAGAGGAGAAGATTGAAGAGAAGGGAAGAAAGAAGAGGAGAAAGGAGAAGAGGCGAGGGGAGGAGAGGAGAAGATAGAAGAGAAGGGAAGAAAGAAGAGGAGAAAGCAGGAGAGAGAGGAGAGGAGTAGTGAGAGAAAAAGAGGAGAGAAAAGAAAGGAAAGGAAAAAGGAGGAGAAGAGAGGAGAGGAAAGGAGAAGAGAGGAGAGAAGGAGAAGAGAGGAGAGGAAAGGAAGTTGAGGAAAGGAGATAAAGGAAGAGGATGATACATATATACAGACAGAGATAGATGGAAGTCAGGTCTGTCCCGGCATGGACCGGTTCTGGTACATGAAGGGTGAACACAGTTGGCTGATCCGATGGTTCTGGCTCCGGGGCATTCCTCCAGGAGATGGAGGTGTGGGAGTCACACATGGTCTCTTTTCTAAAATAAACCCCCAGAACCAGCAGAGCAGATGGGAGTCCACAGCCAGGGTGTGGGAGGCAATATTCACACTCTGTGTTTTCCCTTCTTATTGGGGGAAATGATCTGTGAGATCTGTGATCTGTGTGATGTCCATCCTGGAGAATCAATGGTCACATGACCTCCGCCAGCATCCCTCGCAGATTCTCCCATAGACTGGATATATTCAGATAAAAATCGTCACGATGTTTTCAGACCGATCTGTTGGCTGTAATCTTCCTTCTTCATGTCACCTTCCCACCAGGCTGTGCGCACCGCTTCATGCATTGAGTCTGGGAGTGCCAGCACTGGCTGAGGGCCGATAGACGGGGTGACACCACACACCACTACGTGTTCTATGCAATCCCAATCTTGTCTGTCACCATGGAACTGACCCAACTCCGGGAATTAGCAAAAACACTGATGGAAATGGGTTATATAGATGTGAGAGGACTGAACATGGGCATCTGAACACCAGTGTTGGGGCTTATTTACCAACATATAGAAACCATTCCCTCCACTGGCATCAAAGATAGGACACCATTCCTTCCATGACACCAATGATGGGGCACTATTCCTCCCACTGACACCAATGATGGGGTACTATTCCTCCCACTGACACCAATGATGGGGCACTATTCCTCAATGATGGGGCCACTGACACCAATGATGGGACACTATTCCTCCCACTGACACCAATGATGGGGCACTATTCCTCCCACTGACACCAATGATGGGGTACTATTCCTCCCACTGACACCAATGATGGGCACTATTCCTCCCACTGGCACTATTCCTCCCACTGACACCAATGATGGGGCACTATTCCTCCCACTGACACCAATGATGGGGCACTATTCCTCCCACTGACACCAATGATGGGACACTATTCCTCCCACTAACACCAATGATGGGGCACTATTCCTCCCACTGACACGCCCAATGATTTCCACTGACACCAATGATGGGGCACTATTTCTCCCACTGACACCAATGATGGGGCACTATTCCTCCCACTGACACCAATGATGGGGCACTGATTGATGGGGCACTATTCCTCCCACTGACACCAATGATGGGGCACTATTCCTAGACCCACTGATACCAATGATGGGGCACTATTCCTCCCACTGACACCAATGATGGGGCACTATTCCTCCCACTGACACCAATGATGGGGCACTATTCCTCCCACTGACACCAATGATGGGGCACTATTCCTCCCACTGACACCAATGATGGGGCACTATTCCTCCCACTGACAGCAATGATGGGGCACTATTCCTCCCACTGACACCAATGATGGGGCACTATTCCTCCCACTGACACCAATGATGGGGGATTCCTCCCACTATTCCTCCCACTGACACCAATGATGGGGCACTATTTCCTCCCACTGACACCAATGATGGGGCACTATTCCTCCCACTGACATCAAGGACCATAGGGCAGATTCGCTCACCAGTGACCCTGCAGCATTTTTTTTGCATGAACTATTCCTGAGGTCTGAGGTCTCCGGCTCTTAAGTTTTTTTTCTTTCACACAAATGTTATGTAGGCATCCAGAATCTCTCCTATTCCTATCCACGGTGAGGGTTCAACGCCGGATTCCAGCCTCTCCTCCATGCAGGAACACGTGTCGTCAGGTGAAAGCACCACCCAGGGGAGTGACATATAGGGGGGCTTATTCACTAAAACTGGAGAGTGTGAAATCTGGGGCAGCTCTGCATAGAGACCAATCAGCTTCCAGGTTTTACTGTCAAAGCTTCATTGAACAAGCAGGAGGTAGAAGCTGATTGGCTGCCGTGATTCTGAGTGCTCCAGTGTTAGTAAATCTCCCCCAATATTTTTTTTTTTACAACTCCCGCTGATCCTGCCGCCCTCCCTTCTCTGGAAAGCGTTTCCTGTAATCAAAGGTGAGCTGTAAGAAACACAAACTGAGACCTGAACCTTGTGAATCTGGGTGACAGGACGCGTCTGCCCTCCAATCAGAATGCTTCAATCCCATCACTCCACAGAACGAGCGATTCTAACACCAGCTGCAAGCTCTAATCGCCTCGTTCCCACAGGCATCGTTGCCCAATCCTCACATGGAATGTCTCTCTTACACATGTGATTTGACGTGTGCTTTGCAGATTCCGTCGCAGGTGAAAGACATTCTCCAGCTTCTTCCGTCCAATCAGAATGCAGGAATGTAGCGGCTTTCTTCGAGGATGTGCATCCTGTTCCACATGTAGCATGCCTTAGGTATGACGGGACGTGGTGTCACCTCTGTGGAATACGAAGCATGCCGCAGGTGATCGTCTCACGCCCAATTCCAGAAACGTGCCTGGAATAAATGGACTCTTTCACAAGAAGTCTCGCATTGCAGCAGTTAAAGGCGATCCAAACGCCATCACTACCAGCTACAACCTGTAACAGTGTTCCTGAACCCGCAACAGTGAAATCGGTCTGTAGATGCAGGAAAGCATGCTGGTTATACTCACTGTGGAACCTAAGGGGTTAATCCTCCGCCTTGTGTAAAAAAGCTGTTTGATCCTGTCTTCTCTGATCCTCCCCTTCTTCTGGTGTCCCCCTCTTATCTCCTGATAAGACATATCATGTGGAGACACTCTGCACATGCTCGGTTTGGTGTATATTCCTAGAGAGGTGTTTTTTTTTTCTTGGGAGAGTGCATGTGATCAGCACAAGGCCAATCAGCACTGTTCAGATAGAGGGTCAGGGGTCCTGCATTCAGAGCAAAAATAAAACTCCACCTACAGGCTTTAACCAGAGCTCTGCTAGACACTGATAGAAGTCACAAGACTGCTATATACTGCTGATGAGAAAAGGGATTTAGCAGTTTATACTAAAATAATTGCATTTCCATGTTCTGTGTACTGTGGGAGACCGGATATAGTGAATGCGGGGTCCGGGGAGAGCGGATATAGTGAATGCGGGGTCCGGGGAGAGCGGATATAGTGAATGCGGGGTCCGGGGAGAGCGGATATAGTGAATGCGGGGTCCGGGGAGAGCGGATATAGTGAATGCGGGGTCCGGGGCAGGGGCGGACTGACCATTCGAGCACTCGGGCACTGCCCGAGGGCCCAGGGTCAGTAGGGAGCCCCATGAAATGCCCCTGGTACCTTTTTTATAGGCTTTTTTGGGTGTGCTTTGAGTGTCGGCAAGGACACAGGGGCCCCATGATCCCCTATTGCCCGGGGGCCCCATGAGTTGTCAGTCCGCCCCTGGTCCGGGGAGAGCAAATATAGTGAATGCGGAGTCCATGGAGAGCAGATATAGTGAATGAGGGGTCCGGGGAGAGCGGATATAGTGAATGCGGGGTCCGGGGAGAGCGGATATAGTGAATGCGGGGTTCGGGAAGAGCGGATATAGTGAATGCGGGGTCCGGGGAGAGCGGATATAGTGAATGCGGGGTCCGGGGAGAGCGGATATAGTGAGTGCGGGGTCCGGGGAGAGCGGATATAGCGAATGCGGGGTCCGGGGACAGCGGATATAGCGAATGCGGGGTCCGGGGAGAGCGGATATAGTGAATGCGGGGTCCGGGGAGAGCGGATATAGTGAATGCAGGGTCCGGGGAGAGAGGATATAGTGAATGCGGGGTCCGGGGAGAGCGGATATAGTGAATGCAGGGTTCGGGGAGAGGGATATAGTGAATGCAGGGTCCGGGGAGAGAGGATATAGTGAATGCGGGGTCCGGGGAGAGCGGATATAGTGAATGCAGGGTCCGGGGAGAGAGGATATAGTGAATGCGGGGTCCGGGGAGAGCGGATATAGTGAATGCAGGGTCCGGGGAGAGAGGATATAGTGAATGCGGGGTCCGGGGAGAGAGGATATAGTGAATGCGGGGTCCGGGGAGAGCGGATATAGTGAATGCGGGGTCCAGGGAGAGCGGATATAGTGAATGCGGGGTCCGGGGAGAGAGGATATAGTGAATGCGGGGTCCGGGGGTTTAGTAACACTTATTGTCCTTTCAGTTGTGTTCAAGATTTTTAAATCTTCAGCCTTCAGTAGCGGTAGGTTCGCTCGCTGTGCGTGTGCGCATGCAGTTCCGTGTGTTTCTGCGCATCGCATATAGGGCAACCCAGGCAGTTCAATGAGCTGCCCTATGCTCAAAAAAGGCGCAAAAGAAGTCCCTGACCCAGGGCCGTCTTTAAGGAGGGGCAAAAGAGGACAGCTGCACTGGGCCCAGTCATTGTGGTGGGGCCCAAAGCAGCTGCTCCTTACTTGCCAAATGTCCTGGTTTACATTCCCTTGTCCCTTGAATTCTTCGTCCCGGGTTGTGTCTGATATCTCAGTGTGAAGTGATGTCACTTATACTACCCAGCTCTATGCTATTGCCGTGTACAGATGACTCACGTGTGCAGACCGTGTCAGCATTCACATGTAACTAGAGGCGGCAATGTGGCATTCATATGTATATTATGCCCCCCCAGGTTCCAGCTATGGACACCTCTGCTGGTGATCAGTGTAAATCCCCCATCATTGGTCATCAGTTGTAATCCCCCCTAACATTGGTGGTCGGTGTAGACTTGTCACCTCCCATCCCCATCCAGCACTGCCACTGATCCCATCCCCCCATCCGCACTGTCACTCATCTGATCCCCCCAGCACTTCCACTTATCCTATTCTCTCCACCACTGCCACTGATCCCATCAACTCTCCGCACAGCACAGCAACTGATAACCCCCCCCCCCCCCCAGCACTGCCATTGATCCAAGGAAGGAGTCCTAGGAGTTTTCTGTCTATTGGTGGGTCCCCTCACCTTCCCAGTCCATGGTGTGCAGGCAGTGAGGAGATGATGTGCTGTAACCTCAGCAAGCAATCAGTGAGTGGTAAGGATTTGCAGTAACCTCTAGCAACCAGGGGGCGAGCAAAAATGATGTGCAGTAACCTCTAGCAACCAGTGGGTGAGCGGCAATGATGTGCTGTAACCTCTAACAACTAATCAGTGAGCAATAAAAATGTGCAGTAACCTCTAGCAACCAACCAACCAGTGACCGGTAATGATGTGCAGTAACCTCTAGCAACCAACCAGTGATCGGTAATGATGTGCTGTAACTTCTAGCAACCAATCATTCCCGTGTACCTTGAAGTCTTCGTCCCGGGCCTGGGCTGTGAAGTCTGTCATATCTACCCAGCTCTGTCCTATTGTGAAGTGACTCCCGTGTGTCACTTATGCAATGTGGCATTCATATGTATATTATGCCCCCCCCCCAGGTTCTAGCCTCTGACACCACATCCGCACCAAAATAGTGCAGGACCCTTTTTGGGTCCACACCAGAATCGGATCGCACGGGTATTCACACCTATGTGATTCGATTCTGCACATCGCACCGCATTTTGCGAACTGATTTTGGGGTGTCATTAACATACAGACCCGCAGCGGTTCGCATGAACGGAAATCGCACAGAAAACACTGCAAATTCTGCACCGCATCGGTGTGAACCCGGGCTTGATATCACTTTCATGTCACTCCTACCAATCACAAAAGTAGCAAAAATGTGGCGGAAAAATCCCTAATTTTGGGAGAATGAAAACGGCCATTTTTTCTGCTCCTTAGACCCTACGAAGGACTTCAGCTGCCAGGAAATGAGCATTTTCAGAACACGAATTGTCAGCCCGTGCGTTTTGTGTATTTTTATGACAGGTGCCCTTTGAAGGGGAATGTTCGTGTAGATCGCTCTTTTTATTTTTAGTTTCTTTGTATTTGTCAGGAGATGTATTTTTAGGATCCGATGAACCCGCTGACCCGCTGAGTAAGCTGTGGTTGGTGAAGATGAATCCAGCACCCCGAGCAGAAGGACAGAAATCATTAGAACAAAGGCGGCGGTGTCACCGGATTGGGGGACGGTGTCAGTGACAGTTACATGCCATATAAGGAAGGGTTCGGTAACATTCACTGACAGTTATACAACACGCAGGAAGAGGAAATCTAAAGGAAGATTCCATTTATACAAGATGGCCACACACATCACACAATCTGATTGTTCCATCTCTGTGCAATCTGCTGGAAACAGATCCCTTCGGTTTGTATCCAAGTCTCATCGGCAACAATGGAAATACTCGCCGGATACATTGTACAATTTATGTCACCAGATTGGAAATGACTTTGTTTTCTGTTATGATGACACCTAGCGCCTCTGCATTTCGGAAGAAGCCGTCTTGCAGAACAAATTTTCTATCGACAATGACGAATTGATAACAAATCAGCACATTGACAACAAACTGAAGGTCGTGATTGGTTCCTGTACAGGGCTGTGGATGAGGGGGTACCACCTGTCCTCCTGTACGGGGCCCAGGACAGCAGGGGACAGCAGTGGGGCCCAGGCAGCTGGGTGAATTGGATGATGGCATGGAGGGTGATCAGTATGGTGGGGTGGGGGAGGGGGCAATTCCTGGAACCGATCCCCTGTATGGATCTCCCTGCAACAGCTGAAACTCGGCTTCTTCTTCTCACCCTCCCGCTGGCTTTCAGCTGCTGCAGAGAGAGCCATACAGGGGATCGGTTCCAGTAGTTGCCCCCTGCTGCACCCCATCACCCTCTTTGTGCACAATATGTTTTCCCCTGCTTCCCAGGACCCCCTGTGTGCCCCCACCCCCTGCAGTGCTTCCGCCTTCCCTCCTCTCCTTCCCACCAGCAGCTGCAAGCACAAGTGTGATCGGTATGGTCTGAGGGGAAATTACAGGAACAAATCCCCTGTAAGGCTCTCCCTGCAGCAGCTAAAAGCTGGCTTCTTCTGCTTGCTTTCAGCTGCTGCAGGGAGAGCCATACAGGGGATTGGTTCCAGTAATTGCTCCCTCACTACATCCATCACCCTACCTGTGTGCCCCCCACAGTGCTGCCAACTTCCCTCCTCTCCTTCCCACCAGCAGCTGCAAGCACAAGTGTGATCGGTATGGCCTGAGCGGCAATTACAGGAACCAATCCCCTGTATGGATCTTCCTGCAGCAGCTGAAATCCGGCTTCTTCTCTCCCTCCTGCTGGCTTTCAGCTGCTGCAGAGAGAGCCATACAGGGGATCGGTTCGAGTAGTTGCCCCCTGCTGCACCCCATCACCCTCTTTGTGCACAATACATTTCCCCCTGCTGCCCAGGACCCCCCTGTGTGCCCCCCCCACCCCCTGCAGTGCTGCCGGCTACACTCCTCTCCTTCCCACCAGCAGCTGCAAGCACAAGTGTGATCGGTATGGCATGAGGGGCAATTATGGGAACCAATCCCCTGTATGGCTCTCCCTGCAGCAGCTAAAAGCTGGCTTCTGCTGGCTTTCAGCTGCTGCAGGGAGAGCCATACAGGGGATTGGTTCCAGTAATTGCTCCCTCACTACATCCATCACCCTACCTGTGTGCCCCCCCACAGTGCTGCCGACTTCCCTCCTCTCCTTCCCACCAGCGGCTGCAAGCACACAATAGAGAGTGGGGGAAGGGTCTGGTGAATATGTCACACTTACCACCCCCTTCCTTTCCTGAATGAACATAATGAATGTACCAATCACTCACTGTGTTCATTCATAACTGAAGCCTAGTAACATGTATTAATTTTTTTGTAGGGGGGCGCCGTGGTTTCTAATAGCAGCCCTGTTCCCGTATACACATGGAGGGATATGAGATTCTGCAGTATGGCAGCCCATAAATAAGTCCAAGCTTCCCATACTGTACATGGTTCGAATCTTGGCTCATCAGGGACTGGCTGAGATTTGATCCATGTATGGGCTGATTGTTGGATACTTGGGTACAACCAGGATGTCGGATTTTCAGTATGGGATTATTGCCAGCCAGGGGCGTACCTACAGGGGTCACAGGGGTCACAATTGTGACCCAGCTCCATGCTGCAGGAGACCTATGCAGTCCCAACTGTATGTTTGGATAGAAGGAGCAGCGGGACGGCTGCATATAGAGGTACTGATCTCTCAATGTTCCTCCTGCAGCCGCCTGCAGGAGGAACATGGAGAAATCACTTCCTCTATATGCAGCCACCCCCGCCGCTCCTCCTATTCAGCTTTTTTCTGCTGCCCTCCATGTGCTCTCCAGCCCCCTGTGAGCTCTTCTCTGGCCCTCCCTCATCCCCTGCAGCTCTGATGGGTCCCCCTTCCTCTCCTGCTGGCTGCTGCAGGGGATGCTGTCAGGATGGAGAGCTGGCAAGGGGCCGGTAAATATGTCATTTACTGGCCCTTCCTTTTCTGAATGGAGAGTCAGTGATGTTCATTCATAACTGAAGCATAGTAAACTGTGTTTTTTATGTTTCAGTTTGTGAATGGAGGGGAAGCCTCTGTACAGAGCTATTCCTGTCCATTCATGGAGATTGAGGGCTGTGTTCTCAATCTCCTTTCTCTGTCTCAAAGGTGAAATATCAGAGGTCTGTTTAGACCCCTGGTATTTCACCAAAGCCCCCCTCCTAAAAAAAAAAATAAATAATAAAAAAATTGTAAAAATAAAAAATAACAAAAATTATATTAAAAAAAACCTGACATCAGTGGTGGAGCTACCAGGGTCACAAAGGTCTCACTTGTGACCAGGCCCCGGGCTTAGAGAGAAGGGCCCCTTCATGGTTTCTTGCCCTGGGGCCCTGAAGGTTCTAGTTACGCCACTGTTGCCGGAGGTTATAGCCACTAGTAATAATCATTGTGTTCTCCTGGCTGGGATGGATCCCCAGGCCCCCACCCCCCTTTTCAATGGGAGAACACAATATCTCCACAGGAAGGATTCCCCCATCAACACTAACTGATGGGGGGATCAAGCAATTTTCTTTCCTGCAACCCGTGCAAACTTGCTTCATCTGTGGCCTTCCTCATTAATAACCAGATTCCCCCATCCTCACATTCAAGGTAGATGGGGGAATCCCTCCCGCTGAGCCATTGTGTACTGGTACCAGGGAGACTTCCCCGCCATCAGAATACACTGATCAGTGCTGATGGCTATAGCCGGCGGAGCTGATCATGCAGACATTTTCCAGCAGGCTGGTTGAGCAGACTTCTGTTACAGCCTCCCTGCCCATTCATGGATCTAACCTCAGCCAGCCCCTGCCGAGCCGGACGAATTCTAATGGTAACTTCTTAGTGCCTGATTGGCTGGGTTGAGTTGAAATAGTGCCCCCCCCAGCCAACCCCCTGCCCCACACCACCCCCCACCCATGAATCCAGGGCTACCCTGCTGTGATCCACCACATGCTGAGCCCCACGATGCCATCATCAGGAGGCTGGCTGTCTCTTCTTGGCCCTAAGGCTAGGTTCCCCCACTTGCCTGACTGGTTGCAGATATCGCCTGCTGTTCCCTGCACGCAACCACCCGCTGCAAATCCGTGTGCTCTGATTGCAATCTGAATAGCGCCCCACACAGCTCAAGCTGCAGCTGTACACGTTTGCAGGTGCGAACCGCATGGTCAAAAAGACCGCGTGGTTTCCCTGCAGCTGCTTTTTTTAAAAAGGTGCCAACACCTCTTTCCTGCAGGATATGTGGACTGCAGTACTGTAACTAGGGCACGGCTGGATCTGGGGGTGTGGGGTGGGCTATGCCCTGCCCAGATTTTAGTTGTGTCCCCCAAAGACAAAGCTATCCCTGTGGGAAGAAGGCCTGTGCCTAGGCTGTGTGCAGTGCAGGGATAGGAGAAGGAGCTTTGCTGAGTGCCCTGCCAGCGGTGACCTCTGTCCTCTGCCCTGTTGACCTGTATACTCAGCTCTGCTGTTCCCTATCCTCAACCCTGCTGACCCCTGTAAACCACCCTGCTGACCTCTGTACACTGCCCTGCTGACCCCTGTACACTGCCCTGCTGACCTCTGTACACTGCCCTGCTGACCTCTGTACACTGCCCTGCTGACCCCTGTACACTGCCCTGCTGATCTCTGTATGCTGTCCTGCTGCCCCCTGTACACTGCCCTGCTGACCCCTGTATACTGCCCTGCTGACCCCTGTACACTGCCCTGCTGATCTCTGTATGCTTTCCTGCTGAACCCTGTGCACTGCCCTGCTGCCCCCTGTACACTACCCTGCTGCCGCCTGTACACTGCCCTGCTGACCCCTGTATACTGCCCTGCTGACCCCTGCACACTGCCCTGCTGCCTCCTGTACACTGCCCTGCTGACCTCTGTACACTGCCCTGCTGGCCCCTGTAGACTACTCTGCTGCTTCCTGTACACTGCCCTGCTGACCCCTGTACACTGCCCTGCTGACCCCAGTACACTGCCCTGCTGATTTCTGTACGATGTCCTGCTGATCCTTGTACACTGCTCTGCTGATCTCTGTACACTGCCCTGTTGACCCCTGTACAATACCCTGCAGCCCCCTGTACACTACCCTGCTGACCCCTGTACACTGCCCTGCTGACCTCTGTACACTGCCCTGCTGACCTCTGTACACTACCCTGCTGACCTCTGTACACTACACTGCTGATCCCTGTACACTGCCCTGCTGACCCCTGCACACTGCCCTGCTGACCCCTGTACACTGCCTTGCTGACCCCTGTACACTGCCCTGCTGACCTCTGTACACTTCCCTGCTGACCCCTGTACACTGCCCTGCTGACCCCTGTACATTGCCCTGCTGACCCCTGTACATTGCCCTGCTGACCCCTGTACACTTGCCCTGCTGACCCCTGTACATTGCCCTGCTGACCTCTATACACTTCCCTGCTGACACCTGTACATTGCCCTGCTAATCCCTGTACACTGCCCTGCTGATCTCTGTATGCTGTCCTGCTGATCCCTGTACTGTGCCCTGCTGACCTCTGTACACTGCCCTGCTGAACCCTGTGCACTGCCCTGCTGCCCCCTGTACACTACCCTGCTGCCGCCTGTACACTGCCCTGCTGACCCCTGTATACTGCCCTGCTGACCCCTGCACACTGCCCTGCTGACCTCTGTACACTGCACTGCTGGCCCCTGTAGACTACTCTGCTGCTTCCTGTACACTGCCCTGCTGACCCCTGTACACTGCCCTGCTGATTTCTGTACGATGTCCTGCTCATCCCTGTACACTGCTCTGCTGATCTCTGTACACTGCCCTGTTGACCCCTGTACAATACCCTGCAGCCCCCCTGTACACTACCCTGCTGACCCCTGTACACTGCCCTGCTGCCGCCTGTACACTTCCCTGCTGACCCCTGTACACTGCCGTGCTGACCCCTGTACATTGCCCTGCTGACCCCTGTACACTTCCCTGCTGACCTCTGTACACTGCCCTGCTGACCTCTGTACACTGCCCTGCTGACCTCTGTACATTGCCCTGCTGACCTCTGTACACTGCCCTGCTGACCCCTGCACACTGCCCTGCAGACCCCTGCACACTACCCTGCTGACCCCTGCACACTACCCTGCTGCCCCTGTACACTGCCCTGCTGACCCCCCATTGTACACTGCCCTGCTGACCTCTTTACACTGCCCTGCTGACCTCTTTACACTGCCCTGCTGACCTCTGTACACTTCCCTGCTGACCCCTGTACATTGCCCTGCTGACCTCCCATTCTCTGCCCTGCTGACCTCCCATTCTCTGCCCTGCTGACCTCCCATTCTCTGCCCCTCTGACAGGCTAGGTCCGGCCCTGACCTTGGGTAAGAGTGGATTCACACTATAGCAATGTGGGAAACGGCATGTGATCCTTTGCAGTGCGATTTGAACCCCGTTCATTTTCTATGACTCAATTCGCACTGCTCCGCCCCCCCCCCCCCCCCCCCCCCCCCGTGAAAAGGGTTTATTTCTGCCGCACCGGAATCAGATCTCAGGGGTTCCGATTCTTCTGTTTTTGGGGTGTCACTGTTTTGGCAGATCGCATGAACGGAGTGCGATTCCAATGCGGGGAACGCTCAGGATTCGATGCGCACCGCCTATAGGTAAATCGAGTCTTAGATTCGGCCTCACGATGCGGATGAGGGGGAGGGAATCAATATCCAAATTTTATTTTACGGGGGATGGGGGGGGGGAAAATAAGTGCTCCGGGAGGGTGAGTTCCGCTTTAAGCAGGGATGACCCAATGTGAATTTAATGCGAGGAATTCGATTCCTAACCTAAAGACTTCGCCCGCTCGCCGCTGAATGGCTGCTTTTACGGAGCAACCGAGGGTCACGGAGCCCGGCGAGCCTCACAGAAAAAAACACAACGACGATCACAAACAGCCATAAAATGGAAAATAAAGCTGCCTGCAGAGACTGCTATCGGCACGAAATGGAATTTTCTTCGCACAGAGCTCTGAGTGACAAGCGAGGACAAAGTGTACTGGATGGGGGGGAGTGGGGGGGTTCCTGCATCTTCATGGCGGCGGCGTGCCAAGCTGTCCGCCTCAAACCCATCAGCCTGGCTGCATGTACACAATTGTGTTTCTTGTCCTCGGCTGCGGCCGGGAAACGGCCGGCGGTCACTAGGCTGGATGAAGAGTCTCGTCATGTGTTTCTAGGAGAGATCTCAGAGAGAGGACTTGGACACCCAAATTGAATGACTGGAGGTGGGGGGGGGGGTTATTAAAACTGGAGAGTGCAAAATCCCGGGGCAACTCTGCACGGTAGCCAATCAGCTTCCAGGTTTTATTGTCCAAAAGCTTCATTGAACAAGCTGAAGGTAGAAGCTGATTGGCTGCCATGTACAGCTGCACCAGATTCTGAGCGCTCCAGTGATAGTATATCTACAAAATGATGGGGCACTATTCCTCCCACTGACACCAATGATGGGGCACTATTCCTCCCACTGACACCAATGATGGGGCACTATTCCTCCCACTGACACCAATGATGGGGCACTATTCCTCCCACTGATACCAATGATGGGGCACTATTCCTCCCACTGACCACAATGATGGGGCACTATTCCTCCCACTGACACCAATGTTGGGGCACTATTCCTCCCACCGATACCAATCATGGGGCACTATTCCTCCCACTGACACCAACGATGGGGCACTACTACTCCTCCCACTGACACCAATGATGGGGCACTATTCCTCCCACTGATACCAATGATGGGGCACTATTCCTCCCACTGACACCAACGATGGGGCACTATTCCTCCCACTGACACCAACGATGGGGCACTATTCCTCCCACTGACACCAATGATGGGGCACTATTCCTCCCACTGACACCAATGATGGGGCACTATTCCTCCCACTGACACCAATGATGGGGCACTATTCCTCCCACTGACACCAATGATGGGGGCACTATTCCTCCCACTGACACCAATGATGGGGCACTATTCCTCCCACTGACACCATGATGGGGCACTATGTTAACATGAAGCGATAAAACTGTGGCACAGCCGCCTGTTTTTGGTGATCTGTGGCTGTGCGAAAAAAAGTCCTTTGGCAAGGTCACTCCATTCCGAAATATTTGCTGAAATTATGAATTTTTTTCCAAATTGTTGGGAAAACTGAAAACTCGCAATTTCACTCGTCCTCTGTAAGGCTGCATTCACACTCCCGCTCGTGATTTTGGTGGAGCGATTTGCACGCAGTTTCGTGTGTGACAAGTGAATGGGTCGCCCTATGCGCATCTGTCACCTGGAAAGAAGGCGTAGTTCGCCGCGATCACCACATGATCCTGACACGCGACAATAGCGCTGGAATGGCTTTGTGTTCAGGGCGCCATTAAGGCTCGGTTCGCACCTATGCAGTTGGTGTTCGATCTGTTTCTGCAGTGCGTTTTGCGGTTTTGTACATGCGTTTTTGCCGTGTTTTTGATGCATTTTACTTTTTTTTTCTTGTTTGCTAGGCAGATTTAAACTCAAAATGCATCAGAAACGCATAAAAAACACTGCAAAAACACACTACATGCTTTTCTGCAGCGTTTTCATTGAAGTCTATGGAACCAAAACGCAACCTTTTGTGTTTAAAAAGTCCCCGACCCTTTCCCAAAAAACGCAGAGATGTGAACGTGTCCCATAGGAGATCATGTTTAATGGACTGTACTGCGTTTCTGCAAAATGCTGCGGAAAACGCTTAGGTGTGAAGTCCCCCCGTCACATCGGGTGCGACTTGCATGCCATACAACTTGCAAATCGCATGACAAGTCCCACCCTATTGTCCGCAATTCATATCGGTCATATCAGTGAGGTTGTGACTGGGTCGGAGCCGCACCGATTTCTAAAGTAGTGCAAGGGCGACTTTTGGTGTGATTTGCATAGACATCTGTGTCTCAAATCGCGCCTCAAATCGGCCTGTCCTCTGACTTTGAAAATCGTGCAAATTCACTGTAAGTCACACGATTTCAAAGTCAGGATGGGTGTGACCGGGGGGGGTAAAGGATAATGGCACCCAAATGCGTGTTGTGCGTTGTGCAGCGATTGCCACGCAATATGGAATCACGAGCAGAATTGCAGCAGATGTGACGGGAGCCTAACGGGTTCTTCACACCCACGCAGGCGCAACAGTGCGTACTTGGCTCTCCGTTGCGTTTTCTGCGCATTCCCGCCATTGTGTGTACAGCAAACCATTCATTTTAAAGGAAGAGGTTCCGGACCCTTTGCTAAATTCTCCATGCATCTCTGAAATGTGCAGTGCCGCAGCATGCATGCAAAAACGCATGCATTCCCACATGGAAGAAAAATATATTTGAAATATATTTTTAAAATATTCTCCCAAACATATTGACATATATTTGAAATGCTACAATTTGGGCCGTTATTCAATATATTTCAATATAATATATATATATACTGCATGTTGAAATGCGTTTTTTTTTTTTTTTTTGTATATTAAAAAATATATGAATAATATTTTGAAAAATATATATTTTTTAACCCCTCGCCTACCGGGCACTTCTACCCCCTTCCTGCCTACCGGGCACTTCTACCCCCTTCCTGCCTACCGGACACTTCTACCATCCCCCCTTCCTGCCTACCGGACACTTCTAACCCCCTTCCTGCCTACCGGGCGCTTGTACCCCCTTCCTGCCTACCGGGCACTTCTACCCCCTTCCTGCCTACAGGGCACTTCTACCCCCTTCCTGCCTACCGGGCACTTCTACCCCCTTCCTGCCTACAGGGCACTTCTACCCCCTTCCTGCCTACAGGGCACTTCTACCCCCTTCCTGCCTACCGGGCACTTCTACCCCCTTCCTGCCTACAGGGCACTTCTACCCCCTTCCTGCCTACCGGGCACTTCTACCCCCTTCCTGCCTTCCGGACACTTCTACCCACTTCCTGCCTACCGGGCACTTCTACCCCCTTCCTGCCTACACTGGGCACTTCTACCCCCCTCCCGCCTACTGGGCACTTCTACCCCCTTCCTGCCTACCGGACACTTCTACCCCCTTCCTGCCTACCGACGGACACTTCTACCCCCTTCTGCCTACAGGACACTTCTACCCCCCTTCCTGCCTACCGGGCACTTCTAACCCCCTTCCTGCCTACCAGGCACTTCTACCCCCTTCCTGCCTACAGGGCACTTCTACCCCCTTCCTGCCCTACGGGCACTTCTACCCCCTTCCTGGCCTACCGGACACTTCTACCCCCTTCCTGCCTACAGGACACTTCTACCCCCCTTCCTGCCTACCGGGCACTTCTACCCCCTTCCTGCCTACCAGGCACTTCTACCCCCTTCCTGCCTACAGGGCACATTCTACCCCCTTCCTGCCTACAGGGCACTTCTACCCCCTTCCTGCCTACAGGGCACTTCTACCCCCTTCCTGCCTACCGGACAACTTCTACCCCCTTCCTGCCTACAGGGCACTTCTACCCCCCCTTCTTGCCCTACGGGCACTTCTACCCCCTTCCTGCCTACAGGGCACTTCTACCCCCTTCCTGCCTACCGGGCACTTCTACCCCCTTCCTGCCTACCGGGCACTTCTACCCCCTTCCTGCCTACAGGGCAACTTCTACCCCCTTCCTGCCCAGGCCAATTTCCAGCTTTCAGCGCTGTCGCACTTTGAATGACAATTGTGCGGTCATGCAACACTGTACCCATATGAAACTTTTATCATTTTTTTTCTCACAAATAGAGCTTTATTTTGGTGGTATTTACTCCATGCTGGGCACTTTACTTTTTTGCGCTATAAACAAAAAATGAGCAAAAAAATTTTGAAAAAAAAAAAGTTATATTACAAAATATATGAAAAGTATTTTTAAAAATACATTTCAAATAGACTGCATGTCTTTAAAAATACTAATTTACTTTTTTGGAATGCATTGACAAATATATGTAAAAATTTATGTTAAAATGACTTTTTTACTCGTTAAAAAAATTCTGAAGAATATATTTAAAAATATATTTTTTAAAAAATAGTTTTCATATAATATGTATATATAAAAAACTAATTTCAACATGCAGTATATATATATATAATTTTTTTTTTTAATTGATATATATTTTGAAATTGTAGCCAAAAAATGCCAAAAATTGTAGCATTTCAATGAATGTCAATATATTTGGGGAGAATATTTTAAACATATACAGTGGGGATGGAAAGTTTGGGCACCCCAGCTAAAAATGTGTATTAATGTGCATAAAGAAGCCAAGGAAAGATGGAAAAAAATCTCCAAAAGGCATCAAATTACAGATTAGACATTCTTATAATATGTCAACAAAAGTTAGATTTTATTTCCATCATTTACACTTTCAAAATAACAGAAAAAAAAAAAATGGCGTCTGCAAAAGTTTGGGCCCCCTGCAGAGTTAATATCTTGTACTGCCCCCTTTGGCAAGTATCACAGCTTGTAAACGCTTTTTGTAGCCAGCCAAGAGTCTTTCAATTCTTGTTTGAGGTATCTTTGCCCATTCTTCCTTACAAAAGTCTTCCAGTTCTTTGAGATTTCTGGGCTGTCTGTCACGCACGGCTCTTTTAAGGTCTATCCATAGATTTTCAATTATGTTGAGGTCAGGAGATTGTGAAGGCCATGGCAAAACCTTCAGTTTACGCCTCTTGATGTAATCCCCCGTGGATTTCGAGGTGTGTTTAGGATCATTATCCATTTGTAGAAGCCATCCTCTCTTTAACTTCAGCTTTTTCACAGATGGCATCAAGTTACCATCCAAAATTTGCTGAAATTTTATTGAATCCATTTTTCCTTCTACTCAGGAGATGTTCCCTGTGCCACTGGCTGCAACACAACCCCAAAGCATGATTGATCCAACCCCATGCTTCACAGTTGGACAGAGGTTCTTTTCATTAAATTCTGTGCCCCTTCTTCTCCAAACGTACCTTTGCTCATTCCGGCCAAAAAGTTCAATTTTAACCTCATCAGTCCACAGAACTTGTCTCCAAAATGCATCAGGCTTGTTTATATGTTCATTTGCAAAGTTCAAACGATGATTTTTGTGGTGAGGACGTAGAAGAGGTTTTTCTTCTGATGACTCTTCCATGAAGACCATATTTGTACAAGTATCTCTTTATAGTGGAATAGTGACCACAACTCCAGTGTCTGCCAGATCTTTCTGGAGGGATCGTGCCGTCAAATGTGGGTTTTGAATTGTTTTTCTCACAATCCTGCGAGCTGTTCTGTCTGATATTTTTCTTGGTCTTCCAGATCTTGCTTTAACTTCCACTGTTCCTGATGACTGCCATTTCTTAATTACATTCCGAACAGAGGATATTGACATCTGAAAACACTTTGCTATCTTCTTATAGCCTTCTCCAGCTTTGTGAGCGTCAACTATTTTCAGTTTCAGTTTTCTAGACAACTGCTTAGAAGAACCCATGGTGCTGATTGTTGGGGCAAGGTCAGATGAGTCTGGGCATTTAAAACCTTTGAGATTGACATCACCTGGTCTTCCCAGACGATGATTGAGAACAATCCATGACACTGGCAGGTCTCAGCTTTGCAAAGGGGGCAGTGCATGCTATAAATTCTGCAGGGGGCCCAAACTTTTGCAGACGCCATTTTTTTTTGTTTTCTGTTATTTTGAAAGTGTAAATGATGGAAATAAAATCTAACTTTTGTTGACATATTATAAGAATGTCTAATCTGTAATTTGATGCCTTTTGGAGATTTTTCCATCTTTCCTTGGCTTCTTTATGCACATTAATACACATTTTTAGCTGGGGTGCCCAAACTTTCGATCTCCACTGTATTTCAAATATATTTTTCTTCCATGAGGGTTAGCAGAACAATGGGGGGGGGTGCCATTAAGAATGAGTAAAATCAAGAATTAAAGGCCCCGCCTCTGCTAAAGGGAAGCGCATTTCTGTGCGCGTTGGGAAATCTTGAGGTTTTGCTGGTTTTGCCGACACGACTGCAATGCGAACAAGAAAATGTTATATGCTTTATTCGTTGTTCATCCCACCAATCCCGGGCCGGGTGCCCTGAGGGCCCCGGAGAGAAAGAGCACCACAGACGCGTCATGGGGAGAGACGTCTTTAGATATGATTGTTCCCGTGTCATCCCGGGTAATCCCAACCTGCGACTCCTCTATCCGCTCACGCAGGATCCTCACCTGGACGCGTTTCCACCCAACAATACGAGGCGTGTTATAGTGAGCGCAGCGAAGGGGCGGGACCCGCCGTGATCAAGACGGGCGAGAGTCTTGTATGTACACATTCCTAATCCCCTGTACACCCACATGGAGCGCCGAGGAACCCACACACATAATACACGGCAATCAACGTATTAGTGTCACGCCGCTGGCTCCACCCAAAACGCAATCCTGCTTCAGGTGGCCAGCCGCGGGGCTGAGACGTTTCCTCGTTCCCTTTTGTCAGCTGAAGACACAAAGAGAACCTCCTAAGAGGCAGGGACAAGATTTGCTGTAATGTGGCTGCGTCCGGGTGCTTGCCCTCACCAGTTACAGCACATTACAAAAGTATTCACACCCCCCCCCCCAGATCAGTGCAGCGCTACAATACATCAATAAATTACAAAATGAAATCACAAAAATTGGTGGGTTTTTTGTGGTTGAACTTGATAGACTTTTTGTCTTTTTTCAGCCAGACTAACTATGTAACACAGTTACATAGTTACATACAGTGAAGGAAATGCGTATTTGCTCCCCCGGCTGATGCTGAATGTTCGCCCCTCACACAGAAACGATCGGTCTAACAATGGAATGTTCGCCCCTCACACAGAAATGATCGGTCTAACAATGGAATGTTGGCCCCTCACACAGAAATGATCGGTCTAACAATGGAATGTTCGCCCCTCACACAGAAATGATCGGTCTAACAATGGAATGTTCGCCCCTCACACAGAAATGATCGGTCTAACAATGGAATGTTCGGTGTAACACTGAGAGACAGAATACAACAACAAATTCAGCAGAAATGTGTCTAACAAATGATGACGGATCTGCATGTTCATGAGGGAAAGAAGGATTTGATCCCCTTCACAAAACATGACTTAGTACTTGGTGGCCAATCCCTTGTTGGCAATCACAGAGGTCAGACGTTTCCTGGAGTTGGCCCCCAGGTTCGCACACATCTCAGGAGGGATTTTGGCCCACTCCTCTTGGCAGATCCTCTCCAAGTCATTAAGGTTTGGTGGCTGACGTTTGGCAACTCGAACTTTCAGCTCCCTCCACAGATTTCCAATCGGATGAAGGTCTGGAGACTGGCTAGGCCACTCCAGGACCTTAATGTGCTTCTTCTTGAGCCGCTCCTTTGTTGCCTTGGCCGTGTGTTTTGGGTCATTGTCATGCTGGAACACCCATCCACCACCCATTTTCAATGCCCTGGCTGAGGGAAGAAGGTTCTCACCAAGATTTGAGGGTACATTGCCCGTCCATCGTCCCTTTGATGCGGTGCAGTTGTCCTGTCCTCTTAGCAGAAAAACACCCCCAAAGCAGAATGTTTCCACCACCATGTTTCACAGTTGGGATGGTGTTCTTGGGGTCATAGGCAGCATTCCTCCTCCTCCAAACACGGCGAGTTGAGTTGATGCCAAAGAGCTGGATTTTGGTCTCCTCTGACCACAACACTTCCCACCAGTCCTCCTCGGCATCATTCAGATGTTCAGTGGCAGACTTCAGACGGGCCTGGACATGGGCTTTCTTGAGCAGAGGGACCGTGCGGGCACTGCAGGATTTCAGTCCTTGTCGGCGTAGTGTGTTACCAATTGTTTTCTTGGTGACTGTGGTCCCAGCTGCCTGGAGATCATTGACAAGATCCTCACGTGTAGTTTCTGGGATGATTCCTCACTGTTCTCATGATCATTGACACTCCACGAGGTGAGATCTTGCATGGTGCACCAGACCTAGGGAGACTGACACTTGTTTTGTGTTTCTTCCATTTGTGAATGATTGCACCAACTGTTGTCACCTTCTCACCAAGCTGCTTGGCCATAGTTTGGTAGCCCAGTCCAGCCTTGTCTGTAGGTCTACCATCTTGTCCCTGACATCCTTGGACAGCTCTTTGGTCTTTGCCATGGTGGAGAGTTTGGAATCTGATGGTTTGATTGCTCCTGTGGACAGGTGTCTTTTATACAGGTAACACAATGAGATTAGCAGCACTCCTTTTAAGAGACTGCTTCTAATCTCAGCTTGTTACCTGTATGAGAGACACCTGGGAGCCAGAAATCCTGCTGAATGATAGGGGATCAAATCCTTCTTTCCCTCATGAACATGCAGATCCGTCATCATTTGTTAGACGCATTTCTGCTGAATTTGTTGTTGTATTCTGTCTCTCAGTGTTACACCGAACATATTCCATTGTTAGACCGATCATTTCTGTGTGAGGGGCAAACATTCCATTGTTAGACCGATCGTTTCTGTGTGAGGGGCGAACATTCCATTGTTAGACCGATCATTTCTGTGTGTGAGGGGCGAACATTCCATTGTTAGACCGATCATTTCTGTGTGAGGGGCGAACATTCCATTGTTAGACCGATCATTTCTGTGTGAGGGGGCGAACATTCCATTGTTAGACCGATCATTTCTGTGTGAGGGGCGAACATTCACCATCAGCAGGGAGCAAATACACATTTCCTTCACTGTGTATATATATATATATAAAATATATATAGAAATAAATAATACCATTTAAATAAATGAGAGCACCCCCCCTCCCCCCCCCCAGTGCTCATGTTCAAAAGCGAATGCTCACATAAGTCCTGCACACATATGTAAACAGTGTTCGCACCGCACATGTGAGGTATCGCCGCAAGCGTCAGAGCGAGAGCAATCATTCTTGCAGCGCACCTCCTGTGTACATCGAAAGTGGTGACTTGTAAAGGCTGTGATGACATCATCTATGGATAATAGATTCTACGTCGTTTCCCACTGTTTTCCAGGGGCGCGCGCAATTTTAACACGTGACATGTCTGGTATCTATTTACTCAGCGTAACGTCACCTTTATATTTTACCCCCCAAAAAATGGGTATTATATTGTGTTTGTCCTCGCTGACATTCATCAAAGTGTACTTTCTCCAAGGAAATTGTGTTTAAAAAACTGCTGCTTTAGTATCGTCTGACGCAGAAAAATTGCAACACCCACCATTTTATTCTCTAGGGCGGAGTGCTGAATTAAAATTCGAGGAGGTCCGGTCACTAAAATTTTCATATTCCCCATCAGAGTGCCCCTTAATATAAAATGTACCCATGAGAGAGCCCCTTTCCATCACGTGTCCATCAGAGAGACCCTTTCCACAGTATGTGCCCATTTGTGCCCCCTTAACATACAATGTGCCCATCAGAGTGCCCCCTTAACGTACAATGTGCCCATCAGAGTGCCCCCTTAACATACAATGTGACCATTTGTGCCCCCTTAACATACAATGTGACCATCAGAGTGCCCCCTTAACGTACAATGTGCCCATCAGAGTGCCCCCTTAACGTACAATGTGCCCATCAGAGTGCCCCCTTAACGTACAATGTGCCCATCAGAGTGCCCCCTTAACGTACAAGCCCATCAGAGTGCCCCCTTAACGTACAATGTGCCCATCAGAGTGCCCCCTTAACGTACAATGTGCCCATCAGAGTGCCCCCTTAACGTACAATGTGCCCATCAGAGTGCCCCCTTAACGTACAATGTGACCATCAGAGTGCCCCCTTAATGTACAATGAGCCCATCAGAGTGCCCCCTTAACGTACAATGTGCCCATCAGAGTGCCCCCTTAACGTACAATGTGACCATCAGAGTGCCCCCTTAATGTACAATGACCCATCAGAGTGCCCCCTTAACGTACAATGTGCCCATCAGAGTGCCCCCTTAACGTACAATGAGCCCATCAGAGTGCCCCCTTAACGTACAATGTGCCCATCAGAGTGCCCCCTTAACATACAGAGTGCCCCCTTTTACAATGAGCCCATCAGAGTGCCCCTTAACGTACAATGTGCCCATCAGAGTGCCCCCTTAACGTACAATGTGCCCATCAGAGTGCCCCCTTAACGTACAATGTGCCCATCAGAGTGCCCCCTTAATGTATCAGAGTGCCCCTCACGTACAGATGAGCCCATCAGAGTGCCCCCTTAACGTACAATGTGTCCATCAGAGTGCCCCCTTAATTACAATGTATAGAATAATGTGTGCCCATCAGAGTGCCCCCTTAATGTACAATGTTCAAGTGCCCCCTTAACGTACAATGTGCCCATCAGAGTGCCCCCTTAACGTACAATGTGCCCATCAGAGTGCCCCCTTAACGTACAATGTGTCCATCAAAGTGCCCCCATGTGCCCATCAGAGTGCCCCCTTAACATACAATGTGCCCATCAGAGTGCCCCTGTAAGACCCCACCCTACCTTGAGGGCAGACAGCTGTGGCGGGATCCTTGCTGGACCCCTGTGTACAGGAAGGGACCCGGAGAGATGGTGAGCTGCAAGGGGCGGGACGCACACGTGAAGTCATGTTGCCGTGATGCCCACCCTGCTCAGCAGAGGATCTGTCATTGCGGGTTGGTGGTCCGGGTGGCAGCGCTGCTGCGTCCATTCATGGACCGCCATTTAGTGACCGCTGGTCCTGGGTCTCTGCTTACATCATATATAATATTTGGGGTTCTAAGTAATTTTCTAGCAAAAAAAAAAGATGATGATTTTTGCACGCAGGAGAGAAATGTCAGAGTTGGCGCGGTTGTCATGTAGGGTCCGGGGGCGGACTGACAACTCATAGGGCCCCTAGGCAATAGGGGAGCATGGGGCCCCTGTGTCCTTGCCCAAACTCAAAAAAGCCTATGAAAAAGGTACCAGGGGCATCTCATGGGGCCCCCTACTGACCCCGGGCCCTTGGGCAGTGCCCGAGTTTCCAAATGGTCAGTCCGCCCCTGGTAGGGTCCTGAAGCTCACAGGCTCCTGCTTTGACACGTTGGGTATCTAGTTCCTCGACGCAACCAAATCTTTTATATTTTACCGAAAAGATGGTCCATATGTTGCCTCTGTGCGCCCTGAGCTGCTGAAGACGTGACCTTTGCCGTCCGCAGCGCGTCGGTGACCACGGGACACAAGCGGGGAACTTTACTTACGGCGGGGGAAGAGGTTCCTCAAGGCTAAAAATACCTTTGAGGCCGAATTTCTAGTGAAAAGAAGGGGAAGGAATGAATGGCGCGGCAGATGTGAGAAACGTGAGTCTTTTCAGAGAAGACGATTGCAGAGGAGAAGAAGGCGAAGTCTATTCTTAGAGGCGCAGGTTGCGGGGGCGGCCAAGCCGCAGAAAACTCAAACCACTTTCCGGTAGTCACCAGGACTTCTCTCTGCATGGAAAGTCGCTACGGGGCCAAGGAGCTCATAGGAGAGAGCATGTGTCTGACTCACTGGCTGCATGCTGAATCTGGAGTGACATCGCTTCTCATTCACTGGCTGCATGCTGAATCTGGAGTGACATCGCTTCTCACTCACTGGCTGAATGCTGAATCTGGAGTGACATCGCTTCTCACTCACTGGCTGCATGCTGAATCGGGAGTGACATCGCTTCTCACTCACTGGCTGCATGCTGAAATCGGGAGTGACATCGCTTCTCACTCACTGGCTGCATGCTGAATCGGGAGTGACATCGCTTCTCACTCACTGGCTGCATGCTGAATCTGGAGTGACATCGCTTCTCACTCACTGGCTGCATGCTGAATCTGGAGTGACATCGCTTCTCACTCACTGGCTGCATGCTGAATCGGGAGTGACATCGCTTCTCACTCACTGGCTGCATGCTGAATCTGGAGTGACATCGCTTCTCACTCACTGGCTGCATGCTGAATCTGGAGTGACATCGCTTCTCACTCACTGGCTGCATGCTGAATCTGGAGTGACATCGCTTCTCATTCACTGGCTGCATGCTGAATCTGGAGTGACATCGCTTCTCACTCACTGGCTCATGCTGAATCGGGAGTGACATCGCTTCTCACTCATTGGCTGCATGCTGAATCTGGAGTGACATCGCTTCTCGCTTACTGGCTGCATGCTGAATCTGGAGTGACATCGCTTCTCGCTCACTGGCTGCATGCTGAATCGGGAGTGACATCGCTTCTCGCTCACTGGCTGCATGCTGAATCTGGAGTGACATCGCTTCTCACTCACTGGCTGCATGCTGAATCTGGAGTGACATCGCTTCTCACTCACTGGCTGCATGCTGAATCGGGAGTGACATCGCTTCTCACTCACTGGCTGCATGCTGAATCGGGAGTGACATCACTTCTCACTCACTGGCTGCATGCTGAATCGGGAGTGACATCGCTTCTCACTCACTGGCTGCATGCTGAATCTGGAGTGACATCGCTTCTCACTCACTGGCTGCATGCTGAATCGGGAGTGAAATCGCTTCTCACTCACTGGCTGCATGCTGAATCGGGAGTGACATCGCTTCTCACTCATTGGCTGCATGCTGAATCTGGAGTGACATCGCTTCTCGCTTACTGGCTGCATGCTGAATCTGGAGTGACATCGCTTCTCGCTCACTGGCTGCATGCTGAATCGGGAGTGACATCGCTTCTCACTCACTGGCTGCATGCTGAATCTGGAGTGACATCGCTTCTCGCTCACTGGCTGCATGCTGAATCTGGAGTGACATCGCTTCTCGCTCACTGGCTGCATGCTGAATCGGGAGTGAAATCGCTTCTCACTCACTGGCTGCATGCTGAATCGGGAGTGACATCACTTCTCGCTAACTGGCTGCATGCTGAACCTGGAGCGACATCACTTCTCGCTCACTGGCTGCATGCTGAACCTGGAGCGACATCACTTCTCGCTCACTGGCTGCATGCTGAATCTGGAGTGACATCACTTCTCACTCACTGGCTGCATGCTGAACCTGGAGCGACATCCCTTCTCACTCACTGGCTGCATGCTGAATCTGGAGCGACATCCTTCTCACTCACTGGCTGCATGCTGAATCTGGAGTGACATCACTTCTCACTCACTGGCTGCATGCTGAATCTGGAGTGACATCACTTCTCACTCACTGGCTGCATGCTGAATCTGGAGCAGGGGCGGACTGACCATTTGGAAACTCGGGCACTGCCCGAGGGCCCGGGATCAGTAGGGGGCCCCATGAGATGCCCCTGGTACCTTTTTCATAGGCTTTTTTGAGTTTGGGCAAGTACACAGGGGCCCCATGATCCCCTATTGCCCGGGGGGCCCCATGAGTTGTCAGTCCGCCCCTGATCTGGAGTGACATCACTTCTAAACAGGCTCATGAACTATCCTGAAACTGGGATGTGAGCCTCAGGATATCAGCTTCCATCAGAGCCTTCTGACACTAAGGGGTTTGCTTCATGACAAGTTCTCTTTAAGATCACCTGAAGGAACCTCGACATTTCCATTCATATATAGGTGGAGGGCTGAGATATCGTCTACAGTCCTCTCCCTCTCATACCTGAGATCTCCCGACACAGAACTCAGCACAGGGATGGTGGGAACCCCTTCATAATGGGCACAGCGGGGGTACAGACCCAGGAACACGGCACAGGGATGGTGGGAACCCCTCATAATGGGCACAGCGGGCGTACAGACCCGGGAACTCAGCACAGGGATGGTGGGAACCCCTCATAATGGGCACAGCAGGTGTACAGACCCGGGAACTCAGCACAGGGATGGTGGGAACCCCTCATAATGGACACAGCAGGTGTACAGAGCCGGGAACTCAGCACAGGGATGGTGGGAACCCCTCATAATGGGCACAGCAGGAGTACAGACCCAGGAACACGGCACAGGGATGGTGGGAACCCCTCATAATGGGCACAGCGGGCGTACAGACCCGGGAACTCAGCACAGGGATGGTGGAACCCCTCATAATGGGCACAGCGGGTGTACAGACCCGGGAACTCAGCACAAGAATGGTGGGGAACCCCTCATAATGGGCACAGCAGGAGTACAGAGCCGGGAACTCAGCACAGGGATGGTGGGAACCCCTCATAATGGGCACAGCGGGTGTACAGAGCCGGGAACTCAGCACAGGGATGGTGGGAACCCCTCATAATGGGCACAGCGGGCGTACAGACCCAGGAACTCAGCACAGGGATGGTGGGAACCCCTCATAATGGGCACAGCGGGCGTACAGACCCAGGAACTCAGCACAGGGATGGTGGGGACCCCTCATAATGGGCACAGCGGGGTGTACAGAGCCGGGAACTCAGCACAGGGATGGTGGGAACCCCTCATAATGGGCACAGCGGGTGTACAGAGCCGGGAACTCAGCACAGGGATGGTGGGAACCCCTCATAATGGGCACAGCGGGTGTACAGAGCCGGGAACTCAGCACAGGGATGGTGGGAACCCCTCATAATGGGCATGATGGAGAGATATCTACAGGATAGAATTGTTTCTTTGTGACATACAATGTTAGTAAACAGAAGAAGGAGAAGGAGGTGAGCGTCGATCGTCCAGATGGAGGATTATCAGAAATAGAACTGTAATGAGTTATATTCGGGGTTCCTGTCCTGGGTGGTCTCAGGTGACCCCCCTGGAGTGCTGGTAATACTTTGATACATTTTATTGGGGTATCTCTGTTCATGCTTTATTGACCAACCCGCCATCATCAATGTATTTTTCAACACAAGCCGTGTATGTCTGTGGATGTGACCTGGCATCAGTCCCCTGTACAGCAGAGTTCAGACTGAGAGAGGGAGAAGCAGAAGCAGCACACGAAGCAATTAGGGTTCATGTATTGACAAGAAGAATGCTGACAGGAGAAGAGAGCAGAGTGACTTCGTTATTTCTTGGGGGGGGGGGGGGGGGGGGTTTGCTGTCCAGTTACAAGCTGGGAGGTGGATCCAGGATGACCTGGGCTCAGAGGAAGTGGAGTGCATGATGCTGGCCATCACTAACGATTAGTTGCCGGGGGAGAAGCGGCTCCCCATCATCAGACCACTGGAACAGCCAATCGCAGAGGTCTCATGATTGCCGATCCTGTCAGCCCCCCTGGGCATTCAAAACATTTTAATGGGATGCCGGGACGGGTGTGAAGGGGTCAAGGGAAGGTATATGTGTTTTTTGGGGGGGAGGGGATTAAAGTGCCTGTCACCAATGATTGTGGAATCATTTTTTAAAGGTAATTGTAGTTTTTGGTTTTTTTTTCCTTTTTATAGCAAAATACAAAAAAAAAGATATATTTGATTTGAGTGCAGTGCTGTAGGACGGAGTACCTGTCAATAAAACTGTCAGAGCCAGGGGCGGACTGACAACTCCTGGGGCCCCCAGGCAATAGGGGATCATGGGGCCCCTGTGTCCTTGTCCAAACTCAAAGCACACCCAAAAAAGCCTGTACAAGATACCAGGGGCATTTCATGGGGGCCCCCTCCTGACCCCGTGCCCGAGTGCTCGAATGGTCAGTCCACCCCTGGTCAGAGCGTGCCTTGCACCGAAGGGGTGTATATAAGGGGTGTATATAACGGGTGTATATAAGGGGTGTATATAACGGGTGTATATAACGGGTGTATATAAGAGGGTGTATATAAGGGGTGTATATAACGGGTGTATATAAGGGGTGTATATAACGGGTGTATATAACGGGTGTATATATAAGGGTGTATATAAGGGGTGTATATAAGGGGTGTATATAAGGGGTGTATATAACGGGTGTATATAAGGGGTGTATATAAGGGGTGTATATAAGGGTGTATATAACGGGGTGTATATAATAGGTGTATATAAGGGGTGTATATAAGGGGTGTATATAAGGGGTGTATATAAGGGGGTGTATATAAGGGGTGTATATAGGGGGGGTGTATATAAGGGGTGTATATAAGGGTGTGTATATAAGGGGTGTATATAAGGGTGTATATAGGGGTGTATATAAGAGGTGTATATAAGGGGTGTATATAAGGGGGTGTATATAAGGGGTGTATATAAGGGGTGTATATAAGGGGTGTATATATATAAGGGGTGTATATAAGGGGTGTATATATAACGGGTGAGGGGTGTATATAAGGGGTGTATATAAGGGGTGTATATAAGGGGTGTATATAAGGGGTGTATATAAGGGGTGTATATAACGGGTGTATATATAAGGGGTGTATATAAGGGGTGTAAGGGGTGTATATAAGGGGGGTGTATATAAGATAACGGGTGTATATAAGGGGTGTATATAAGGGGGGTGTATATAAGGGGTGTATATAAGGGGGTGTATATAAGGGGTGTATATAACGGGTGTATATATAAGAGGTGTATATAAGGGGTGTGTATATAAGGGGTGTATATAAGGGGTGTATATAAGGGGTGTATATAAGGGGGTGTATATAAGGGGTGTATATAAGGGGTGTATATAAGGGGTGTATATAAGGGGTGTATATAAGGGGTGTATATAAGGGGTGTATATAAGGGGTGTATATAAGGGGTGTATATAAGGGGTGTATATATAAGGGGTGTATATAAGGGGTGTATATAAGGGGTGTATATAAGGGGTATATAAGGGGTGTATAAGGGGTGTATATAAGGGGTGTATATAATGGGTGTGTATATAAGGGGTGTATATAAGGGGTGTATATAAGGGGTGTATATAACGGGTGTATATAAGGGTGTATATAAGGGGTGTATATAAGGGGTGTATATAATAAGGGTGTATATAAGGGGTGTATATAAGGGGTGTATATAAGGGGTATATAAGGGGTGTATATAGGGGTGTGTATATAACGGGTGTATATAAGGGGTGTATATATAAGGGTGTATATAAGGGGTGTATATAAGGGGTGTATACGGGTGTATAACGGGTGTATATAAGGGGTGTATATAAGGGGTGTATATATAAGGGGTGTATATAAGGGGTGTATATAAGGGGTGTATATAAGGGTGTGTATAAGGGGTGTATATAAGGGGTGTATATATAACGGGTGTATATAAGAGGTGTATATATAAGGGGTGTATATAACGGGTGTATATAAGGGGTGTATATAACGGGTGTATATAAGGGGAGTATACAGGCTGGTACTCAAGTGGTTAAAGCAGCTGACCTTAAAATGTTCTCTGACACCCCCCCCCCCCCCCCCCCCCCCCCCCCCCCCCCCCCCCCCCCCCCCGCGGCGGGCGGTGAGCAGATCGATGCGCAGTTACGCCATGACAGGTAAAATAAAGCTGAAAGACTTTTTTTTTCCCTTTACAACTCGGTGTTTATGTACATTGTTGCGTCATCTTCCCCGTTGCGTCACCACGTGTTGCCTGGTGTCACAGGCACAGCGGCGCGGCGAGGATGACTGTCCAGGAACCTCCCACATGCCGGTCGGCATATCACACCAGCAGAGAACGAAAAAAAAAAAAAAAAGAAGTGAGATTTAATCTGGAAAACCACTTGTGTCGTGTGTGGTGGGCGCCGATAAGATTGGCGGATAACGTTCAATTCTGCAGAATCGCTGGAGAACTTTAGAAAGCGGAGAGCGACTAACACTGAAGCAAAGCTCACCGAGTGCACGAAGAGATCACGGAACTCGGGGTTCCCTTCTTTAACCCCTTGGAGCCAACGGTACTCATACCATCCCCCACTGGACTGGGCTTTTTTCCGTGGGGCGGGCAGGGCTGCTGTTAGAAGCCACGGGGTCCCGTAGAGCCAGCATGACAGGGCCCCCAAACAAACACAGTTTACTAGGCTTCAGTTTATGAACGAACACAGTGAGTGATCAGTACCAATCGCTCATTGTGTTCACTCAGGAAAGGAAGGGCTGGTAAATTTGACACAATTACGGACCTTTTCCCTCCACTCTTCATATTAAGGATCCTATTGTGTGCTTGCAGCTGGGGGGAGGGGAAGGAGAGAAGCCAGCAGCACTGCGGGGGTGGAGGCAGGGTCGGACTGACCATTTGGAAACTCGGGCACAGCCCGAGGGCCCGGGGTCAGTAGGGGGCCCCATGAGATGCCCTGGTACCTTTTTCATAGGCTTTTTTGAGTTTGGGCAAGGACACAGGGGCCCCATGATCGCCTATTGCCCGGGGGCCCCATGAGTTGTCAGTCCGCCCCTGGGTGGAGGGGATCACAGGGGGCCGCTTGAGCAGCAGGGGGAAATCTATGGTGTACCGGGAAGTGCTGCAGAGAGAGTCATAGAGGAGATCAGTTCCAGTAATTGCCCCCCCCCCCTTTGCACTGTGCCAATCACCCTCCCTGCCCACGTCTGATTCACCCAGATGCCTGGCAGCCCCCCCCCCCCCTGGCCTGGGCCCCATACAGGAGGACGGGTGGTACTGCATTATCCACGGCCCTGACAGTGGGAATAGAAAGGAATCCCCCCCCCCTTTTAAATAAGGACATTTTGTTGCTTTGCAGCTTGAAATGAAGACAGACACAGTGTTTGTTTTATCCAGCTGCATTTACTCAGTGCAACTTGTAACATCCAATAAAAGATAGAACACCGACAGAAAAAAAAATTCAAAAAATTCAAAAACAGAATCACTGAGTTGGAAAAAGAATCACCCCGCCCCGCCCGCCCACCCTAAAAATATCTCAATCAGGTGTAGCTAATCACCTTCTCAATGGCAGACAAAGCCAATTGACTTTCAGCTGCGATCAGCTGTGATTGGTACAGCATGAAAAGAGCTTTCCTGGAGCATTTCAGTCCATGGTAGTGCAGCTGACACAAACAATCAACTATGGGTGGCAAGGCGCTGTCACCGGGATAAAGTTGTGGACAGGCGCAAGTCAGGAGATGGATACAAAGGCTTTATCAACACCTAGAAGCAGAGTGAAGTCTGTTATTAAAAAGTGGAAGGTATCTGGTACAACACAGACCCTCCCTGGATCGGGATGTCGCTCCAATCCTACATATATATATATATATATATAACATATGAACACTAAAAAAACTATGTAGCGCTTCCTCACTGCCGTGCCAGAGGAGGAAGACATCATCAATGTATCTCTGATAGAAACACAGTTCCGGCCATTCCCTAGAATAGATGGTGTCTTCCTCCTAGCCACGAACAAATTTGCCGAGCTTGGAGCAAACGTAGCCCCCATGGCAACTCCTCTAGTCTGGAGGTAAAACATCTTTTCACACCAAAATAATTATGGTTCATGGCAAAATCGAACATTTCTAATATGAACCTATCCTGGCGGCAGGGAACGTCCTCAGACTCAGCCATGTGAGTGGAATGCAGCATTTTTAAAATAAATGTTTTTGCAAGGATAAGGCACTAGGTTTTGGTTATCTTTTTCGGCATTTGATCTGATGGAGGAGGATAACCAGAAGAGTGAAGGAGACCCAGACCTATAACAAAAAATTATGTAGCGCTTCCTCACTGCCGTGCCAGAGGAGGAAGACATCATCAATGTATCTCCCATAGAAACACAGTTCCGGCCATTCCCTAGAATAGATGGTGTCTTCCTCCCATCTAGCCAGGAACAAATTTGCCGAGCTTGGAGCAAACGTAGCCCCCATGGCAACTCCTCTAGTCTGGAGGTCAAACATCTTTTCACACCAAAATAATTATGGTTCATGGCAAAATTTTAACATTTCTAATATGAAACCTATCCTGGCGGCAGGGAACGTCCTCAGACTCAGCCATGTGAGTGGAATGTAGCATTTTGTAAATAAATGTTTTTGCAAGGATAAGGCACTAGGTTTTGGTTATCTTTTTCGGCATTTGATCTGATGGAGGAGGATAACCAGAAGAGTGAAGGAGACCCAGACCTATAAACAAAAAATTATGTAGCGCTTCCTCACTGCCGTGCCAGAGGAGGAAGACATCATCAATGTATCTCTGATAGAAACACAGTTCCGGCCATTCCCTAGAATAGATGTGTCTTCCTCCCATCTAGCCACGAACAAATTTGCCGAGCTTGGAGCAAACGTAGCCCCCATGGCAACTCCTCTAGTCTGGAGGTCAAACATCTTATCACACCATTTTGGCATTTGATCTGATGGAGGGAGGATAACCAGAACAGTGAAGGAGACCCAAATGGGCAGCCTCATTACCATCTCCTCATAGTCCAAATAAAGGGACACACACTTTATGTGACCTCACTTATCGGTTTGGTCATATACACCGTGTCAGGGACCGTGGGTCTGCGCATGCGCAGATTGCCTAGGCGCACCAATGTGCAGGCATTAGGACCTGGGCACCCGCGGCGGCAATTGCGGCGCGCATGCGGGCGCGCGCGTCTGGCACCAATGACGGTGCAGGGCGCACTATTTAAGCTAGCCAGGCGGTGATCAGATTGCCGCAAGGTCTAGTTCCTGTTACCTGTGTTCCTAGTTGCCGACCCTGCCTGTCCTGATTCTTGCTGACCTTCTCCTGTTCTGATCCCCGGCTCGTCCCTGACTATTCCTCCGCCTGCTCCTATTATTATGGGACCTCCCGTTGCTGAACCTTGGCTCGTCCCTGACTATTCCTCCGCCTGCTCCTATTATTATGGGACCTCCCGTTGCTGAACCTTGGCTCGTCCCTGACTATTCCTCCGCCTGCTCCTATTATTATTGGACCTCCTGTTGGACCTTCCGTTGCTGAACCTTGGCTCGTCCCTGACTATTCCTCCGCCTGCTCCTATTATTATTGGACCTCCTGTTGGACCTCCCGTTGCTGAACCTTGGCTCGTCCCTGACTATTCCTCTGCCTGCTCCTATTATTATTGGACCTCCTGTTGGACCTCCCGTTGCTGAACCTTGTCTCGTCCCTGACTATTCCTCTGCCTGTTCCTATTATTATTGGATGGGACCTCCCGTTGCTGAACCTTGGTCTCGTCCCTGACTATTCCTCCGCCTGCTCCTATTATTATTGGACCTCCTGTTGGACCTCCCGTTGCTGAACCTTGGCTCGTGACCCGGTTTACTCTTCGACTACTGCTTGGTACCTATCTGCCTCCACTGTTACCAACCCGGCTAGTCTGACCACTCACACTCCTGTCATCCATCCATCCCGCTCGGGACCTGGACCTGGCAGCCTCTTCACATCAGGCTCACCCCTGGCACATACCCTCAGCGGGACCCCTCTACCACAGTTGGGTGCACTCAGGGGCCGCGACCTGGTTTCAGTCTTGCACCAAGTCCATCCCCACCATCAGGGGCTCTGGTGAAAAGGCAGACTGGGACTGAGACTCCGCGTCCTGGGGAATCCCGTTCTGTGGATCACTAGAGATCCCGCCGGGCGGTGCCTGACACACCAGGTGAGAGTACAACCGGTGGGGGTGCACAAGTGTTACTTTGATGATATCACACGAGGTGAACTGAGGAGCACCCCATTTCTACATAGCAGTGGACGCAGGGAAATCACACATTTTTTTTTGTGTGGACACAAATAGTTAATTTATTGGAAGATTACATGTTATTTTGTTTGTTTGTTTGTTTGCGTATAGTGGGGCGTGGCACCGCGTTGGCATTTAAAATCTATTGACACATTTGTATGGGTATGTGGATGGTGGGAGCGATTCACCAATATTCACACCGAATATTATTTCCTTAGGATATCGTTTGTTACTTTACACCTAGAAAAGCAGCTCACAAGATTTGTATTTATTTATTTATTGCAAAGTCTAGATGTGCGAAGTTAGTAGAGACATTATATTCCAACACTTAAAGCCAAAGGGGGTTCAACAAAATACTGACACGGGGGGATCCTTTTCCAACGCAGTGACTCTGTTTTTGATTTTGTTTTTTTTTTACTTTTTTCTGACATGTTGGTGTTATATCTGTCACTTGGATATTGGATATCGCTTCTCGGCCTTTTGGCTAAGATCAAGTGTAGTATCTGTTCTTATCACTGTCCAGTGGGGGTGCTCCCGGCCATTCTAGCTTTGTGGGGATGGCTGTTGTATAGTACCCTCACTGGTATGATGGGGGTCCGGAAGGCTAGTACCGGAGGGACAGAAACCAGGGAGCGCCATGATTCGTTCTGGGGCCTCGGGAGTAATTTCTCCGAGAAGACTGGAAAGACCCAGTACCTCCTGATTTGGACGGATCTACCTTGGTCTGGCCAGGGGCTGAGGATGCAAAAAGTCCGCAAACTCAGTGCCCCCTGAGTAGTCGCCTCAGGGGTGTCACTAGTAACACCTGGGTGTGGGACCCCACGGTGTGAAGATGGCACATGGTCACTGTTTTTCACTCTTTTTGCACAGCGCCCTAAGGACCAGGTCTTTTGGCTAAGTCCAGGGCAATTTTTGCTACAGGCCTCAGGGCCTGGTCTGTGCACAATTCGGCACGGTACCACTTTTTTATTTTTTATTTATTTAATTTATTTCACTCCCACGTTTTGTCACTTTTTTGCTTTACTTATGTGTGTGTTTTTCACGGATGGAGGGTGTGGGTCCTCGGGCCTACCCTGAAGTCTAGGGGGAGGATGTGTGGCCTTTTGGTTCCTTCCTCCCCTGATCCCTAGGGGGGCTTTTCTTCGGGAGAGCCCCCTGACCAAGTACTGGGTGTCTGGCTTCGGCTGGACACAAGGAACGGTGGTCCACCAGGCCTTTTGGCCAGGAGGACCAATTGGGAACCTTGTCCCCGTCAGGAACTTTGTGCCCCGGGGGATCAGGGTAAGCGGTCCAAGCCCCTTTAGGGGTAGGACACAGCACACCCCTAAGTGCACTTTTTCGTGTGGTGTTTTGCACTTGCACATTTTTTGTGAACACTTACGGTTTTTTTTCGTTATAGTTGCACGTTTGCGAAAATAAAAAAAAAAAAAAAAATCTGTCACTTGGATATTATAAGTTGCACAATACAGCTGGATAAAACAAAAACTGTGTCTGTCTTCATTTCAGGCTGCAAAGCAACAGAATGGGATTATTTAAATAATCCCCCCCGCCATATAAGGTAGTGATGGGCGGCGGTTCTCCCATGCTGGGAGGGCGTCATATGATGAAAAAGGTACCAGGGGCATCTCATGGGGCCCCCTACTGACCCCGGGCCCTTGCTGCTGCAGCCTCTGCTCTGCTCAGAGCCCCTTTGCAGATCTTATCACATATAATATACAGATTGTTATCATATTATTATTAACGTACATCTGGCACAGCCTGATCATGGGGGATCTGTCAGGTATTTTATTAGTATTTTTATTGGATGATTAGGGATTTGTGAGATTTTGTTACCTATATTATATTTTTTACTACAAATAATAAACATTTTATAATTATTATTCTGTATATCATTTCTTGCATATATTACACGTTGTATTATTAGCCAGTGGCATCCCTAGGGGGGTGCGGGCCGCACCGGGTGACACCATCACAGGGGGTGCAGGAGCAAGATGCCGGCACAGTGACAGCTGCCCCCACCCCAGTGTAGCGGTAACATGAGTATCCCATGAAGCGACTGCGCACGTGCCGGTTTCAGGCCGAAGAAGCTGATCGCCGGATCTATGCTAAAGTCGGAGATCGGCTTCTTCGGCCTGAAACCGGCACAGGCGCAGTCGCTTCAGGGGATACATGTCTTCAAGGGATACTCATTTTACTGCTACACCTTCCTCTCTGGAGGGGTGACACCACATGTTACCGCACCGGGTGACACCAACCCTAGGGACGCCTCTGTTATTAGCATCTATTATTATCAGTAGTAATAATGTAAGTTTCCAGCCATACCCCCTCCCCCAATAAGGGAATGGTCAAGGTTTTGTTATACTATACGATAGATTCATATCATTGTAAGTCCCCCCCTTCATGAAAAGGGATCTGTTAGGTTTTATCACATATTTATCAGGGGCGGACTGACAACTCATGGGGCCCCCCGGGCAATAGGGGATCATGGGGCCCCTGTGTCCTTGCCATAACTCAAAAATGCCTATGAAAAAGGTACCAGGGGCATCTCATGGGGCCCCGTACTGACCCCGGGCCCTCAGGCAGTGCCCGAGTTTCCAAATGGTCAGTCCGCCCCTGATATTTATTTCAGGTACTTATATAGCGCATTCAGTTTACGCAGCACTTTACATCTATATTGTACATTCACATCAGTCCCCGCCCCCGAGGAGCGTACAATCTAAGGTCCCTAACTCACATTCATTCATACACATACTAGGGACAATTTAGACAGGAGCCAATTCACCTACCAGCATGTCATTTGGAGTGTGGGAGGAATCTGGAGTACCTGGAGGAAACCCACGCAGGCACAGGGAGAACATGCAAACTCCAGGTAGGTGGTGCCATGGATTCAAACCAACAACCCGAGTACTGCCAGGAGGAAGTGTTACCCACTGAGCCACTGTGCTGCCCCTAGATTTTTATTACTACTATACAGGATGTACACAGTGCCAACAGTTTGCTCCGCACTGTACAATATAAAGGGAAATATTACAGTTACAATGCAATACAAAAACAAGAGGAATAAGAGGGCCCTGCTCATAGGAGCTTACAATCTAAAGGGGGGGGGGAGTACAAAAGGAGATAGCTGGAGGGGATGATCTGATAGAGGTATAATGTTATTATTATTATTTTTATTATTATTGTTATGTGATACAGAATCTCTCAGGTTCTATGATATACACTATTGGTCAAAGTATTGGCCCCGCCCTCCATATCATGTGATTCAGGTGTTCCAATCCCCTCATATCATGTGATTCAGGTGTTCCAATCCCCTCCATATCATGTGATTCAGGAGTTCCAATCCCCTCCCAATCATGTTATTCAGGTGTTCCAATCCTCTCCATATCATGTGATTCAGGTGTTCCAATCCCCTCCATATCATGTGATTCAGGAGTTCCAATCCCCTCCCAATCATGTGATTTAGGTGTTCCAATCCCCTCCATATCATGTGATTCAGGAGTTCCAATCCCCTCCCAATCATGTGATTCAGGTGTTCCAATCCCCTTCCAATCATGTTATTCAGGTGTTCCAATCCCCTCCATATCATGTGATTTTGGGTGTTCCAATCCCCTCCATATCATGTGATTCAGGTGTTCCAATCCCCTCCATATCATGTGATTCAGGTGTTCCAATCCCCTCCATGGACACAGGTGTATACAATCAAGCCCCTAGGCATGCAGACGGCTTCTACAAACATTGGTGAAAGAATGGGTCGCTCTCAGGAGCTCAGTGACTCCAAGCGTGGTCCCGTGATAGGTGGCCACCTGGGCAATAAGTCCATCCGTGACATTTCCTGGCTACTAAATATTCCACGCTCAACTGTTAGTGGGATTATAACAAAGTGGAAGCAACTGGGAACAACAGCCACTCAGCCACCAAGTGGTAGGCCACGTCACATGACAGGGCGGGGTCAGCGCATGCTGAAGCGCACAGTGTGCAGAAGTCGCCAACTGTCTGCAGAGTCAATAGCTAAAGACCTCCAAACTTGGTGTGGCCTTCAGATGAGCCCAACAACAGTGCGTAGAGAGCTTCATGGAATGGGTTTCCATGGCCGAGCAGCTGCATCCAAGCCTTCCATCACCAAGTGCAATGCAAAGCGTTGGATGCCGTAGTGTAAAGCACGCCGCCACTGGACTCTAGAGCAGGGGAGACGTGTTCTCTGGAGTGACCAATCACGCTTCTCTGTCTGGCAATCCGATGGACATGTCTGGGTTTGGCGGTGGCCAGGAGAACGGTACTTGCCTGACTGCATTGTGCCAAGTGTAAAGTTTGGTGGAGGGGGGATTATAGTGTGGGGTTGTTTTTCAGGGGTTGGGCTTGGCCCCCTAGTTCCAGTGAAGGGAACTCTTAAGGTGACATTTTGGACAATGTCATGCTCCCAACTTTGTGGGAAGAGTTTGGGGATGGCCCCTTCCTTTTCCAACATGACTGCCCACCAGTGCACAAAGCAAGGTCCATAAAGACATGGAGGAGCCAGTTTGGGGTGGAGGAACTTGACTGTCCTGCACAGAGTCCTGACCTCAACCCCATAGAACACCTTTGGGATGAATTAGGCCCCTCCCCCGACATCAGTGCCTGACCTGACCAATGTGCTTCTGGAAGAATGGTCCAACCTTCCCATAGACACCCTCCTAAACCTTGTGGACGGCCTTCCCAGAAGAGTTGAAGCTGTTATAGCTGCAAAGGGCGGGGCCAACTCAATATTGAACCCTACGGACTAAGACTGGGGGGCCATTAAAGGTCATGTGTGTGGGAAGGGCGGGGCCAACTCAATATTGGACCCTACGGACTAAGACTGGGGGGAGCATTAAAGATCATGTGTGTGGAAAGGGCGGGGCCAACTCAATATTGGACCCTACGGACTAAGACTGGGGGGCCATTAAAGGTCATGTGTGTGGAAAGGGCGGGGCCAACTCAATATTGGACCCTACGGACTAAGACTGGGGGGCCATTACAGGTCATGTGTGTGGAAAGGCTGGTGGAATAATACTTGGGGCAATACAGTGTATATTATACAGATGATATATTATTATGGGATGGGATTGGTCGCACACAGCCTCAGCCTCTCTCTTCTTCTCTCTTGCCCGGCGCCCCTCGGCAGCTGCCCCATCCACACAGGGAATCCCTGACGTCAGCAGAACCAAGGAAACCCGCACACGTCATTGGACGCACATGCCCATATATGGCGACATGCGTCAACGGACGAGACCACCTTCCCCAGAGAGAGAGGAGGGGGGCGGGCCATGCCCATGTACAGTCCGGATCCGGACCCCCGCGGAGCTCAGAGAGCCCCTACGAGTAGAGTCCATCGGGGCCGCCGCAGTACAAACACCCGGAGGGAGCGGGGCCGGACCTGTGGGCGGACTGGAACCTCCCATTGTCAGGGGGGAGGAGGAATGGTGACGTCAGGAGCTAGAAGCTGAATAGAAAATCAGAGAGAGATCGATGTCATACCATTCCACTGACTCATCGACCGAGAGAAGGAGCGAGGGGGACCGATCTACAGAGCCAGAGGGGGGACCGACCGACCCAGAGGGGGACTGACTCATCACACTGGAGGTGAGCTGATACATTGTATCCTCATCATCATCTCCATACATTGTATCCCCATCATCATCTGTATATATTATATCCACATCATCATCTCCATACATTGTATCCTCGTCCCTGATCTCCTCCATACATTGTATCCTCATCCCTGATCCCCTCCATACATTGTATCCTCATCCCTGATCCCCTCCATACATTGTATCCTCATCCCTGATCCCCTCCATACATTGTATCCTCATCCCTGATCCCCTCCATACATTGTATCCTCATCCCTGATCTCCTCTATACATTGTATCCTCGTCCCTGATCCCCTCCATACATTGTATCCTCGTCCCTGATCTCCTCCATACATTGTATCCTCATCCCTGATCTCCTCCATACATTGTATCCTCATCCCTGATCCCCTCCATACATTGTATCCTCATCCCTGATCTCCTCCATACATTGTATCCTCATCCCTGATCTCCTCCATACATTGTATCCTCATCCCTGATCCCCTCCATACATTGTATCCTCATCCCTGATCCCCTCCATACATTGTATCCTCATCCCTGATCTCCTCTATACATTGTATCCTCGTCCCTGATCCCCTCCATACATTGTATCCTCGTCCCTGATCTCCTCCATACATTGTATCCTCATCCCTGATCTCCTCCATACATTGTATCCTCATCCCTGATCCCCTCCATACATTGTATCCTCATCCCTGATCTCCTCCATACATTGTATCCTCATCCCTGATCTCCTCCATACATTGTATCCTCATCCCTGATCTCCTCCATACTTTGTATCCTCATCCCTGATCCCCTCCATACATTGTATCCTCATCCCTGATCCCCTCCATACATTGTATCCTCATCCCTGATCCCCTCCATACATTGTATCCTCATCCCTGACCTCCTCCATACATTGTATCCTCATCCCTGACCCCCTCTATACATTGTATCCTCATCCCTGACCCCCTCTATACATTGTATCCTCATCCCTGATCCCCTCCATACATTGTATCCTCATCCCTGATCCCCTCTATACATTGTTTCCTCATCCCTGATCTCCTCCATACATTGTTTTCCTCATCCCTGATCTCCTCCATACATTGTATCCTCATCCCTGACCCCCTCTATACATTGTTTCCTCATCCCTGATCTCCTCCATACATTGTTTCCTCATCCCTGATCCCCTCCATACATTGTGTCATCATAGCCATACATTGTATCCTCATCCCTGATCCCCTCCATACATTGTATCCTCATCCCTGATCTCCTCTATACATTGTATCCTCATCCCTGATCTCCTCCGTACATTGTATCCTCATCCCTGATCCCCTCCATACATTGTATCCTCATCCCTGATCCCCTCCATACATTGTATCCTCATCCCTGATCCCCTCCATACATTGTATCCTCATCCCTGATCTCCTCTATACATTGTATCCTCATCCCTGATCTCCTCCGTACATTGTATCCTCATCCCTGATCCCCTCCATGCATTGTATCCTCATCCCTGATCCCCTCCATGCATTGTATCCTCATCCCTGATCCCCTCCATGCATTGTATCCTCATCCCTGATCTCCTCCATACATTGTATCCTCATCCCTGATCCCCTCCATACATTGTATCCTCATCCCTGATCTCCTCTATACATTGTATCCTCATCCCTGATCTCCTCTATACATTGTATCCTCATCCCTGATCTCTGAGTTGTTACACTGTATCCTCATCCCTGATCTCTGAGTTGTTACATTGTATCATTCCCCGGGTTTCCTGATGAATATTTAATCAATTCCAGCCTCATCTCCAGGACTCCTGATCTCCTCTGACTTGTTACATTGTATATCAGCCTCATCTCCTGATCTCCTCTGAGATGTATCCTCATCCCAGGGATCTCCTCTGAGTGTTACATTGTATGGATATGTGATTTTCTACATTGTACCCTAAGGGGGGGGGGGGGGGGGGACTGGTGGCATTGTATCATCCCCAGGATTCTCGAATTTTAGTAATCCAGCCTCCAATCTGTGCCGACTTGTTACATTGTATTGCTGTGTGAGTGGTGCCATTGTATCCTCATCCCCGGGATTCCTGATCTCTGCTGACTTGTTACATTGCATTCCAGCCTCATCCCCAGGATCCCCAATCTCCTCTGAGTTGTTACATTGTATCGATGAGTGGTGTGACTGGTTACATTGTATATCAGCCTTCTCCCTGGAATCTCCGACCTTGTTACATTGTACACTCTGAACTCCACTGAGCTGCTGCAGCGTCCTGGAGCCGAACCCCCGGAACTCCTGAACTCCCCAAACACATCTGCATGGTTTCATTGTCCTCATCCTCCGGACTCCTTAGTACATCTGTATCAGATTGGCCGATCTCCCATCAGAGGATCTGTACCGACAAACCCGAACTCCTGCTGAGTGAAGCCTCATCCTCTGGACTCCTTAGCACATCTGGTTGGTCGCATTTTGTCAGATTGGCCGATCATAGGATCTCTTCCATCACCCCCTTGGGATCCCCGGACTCAGCTGATTGGTTCCATTGTATCAGCCTGGAGGTGCTCTGCTTGTAGTTCCCCCGACACCGTGGTTGTAGTCCTCCGGTTGGTTGGTGTAGTCTCTCGGTGGTGCCCGGCTGCCTTGGCACTGAAGATCCCTCCCCTCCCTCCCCCGGATCATGTACCAGGACTACCCAGGGAGTTTCGACAGCTCGTCCCGCGGTAGCAGCAGCTCTCCGGCTGGCCCCCCAGAGGGATTCCCAGGGACCCCCCCTAACTACCTCTGTGCAGCAGGTGAGGAGGGGTTGGGGTCTTTACTGTGTGGGGTATGATTGGTGTGTACTGGGGGGAGGGGTGTATTATAAGCAGGGGCGGACTGACAACTCATGGGGCCCCCGGGACAATAGGGGATCGTGGGGCCCCTGTGTCCTTGCCCAAACTCAAAAAAGCCTATGAAAAAGGTACCAGGGTCATCTCATGGGGCCCCCTACTGACCCCGGGCACCCCTCAATATAGGATAGATCAGCCTCTTGTGGTAGAGCACCCCATAATATAGGACTAGTCTTCTTATGGTAGGTCACCCCTCAATGTATGATATACCAGTCCTCTTGTGGTAGGTCACCCCTCAATGTATGATATACCAGTCCTCTTGTGGTAGGTCACCCCTCAATGTATGATATACCAGTCCTCTTGTGGTAGGTCACCCCTCAATGTATGATATACCAGTCCTCTTGTGGTAGGTCACTCAATGTAGATATACCAGTCCTCTTGTGGTAGGTCACCCCTCAATGTATGATATACCAGTCCTCTTGTGGTAGGTCACCCCTCAATGTATGATATACCAGTCCTCTTGCGGTAGGTCACCCTCAATGTATGATATACCAGTCCTCTTGCGGTAGGTCACCCCTCAATGTATGATATACCAGTCCTCTTGCGGTAGGTCACCCCACTTGCGGTAGGTCACCCCTCAATGTATGATATACCAGTCCTCTTGTGGTAGCACAAACCCTAAATGTAGGATAGACCAGACTTCTAATTGTGGGACACTGCTCCGTATAGGATATACCAGTCCTTTTTGTGGTAGGTTACCCCTCAATATGGGATAGACCACACCTCTAATTGTGGGGACCCCCTCAGTATAGGATAGACCAGACCACTTGTGGTAGGGAACCCTTCAACATAGAATAGAACACACCTTTTGTGGTAGGGCTCCCCTCAATATAGGATAGACCAGTCTTCTTGTGATAGGACCTCTCTCGGTATATGATAGACCAGTCTTCTTGTGATAGGACCTCTCTCGGTATATATGACAGACCAGTCCTCTTGTGACGGACCTCTCTCGGTATATGATAGACCAGTCTTCTTGTGATAGGACCTCTCTCGGTATATGACAGACCAGTCCTCTTGTGATGGACCTCTCTCGGTATAATGATAGACCAGTCTTCTTGCGATAGGACCTCTCTCGGTATATGACAGACCAGTCCTCTTGTGATAGGACCTCTCTCGGTATATGATAGACCAGTCTTCTTGTGATAGGACCTCTCTCGGTATATGACAGACCAGTCTTCTTGTGATGGGACCTCTCTCGGTATATGACAGACCAGTCCTCTTGTGACGGGACCTCTCTCGGTATATGACAGACCAATCCTCTTGTGACGGGACCTCTCTCGGTATATGACAGACCAGTCCTCTTGTGACGGGACCTCTCTCGGTATATGACAGACCAGTCTTCTTGTGATAGGACCTCTCTCGGTATGACAGACCAGTCCTCTTGTGAGAGGACCTCTCTCGGTATATGACAGACCAGTCTTCTTGTGAGGGGACCTCTCTCGGTATATGACAGACCAGTCTTCTTGTGATGGGACCTCTCTCGGTATATGACAGACCAGTCTTCTTGTGATAGGACCTCTCTCGGTATATGACAGACAAGTCTACTTGTGATAGGACCTCTCTCGGTATACGACAGACCAGTCTTCTTGTGATAGGACCTCTCTCGGTATATGACAGACCAGTCTTCTTGCGATAGGACCTCTCTCGGTATATGACAGACCAGTCTTCTTGTGATAGGACCTCTCTCGGTATATGACAGACCAGTCCTCTTGTGATAGGACCTCTCTCGGTATATGACAGACCAGTCTTCTTGTGATAGGACCTCTCTCGGTATATGACAGACCAGTCTTCTTGTGAGAGGACCTCTCTCGGTATATGACAGACCAGTCTTCTTGTGATAGGACCTCTCTCGGTATATGACAGACCAGTCTTCTTGTGATAGGACCTCTCTCGGTATATGATAGACCAGTCTTCTTGCGATAGGACCTCTCTCGGTATATGACAGACCAGTCTTCTTGTGACAGACCTCTCTCGGTATATGACAGACCAGTCTTCTTGTGACAGGACCTCTCTTGTATATGACAGACCAGTCCTCTTCTCTCTCGGTATATGACAGACCAGTCTTCTTGTGATAGGACCTCTCTCGGTATATGACAGACCAGTCTTCTTGTGATAGGACCTCTCTCGGTATACGACAGACCAGTCTTCTTGTGATAGGAACTCTCCGGTATACGACAGACCAGTCTTCTTGTGATAGGACCTCTCTCGGTATACGACAGACCAGTCTTCTTGTGATAGGGACCTCTCTCGGTATATGACAGACCAGTCTTCTTGTGATAGGACCTCTCTCGGTATATGACAGACCAGTCTTCTTGTGATAGGACCTCTCTCGGTATATGACAGACCAGTCTTCTTGTGATAGGACCTCTCTCGGTATATGACAGACCAGTCTTCTTGTGATAGGACCTCTCTCGGTATATGACAGACCAGTCTTCTTGCGATAGGACCTCTCTCGGTATACGACAGACCAGTCTTCTTGTGATAGGACCTCTCTCGGTATATGACAGACCAGTCTTCTTGTGATAGGACCTCTCTCGGGACAGACCAGTCTTCTTGTGATAGGACCTCTCTCGGACGACAGACCAGTCTTCTTGTGATAGGACCTCTCTCGGTATATGACAGACCAGTCTTCTTGTGATAGGACCTCTCTCGGTATATGACAGACCAGTCTTCTTGTGATAGGACCTCTCTCGGTATGGGATAGCAGGGCACCCCTCAGAATAGGATAGACCAGACCTCAGTAGAGTGGACCTGGCTTTATGTGGTTTGCAGACCTTTGGTGTAGTGGGATTCATCTGCAGACCCCTCAGTGTAGAGCAGCCATTCTCAGCCAGAGTTCCTCCAGAGGTTTCTAGCGGTTACTTGAACTGGGGCAGACAGACCTCCCATTCGAAGTACCCCCCCCCCCCCCCATAGTTCTGGGATCAGTGTCACTTGGCAGAGCCAGCTGCATGAACCCAATTATCTGTTGAGCTGCCTGTAAGGGGGTCATAATTTGTATTGATCCTCAAATTAGGGGGGTATTCTTCGTTGCACCCTCCAATGTAAGGGGGTATTTTTTTCCGACTGACCACCCATTAATTGTTTTTTGCTAATGTTTCATGGGACCTGAAAATGATTTCAAGGTTTCCTCTGTGGTGGGAAGGTTGAGTCAGGCTGACGTAGACTGTCCCAGCCATGCCCTGGTCAGGCTGCAGTTTATACTAGACTAGTCCTTTAGCATGAAGAGAAGTTCTGTATATAGGACACAGATTGTAGCCTCTCCTGACTGTTGCAAGCCGGACCCCCCCCCCTGATGTTTGTTATAATTCCAGCCCTCTGTCCGGGTGGTATTAATATAGACATGACCTGTCCTCTTCATGCCTGTGCATGGCTGTGCACCCTCTCTGTCCTACACATGACCTGTCCTCTTCATGCCTGTGCATGGCTGTGCACCCTCTCTGTCCTACACATGACCTGTCCTCTTCATGCCTGTGCATGGCTGTGCACCCTCTCTGTCCTACACAAGACCTGTCCTCTTCATGCCTGTGCATGGCTGTGCACCCTCTCTGTCCTACACATGACCTGTCCTCTTCATGCCTGTGCATGGCTGTGCACCCTCTCTGTCCTACACATGACCTGTCCTTTTTCATGGCTGTGTGCCCTCTCTGTCCTACACATGACCTGTCCTTTTCATGGCTGTGTGCCCTCTCTGTCCTACACATGACCTGTCCTTTTCATGGCTGTGCACCCTCTCTGTCCTACACATGACCTGTCCTTTTCATGGCTGTGCGCCCTCTCTGTCCTACACATGACCTGTCCTCTTCATGGCTGTGCACCCTCTCTGTCCTACACATGACCTGTCCTTTTCATGGCTGTGCGCCCTCTCTGTCCTACACATGACCTGTCCTTTTCATGGCTGTGCGCCCTCTCTGTCCTACACATGACCTGTCCTCTTCATGCCTGTGCATGGCTGTGCACCCTCTCTGTCCTACACATGACCGGTCCTCTTCATGGCTGTGCGCCCTCTCTGTCCTACACATGACCTGTCCTTTTCATGGCTGTGCGCCCTCTCTGTCCTACACATGACCTGTCATTTTCATGGCTGTGCACCCTCTCTGTCCTACACATGACCGGTCCTCTTCTTGGCTGTGCACCCTCTCTGTCCTACACATGACCTGTCCTTTTAATGGCTGTGCACCCTCTCTGTCCTATTCCTGACTTGTCCTCTTCATGGCTGTGCACCCTCTCTGTCCTATTCATGACCTGTCCTCTTCATGGCTGTGCACCCTCTCTGTCCTACACGTGACCTGTCCTCTTCACGGCAGTGCACCCTCTCTGTCCTACATATGACCGGTCCTCTTCATGGCTGTGCACCCTCTCTGTCCTACACATGACCGGTCCTCTTCACGGCAGTGCACCCTCTCTGTCCTACACATGACCGGTCCTCTTCACGGCAGTGCACCCTCTCTGTCCTACACATGACCGGTCCTCTTCACGGCAGTGCACCCTCTCTGTCCTACATATGACCAGGCCCAATTGTACTTGGTCCCTTGTTTTCACCACATAAAAAGAACTTTGAATGAAGGAGGGTTCTGCGTTTATGTTTAGAGCTGAGACATGTCCTGACCTGTATCTGGATAGTGTTCACCTAGTTTTGAAGTGGTCAGATGTGTACGGCATGGTGACCCGCCCAATGTATGGGATGGTGACACCCCCCACAGCACGGCTTTTTTTCAGTGGGAACACAGTTCTGGCACCTCCAGCACTGAATGTATCTAATAGCAAAGGGTGCTGGGGTGTGCAGCAGAGTCTGCTGATGCTGGCTGATGGGGATCTGTTGTCGCGGGAGGGATCTATTTTTGTTGGTAGGTGGGGGCTATTGCTGCTGGGGAGGTCTGTTTTTGTTGCTGGGGGATCTGTTGTTGCTGGGGGGGGGGGGTATCAATTGTTGCTGTGATGGATCTACTGTTGAGGATGGGGTCTAGTGATTCTGGCTGCAGGGAAATCTGTTGTTACTGCCACAGGCCTATTGTTGCTGAGGGGGGTCTATCATTGCTGAGGGGGGTCTGTCGTTGCTGAGGGGGGTCTATTGTCGTTAGCAGGGGATCTATTTTAATGCTTTTCTCGTTCTTATCAAATTCCATACAATTTAGCACCACAGGTTGATACTTGGCTCTGTATTCTCTAAAAGGGGGTGGTGCTGGAAGGTGGGTAGGGGGTGGAACCAAGGAATGGTGCTCAGAGGAGGGTAGGGGGTGGAGAAAAGGGGTGACTTGGAAAGGGGGAGTTCCTGCACCTATTCTCTAAGAAGAAAAGCCCTGCCCCCCCCATTCATATGAAGCAAGAGACTGGCAGTAATTTCTTAGAGGACCACCCTGCACTCTACGTTTAGAGGACCGCCATGCATGCTACCCACACAGGACCACCATGCATGCTACCCACACAGGACCGCCATGCATGCTACCCACACAGGACCGCCATGCATGCTACCCACACAGGACCGCCATGCATGCTACCCACACAGGACCGCCATGCATGCTACCCACACAGGGCCGCCGTGCATGCTACCCACACAGGGCCGCCGTGCATGCTACCCACACAGGACCGCCATGCATGCTACCCACACAGGACCGCCATGCATGCTACCCACACAGGACCGCCATGCATGCTACCCACACAGGGCCGCGCCATGCATGCTACCCACACAGGACCGCCATGCATGCTACCCACACAGGACCGCCATGCATGCTACCCATACAGGACCACCATGCATGCTACCCATACAGGACCGCCATGCATGCTACCCATACAGGACCGCCATGCATGCTACCCATACAGGGCCGCCATGCATGCTACCCATACAGGGCCGCCATCCATGCTACCCATACAGGACCGCCATGCATGCTACCCACACAGGGCCGCCATGCATGCTACCCACACAGGACCGCCATGCATGCTGCCCATACAGGACTGCCATGCATGCTACCCATACAGGACCACCATGCATGCTACCCATACAGGACCACCATGCATGCTACACTTAGAGGATGGCCATGCATGCTACCCATACAGGACCGCCATGCATGCTACCCTTACAGGACCGCCGTGCGTGCTACACTTAGAGAGCCACCGTGCATGCTACACTTAGAGGAGCGCCATGCACACTACACTTAGAGGAGCGCCATGCACACTACACTTAGAGGAGCGCCGTGCACACTACACTTAGAGGAGCGCCGTGCACACTACACTTAGAGGAGCGCCGTGCACACTACACTTAGAGGAGCGCCGTGCACACTACACTTAGAGGAGCGCCGTGCACACTACACTTAGAGGAGCGCCGTGCACACTACACTTAGAGGAGCGCCGTGCACACTACACTTAGAGGAGCGCCGTGCACACTACACTTAGAGGAGCGCCGTGCACACTACACTTAGAGGAGCGCCGTGCACACTACACTTAGAGGAGCGCCATGCACACTACACTTAGAAGACATTCCAGACATAGCATCTTCAGTAACATTTTTGAATTTGGTTCTTTGGCTGCGGATTCCCATGAATCAGGTCTCAGGCAGTCCTAGAGTGTGATTGGCTGAGCTGGGGGTATGAATCACCCATGGAAGGCTCTATACAGCGGAGCACATGGTGTGCGTCATCGGCCAGCAGCACTGCCTCCCCTTTTATAGCTCCATTATTCTGTATTCTCTTTAATCTCCTTGGAGAAAGATTCACTTTTTCACTGTGTGGGTGGGGGGGGGGGGGCTGCACATGTCTCATGGGGGGACGTAGCTGTATGGTGGCCCGGGGGCCGCCAGGATATGAACGTCTCTCTGGTTATTAATAGCCTCCGTGTGCCGGGCTCTTCACGTGCGTTTTCTGTCATTTCTGTTTTTTGCTGCATGGCGATACGGAACCACAGGTTGTCTTTTTCGGAGAATTGAGGAGACGTTTCTCTTCCTGTCCCCAGAATCTGCAGCGCCAATGTCACCCGCATCTGAGGTTTTCTGTAAGAACCGCTCCGCCCTGCAGTAGGTTTCGGTGTGCAGAGACAGAAATGGAGGTGCTTTGGTTCCAATCCGCTCGCGCTTTTTAAGTCGGTGTTTTTCCTGTGCGAGATCAGCAGCGTCTGCACTTTGTTTTATTGATTAGAGTACAAACATTAAAGTTCATTGTCCGACCACACCCTGCCCTGCCCCCCCCTCGTCCTACAGCCGGGTGAGCTCTGATACAAGGCGCCCAGCCTGTGGCCCTTTGGCACTTATTGTGTGGCCCCTGCAGACAGTAGTCTCTGTTTTCCTTACCTGGGGGGCTTCCTCAAACCATTGAAGGAAAAAAAAATCCCATCCTGTTACTTTTTATGTGTTCTTTTTCTGATCTTCAACAATTATATGAGAAATGTTAAATATGTCCACATGTGACTGTTAGGGGGTTGGAGGGAGATATTGTGATAGCTGTGATCTCCAGCAGTCTTCTGTCACGTTTCCAGTCTATGATTGTCTCCTATAGCATAACCCATCTTCAGCAATTTCTGTAGTATCTCTGCAGTCTCTGACCATCTCCTGTACTACATCTTCACTCTCTGTCCATCTCCTCTTGTATGTCTGCAGTCTCTGACCATCTCCTGTTGCATGTCTGCAGTCTCTGACCGTCTCCTGTTGCATGTCTGCAGTCTCTGACCGTCTCCTGTTGCATGTCTGCAGTCTCTGACCGTCTCCTGTACCATGTCTGCAGTCTCTGACCGTCTCCTGTTGCATGTCTGCAGTCTCTGACCGTCTCCTGTTGCATGTCTGCAGTCTCTAGCCGTCTCCTGTACCATGTCTGCAGTCTCTGACCGTCTCCTGTAGTATGTCTGCAGTCTCTGACCGTCTCCTGTACCATGTCTGCAGTCTCTGACCGTCTCCTGTACCATGTCTGCAGTCTCTGACCGTCTCCTGTAGTATGTCTGCAGTCTCTGACCGTCTCCTGTAGTATGTCTGCAGTCTCTGACCACCTCCTGTACTATGTCTGCAGTCTCTGGTCATCTCCTGTACTATATCTGCAGTCTCTGACCATCTCCTGTACTATGTCTGCAGTCTCTGGCCGTCTCCTGTACCATGTCTGCAGTCTCTGACCATCTCCTGTAGTATGTCTGCAGTCTCTGACCGTCTCCTGTTGCATGTCTGCTGTCTCTGACCATCTCCTGTACTATGCCTGCAGTCTCTGAATCTCTCCTGCAACATTTCTGCAGCCTCTGACTGTCTCCTGCAGCATGCCCATACACATCTCTCTCTCATTCTCACTGAACATTTGGGGATCTCAGGGGCCACACTTGAGAGGGTTCAGGCATACAAACTCCACACTGAAAGGCGTTCTTCATAATCATTTACAGGGTTAGTGGGGGGGTGCACAGTCTGCACAGGTGATCGGCGTTGGCCTGGGGTATGGATGGACCCCAATGAGATCCAGCAATCCACAGAATGTTGATTTTATTTGTTTTTCATCCAGTGGGCATCTTTTGAAAACATACATTTTTTTTTTATTCCTGAAACAATGGAAAGCTGAGAGTTTTGGGACCCAGAAAAGCGGAAGAAAGATGTGTGAGCGCTGCGGAGGGGACGTGAGTGACAGAAGTGGATCCAGTATGGAGGATTAGGAGCTCCTCGCAGCCTCACACCTGGATTAAGGCCGGGCATTTCCCTTTGTCTCTGCAGATTACAGGGATGGGGTGGAACTCTTCAGAGGGCATCGGGCTCACCAAGTTCTGCTCCACCCCACCAGTCCCATCAGTCCCACTCCCTAATGCCTCCATTGTTAACCCTGCCAGTCCCGTCAGTCCCGCTCTCTAATGCCTCCATTGTTAACCCCGCCAGTCCCGTCAGTCCCGCTCCCTAATGCCTCCATTGTTAACCCTGCCAGTCCCGCTCTCTAATGCCTCCATTGTTAACCCCGCCAGTCCCGCTCTCTAATGCCTCCATTGTTAACCCCGCCAGTCCCGCTCCCTAATGCCTCCATTGTTAACCCCGTCAGTCCCGCTCTCTAATGCCTCCATTGTTAACCCTGCCAGTCCCGTCAGTCCCGCTCTCTAATGCCTCCATTGTTAACCCTGCCAGTCCCGCTCTCTAATGCCTCCATTGTTAACCCCGCCAGTCCCGCTCTCTAATGCCTCCATTGTTAACCCCGCCAGTCCCGCTCCCTAATGCCTCCATTGTTAACCCCCGCCAGTCCCGCTCTCTAATGCCTCCATTGTTAACCCTGCCAGTCCCGTCAGTCCCGCTCCCTAATGCCTCCATTGTTAACCCTGCCAGTCCCGTCAGTCCCGCTCCCTAATGCCTCCATTGTTAACCCCGTCAGTCCCGCTCTCTAATGCCTCCATTGTTAACCCCGTCAGTCCCGCTCCCTAATGCCTCTATTGTTAACCCCGTCAGTCCCGCTCTCTAATGCCTCCATTGTTAACTCCGTCAGTCCCGCCCCCTAATGCCTCCATTGTTAACCCCGCCAGTCCCGCTCCCTAATGCCTCCATTGTTAACCCCGCCAGTCCCGCTCCCTAACGCCTCCATTGTTAACCCCGCCAGTCCCGCTCCCTAACGCCTCCATTGTTAACCCCGTCAGTCCCGCTCTCTAATGCCTCCATTGTTAACCCCGTCAGTCCCGCCAGTCCCGCTCTCTAATGCCTCCATTGTTAACCCCGTCAGTCCCGCTCCCTAATGCCTCCATTGTTAACCTAGCCAGTCCCGCTCTCTAATGCCTCCATTGTTAACCCCGTCAGTCCCGCTCCCTAATGCCTCCATTGTTAACCCCGTCAGTCCCGCTCTCTAATGCCTCCATTGTTAACCCCGTCAGTCCCGCTCCCTAACGCCTCCATTGTTAACCCCGCCAGTCCCGCTCCCTAATGCCTCTATTGTTAACCCCGCCAGTCCCGCTCTCTAATGCCTCCATTGTTAACCCCGTCAGTCCCGCTCCCTAATGCCTCCATTGTTAACCCCGCCAGTCCCGCTCTCTAATGCCTCCATTGTTAACCCCGTCAGTCCCCGCTCCCTAATGCCTCCATTGTTAACCCCGTCAGTCCCGCTCTCTAATGCCTCCATTGTTAACCCCGTCAGTCCCGCTCCCTAATGCCTCCATTGTTAACCCCGCCAGTCCCGCTCTCTAATACCTCCATTGTTAACCCCGTCTGTTCCGCCGCCGCTCTGATCTCAGTCCTGTGCTTGCTCCTCCTCCTATCATTTCTATCTTCTCCTATTAAATGTTTCCTTTATTTCAGTAGAAAATGTAGATCTTTCTGTTGTGGATTTGTTGGGAAGACGAGATCGGCGAATACTTTGTAGCGAAGATAGAGAAACGTTCATTTCTGAGTGACGAGCGGCAGGCTTTATATTTGGGGAAGTAATGAACTGGTTTTCAATGTGTTTCCTCTTTTACTATGTGGTGTAGCTTACTGCCGGCCACATACAGAGGAGGCGCAGGGCCCCCGGGGCTGAGCATGGTGTCACCCAGGGATATCGGGACTCCCTGTATCATAGGCTGTATACTGGTGTCAGAGAATTGTGCAGAACTCTGCTAACTGGGCAATAGAGACATGTATACAGGTGTCACGGGGCCTGCAAGGCTGGGCGGGGGGGGGCACAAAGCAATATAGTGACACCATGAAGTGTAGGCTTTGTATTGGTGTCATATAGAGGTATAGAGCTCTGGTAACTGGCACAATAGTTAACATGGCAATGGAGAAATTCATAAAGGGGCCATGGGGCCTGCAAGGTGGGGCGTGGGGGGGGGGAATCACAATATAGTGACACCGTTCAGCATAGGCTGTACATTGGTGTCATAGAGAAGTACAGAGCTCTACTATCTGGCACAATAGTTTACATGGCAATGGAGAAAATTCATTAACGGTGGCAAGGGGCCTGCGAGGCTGAGTATGGTGTCACAGAGCCCAGTAGGGGGACGGAGCCAAATACCTCCTAGATTACCTGGTGCCAGGAGGGTAGAATCAAATATCGTTAGTAAGTTACTGTCCACACCCAGGGGAGAGGGAAAGCCGCCCAGAAATGAGATTACCGATACAAACACTTGGTTCTGCCAACTGATCCAATTATTGTAAGAAAGGGCAGAGGCCGGGGCTGACGGAGCACATGCTGCCTTACACACCACGCTGAACGTGGCACATGTACCACGCAGCAAGTGCTCTACTGACCCCTACAGGACACCGGTGTGCAGTGCAGCACGACGATAAAGACATCCACTGTGTAGGATATTCTGGTGTCTGAAATGATTTATTATCAGCAGAGGAAGAAATCATTTAATTAGTGTGTGTGTATATATACAAATCCACCCCACCGCTGAATTCCCCCCTCCCGGCAGAAATATTTGCCCCCCCCCCCCAATCACCTCTTCTAGCACAAATCACCCCCCCCCCCCCCCCCATTACCCCCTCCTATCACAAATGCTTCCTCCCAAATTCAAATTAAATTTCCCAGCCACATATAACCCCACCCCAAAAAAAAAAAATATTTTTTTAGTTTTCCCCTCCTAGCACAAATACCCCCAATCATTTCTACTAGCACAATACCCCCCCCCCCCCCCAAAAAAAAAAATATTCCAGTTTTCCCCTTGTAGCACAAATACCCCCCCCCCCACCCCCCCCCCCCCCCCCCCCCAATCATTTCTACTAGCACAATTCCCCCCCCCCCCAAAAAAAAATTATTTTTTGTACAGTTTTCCCCTCCTAACACAAATACCCCCCCCCCCCCCCCACACACACACACACACACACACAATAAAAACAATTCCAATTTTCCCCTCCTAGCACAAATACCCCCAATCATTTCTACTAGCACAATACCTCCCCCCCCCCCCCCCCCCCAAAAAAAACATTTTTTTTTTACAGTTTTCCCCTGCTGGCACAACTACCCCCCCAATCATTTCTACTAGCACAATCCCCCCCCCCCCCCAAAAAATAAGTTTTTCCCTCCTAGCGCAAACCCCCTAAATCTTCCACCTAGTACAAATCCCCCCCCCCCCAAAATCACCACTCCTAGCACCCCCTCCCTATTTTATCCTCCAAGAATGATTCCTACCCCCTGCTGCAAATTCTTCCTCCCAATACAAATCCCCTCCTCCCCCAATATCCTTACAGCGCCCCCCACCTCAAATGATACTGCAGTGTCCAGGGCAGCCGCCCCTCCTGCCCCACCCCTTGTCCCGGCCCTGGGCACAATGGGTACTTAAAGAGCCTGTGTAGGCAGGATGTATTGGCTGACATAGCACATATGCTGGTCGATGGTCCATTGTATTGAACCACTGGTACACGGTTGCTATAGGTTACCGCATCGTATTGAACCACTGGTACACGGTTGCTATAGGTTACCGCATCGTATTGAACCACTGGTACACGGTTGCTATAGGTTACCGCATCGTATTGAATCACTGGTACACGGTTGCTATAGGTTACCGCATCGTATTGAACCACTGGTACACGGTTGCTATAGGTTTCCGCCGCATCGTATTGAACCTCTGGTACGGTTGCTATAGGTTACCGCATCGTATTGAACCACTGGTACACGGTTGCTATAGGTTACCGCAGGCCAAATGTAGGAATCGCATTGCAGTGAGTGTTTGGCCCTACAGTGCTTTCAGTCCTCCATCAGATCCCGGTGTATGGGGCAATTATTTCTCTGCGTCAGTTCAGATGGTGGAATTTAGATGGAGGGACCCAGAAATATGCAGCGATGGCCTTCCCAGATAACGCATCAAATCGCACCTCGATTCCTATGAAGTCATTACCGTTTTATTATGCGGCTCCTTCTGAAGCTGTTGGGTCTTGTCCTGCGAAGGAATCCTCGGCATTTCACAGAAGAGACGTTCCATTTAGGTTTTCTTTGCACCACATTTCCTGTCCCCCCCCCATGTTATACCCCCCCATGTTATACCCCCCCATGTTATACCCTCCCATGTTATTCCCCCCATGTTATATCCCCCCATGTTATATCCCCCCATGTTATACCCCCCCCCCCCCCCCCCATCCTCCTTACTGCAATTATCAGTCAAATTGTATTGGATTCAACTTCTGTGTCTCTTATTCGGGGGTTTTCAGCCGGGGTGCCGCAGACATATCCTGGTCTGTGTGCTACCGTGTCAACCCGTTCACCACCACTCAACCCGTTCACCACTACTCAACCCGTTCACCACCACTCAATCCGTTCACCACCTACTCAATCCGTTCACCACCACTCAACCCGTTCACCACCACTCAATCCGTTCACCACTACTCAACCCGTTCACCACCACTCAACCCGTTCACCACCACTCAACCCGTTCACCACCACTCAACCCGTTTCACCACCACTCAATCAGTTCACCACCACTCCGTTCACCACCACACCAACCAACCCGTTCACCACCACCCACCCAATTCAGTTCACCACCACCCAGTTCACCACCCCCCCACCACCCCGTCACCCCACCACCACTCAATCCGTTCACCACCACTCAAACCCGTTCACCACCACTCAACCCGTTCACCACCACCCAACCCGTTCACCACCACCAACCCGTTCACCACCACCCACCCGTTCACCACCACTCAACCCGTTCACCACCCACCACCAAACCCCGTTCACCACCACCACCCTCACCACCAACCCGTTCACCACCACTCACCCGTTCACCACCACTCAATCCGTTCACCACCACTCAATCCGTTCACCACCACTCAATCCGTTCACCACCACTCAACCCGTTCACCACCACTCAACCCGTTCACCACCACTCAACCCGTTCACCACCACTCAACCCGTTCACCACCACCAACCCGTTCACCACCACCTCACCACCACCACTCAACCCGTTCACCACCACTCAACCCGTTCACCACCACCCAACCCCGTTCACCACCACTCAATCAGTTCACCACCACTCAATCAGTTCACCACCACTCACCCCGTTCACCACCACTCAATCAGTTCACCACCACTCAATCCGTTCACCACCACTCAATCCGTTCACCACCACTCAACCCGTTCACCACCACTCAACCCGTTCACCACCAACCCGTTCACCCAACCCGTTCACCACCACCCAACCCGTTCACCACCACCACCCCACCACCACTCAACCCGTCACCACCACTCACCCCACCACCCAACCCGTTCACCACCACTCAACCCGTTCACCACTCAACCACACCACTCAACCCGTTTACCACCACTCAACCCGTTCACCACCACTCTGCGAGGAGAGAGCACAGCCCACTCTCCTCCCCCCTGCAGCTACATGTACTACTGCCTGTAAAGCAGAAAGTTGTAGTGCCCCCTGCATTTGTGCTGGGGGGGTTGTGCTAGGAGGGGCGATTTGGGGGCCGTGGTTTTGAGGGGATTGAGTGCAGCCCACATTTGTGTTAGGAGGGGGGATTAGGGGGGATTTGTGTGAAGAGGGGGAATTTGAGGGGATTGAGCACAGCCCACATTTGTGCTAGGAAGGGGGACGGGGGGGTATTTGTTCTAGGAGGGGGGACTGGGGGGTATTTGTTCTAGGAGGGGGGACTGGGGGGTATTTGTTCTAGGAGGGGGGGACTGGGGGGGATTTGTTCTAGGAGGGGGGACTGGGGGGATCTGTGCTAGGAGGGGGGACTGGGGGGATTTGTGCTAGGAGGGGGGGGGGACTGGGGGGACTGGGGGGTGCTAGGAGAGGGGGACTGGGGGGATTTGTGCTAGGAGGGGGAATTTGAGGGGATTGAGCACAGCCCACATTTTGCGATAGGAGGGGGGATTGGAGAAGGGGAATTTGTGCTAAGAGGGGGGATTGGGGGGGGGTGGTTGAGGGGATCGTGCTGGGAGATCGGATTGGGTATTTGGTCTAGGAATGAGGATTTGGGAACAGTGGAGTTTGTGCTAGGAGGGGGTATTGGGGGGGGGGGTGCAGGGAGGGAGGATTTAGGGGGGGGGTTGTGCTTGGAGGAGGAATTTGGGGTGGTTGTGCTTGAAGGGATTTGAGGAGATTGGGGGAGGGGGGTGGAGCAGAGATTGTACTAGGAGTGGGGATTTGGGAGCGGGGTGTGTGCTAGGAAGAAGAATTTGGGTGGGTTGTGCTAGAGGGGAAATTTGGGTGGGGGGTTCTCCTAGAAGGGGAAAAAACACTGGTCTTCTTGAAGAGTTATACAGCCTGTGGATTGGGGCCCCCCCCCCCCCCCCCCCAGGTCAGCAGAACTAGTGTCCCCGATTGGAAGATTTCTGGCAGACAGGGCTCTGGTCTGGGTGTTTAATGAACTTTCATAGGCCGCAGTCTTTTTATTGGTTGAACTGGATGGACTTTTGTCTTTTTTCAGCCAGACTAACTATGGAACTATGTAACAGTCATCAGGCTCGTGTCTCTGGTCCTAATGTAGATGTGAAAGCCACACACAGAATTCAGGCACAGGTCAGGAGGTAGAGTAAGAAGGCAATTGCAGGCTCATAAAAGGTTCATCTTTTCAAGCATCAGATAACAAGAGCGGCATGGTAAGAATCAACTGCCCCCCCCCCCAAAAAAAAACCCTTTTCTGGAAATGCGATACACATTGACACCAGTTTATTCTTTTTTAGGTAGAGTTTCCCCTTTAATGGATGTTGGCAGCCTCTAGAATCCTCACCTGTACCCTAAGGGTGGGGTAAGTGGGGGGGGGGGAAGCTGGTGTCACCACACGGTCCATTCCAGCAGTCTGAGCATGCACAATATTTCCTGTTTGTTCAGTTGATTGCCCAATAGAGCCTCAGGCTGCTGAGCCATCCGTCTGTATCTCAGCTGCCGTCCTGCATCTGTCCCTCCCGAGGGGAGACATTCCTTAAAGCCCAGCTAAAGTCTCTATCTCCGAGTAAGAAATACATATTTTCTGTGCTAAAATATATTTGTAGAATGGTGAATGCAGCCGGGAAGCCAGATTTCTCCTGCACCCCTCTAGATAGCGCGGGGCTTCCCCTAAGCTCCTGCAGATGGAGCCATGTGCTGTCCAGCTAAAGGGCTTTGGGGGAGTTAGGCCTGACTAGTCACTGATAGGCTATCAATGGTGCCAGCAGCTACAGCAGCAGCAATGGTGACAATGCTGCAGTAACCCTCAGCAGAAGGAAGAAGGAAGGTATTTTCTGTGCACAATGGCGTGCTAAAATGTATCTGTAGAATGGTGAATGCAGCCGGGAAGCCGGATCTCTCCTGCACCCCTCTAGATGGTGCTGAGGGGGCTACTACCGCCTTCCCCTAAGCTCCTGCAGATGGAGCCATGTGCTGTCCAGCTAAAGGGCTTTGGGGGAGTTAGGCCTGGCTAGTCACTGATAGGCTGTCAATGGTGCCAGCAGAGGTGTATTTACCACAAGTCAAACAAGGCATTTGCCTAGGGCGGCATTTTTTTCAGGGGGGCAGCAGCAGGAGGGATAGAAGAAGGGACACATGTGGCACGGGGACCAGGTGAGATCCGAGAGAGGTTTCGGGTTGCTTGATGGGGCATGGAGAGCCCAATTCTCGTTCCGGGGCATGTCCAGAGCTGTGAAGGCGATCTTGTGTGGGGGAGGATTAGTTGAAGGCTCTCCCAGGGGGATGGGCAGGGGTGTTGTTGGTCAATGTTAGGCTTTCTCCGTGGGGGGAGCGCCCGATTTTCGTGTTGCCTAGGGCAGCACAAAATCTAAATACACCACTGGGTGCCAGCAGCTACAGCAGCAGCAATGGTGACAATGCTGCAGTGAACCCACAACAGAAGGAAGAGTGTTGTCACCCTATTAAAGGAAGTGCCTATCCAATGGTTCTCCTGGTAGGACCAATAGGTATTGTGGTATGATGAGAGCCCGTTCATAGGCGGGGCAGCCTACATCCCATTAAAATCTTATCATTTGACTATAGTTCTACTGGTAACCAGATGCCATGGTCTGGAGACACCATGATGGCCAGGCAATCAGGATTTTCAGAGGTGAGCCATGACAGTTGACCTGTCTCTCTTTGTTCAGATGTTCCCCTTTAGGACAAAGTGACAGATACTCTTGTTAGGGCACCCGCCAATTCTCCCCCATTGCTCTGTCTGCCTGTGGGAGGAATACTTCCAGGTGTGGGGGGAACATGTGACCTTCTCCAAGTGCTCAGGCCTGAACACCGCCGCTGGATCAAAGTGACAGGTTCTCTTTAATTGGCCATGTAAACTAGAGACTCCTACAGTGAAAGACAGAGAAGCCCTGGGTAGGTAAGCAGAATCCCCCTTTAAGGACCCATTTACGTGCGTTATAATGCGTTGCTATTGACTTCTACGGGCCTCCCAATGCAGTAAGTCGCAGAGAAAATTGGACCTATCGCATTTTTTTTTATAATGTGCATCATGGCAGCGCTGAGAGAGGGGATCAGACATTAAGGTGCCATGGGGCAGGGGGGTCACAATATAGTGACACCATGCCCTATAGGCTGTACATTGGTGTCATAGAGAGGTACAGAGCTCTACTAACTGGCACAATAGTTGACATGGCAGTTGAGAGATTCATAAAGGGGCCATGGGGCCTGCAAGGTTGGGAAGGGGGGGTCACAATATAGTGACACCATGCACCATAGGCTGTACATTGGTGTCATAGAGAGGTACAGAGCTCTACTAACTGGCACAATAGTTGACATGGCTGTTGAGAGATTCATAAAGGGGCCATGGGGCCTGCAAGGTTGGGAAGGGGGGGTCACAATATAGTGACACCATGCACCATAGGCTGTACATTGGTGTCATAGAGAGGTACAGAGCTCTACTAACTGGCACAATAGTTGACATGGCAGTTGAGAAATTCATAAAGGGGCCATGGGGCCTGCAAGGTTGGGAAGGGGGGGGTCACAATATAGTGACACCATGCACCATAGGCTGTACATTGGTGTCATAGAGAGGTACAGAGCTCTACTAACTGGCACAATAGTTGACATGGCAGTTGAGAGATTCATAAAGGGGCCATGGGGCCTGCAAGGTTGGGCAGGGGGGGGTCACAATATAGTGACACCCTGCGCTATAGGCTGTACATTGGTGTCATAGAGAGGTACAGAGCTCTGCTAACTGGCACAATAGTTGACATGGCTGTTGAGAGATTCATAAAGGGGCCATGGGGCCTGCAAGGTTGGGAAGGGGGGGGGTCACAATATAGTGACACCATGCACCATAGGCTGTACATTGGTGTCATAGAGAGGTACAGAGCTCTACTAACTAGCACAATAGTTGACATGGCAATTGAGAAATTCATAAAGGGGCCATGGGGCCTGCAAGGTTGGGAAGGGGGGGGTCACAATATAGTGACACCATGCACCATAGGCTGTACATTGGTGTCATAGAGAGGTACAGAGCTCTACTAACTATCACAATAGTTGATATGGCAATTGAGAAATTCATAAAGGGGCCATGGGGCCTGCAAGGTTGGGAAGGGGGGGTCACAATATAGTGACACCATGCACCATAGGCTGTACATTGGTGTCATAGAGAGGTACAGAGCTCTACTAACTGGCACAATAGTTGACATGGCAGTTGAGAGATTCATAAAGGGGCCATGGGGCCTGCAAGGCTGAGTATGGTGTCACAGAGAGTGAACAGGACTATTTGTATTATGGGAACCCTGATGGGATTTAACGCCTCGAAGCGCATGCATTAAAAACGCCTGATGGGCCCTCAAGGGTCAGTTTTCAGTTTAGTGTGGAGCGTACTTTATATTACATCCAATGGTTTCCAGAGCTTCTTGTAAATCCTCATCCAGTAGGCCTGGGGGGGGGGGGGTAGCTTTTATTTAACCCCCTCATGCCTGCGGCAGTGTTGCAATCTCTTGCCAGGAACAGGTTGGATTTGGAGTGAAAGACGTGCTCGTCGGAGCGTATTCGTACTGACATTCCATCATCTCTCTGGAATTCAGATCTGTGTCAGACTATTGCCTAATGGCCAGATATGTGGGGGAGCCCTGCCGGGTGTAAAGGGTTAAACCTATATGGACTCCATTAATAAAAGGCGATTTCCACCCCCCCCCCCCCTTTTTTTTTTTTTTTTTTTTTTTTTTTTGTTTCTTTTTTTTTCTTCATATGACAGAATGGCTAGCCGGCCCAGATTTCCCTGCCAGCGGCCGGAGCCTTGTGACATTCCTCAAACTTCAAAGAGACTTTCCCAGAAATGACAACCCTTCCCAACCCCCCCCCCCCCCCCCTCCTTTCCATGCCAGGCAGACAGCATTGCACTGCTGCCCCCTACGGGTCAGCCAGAGCTCCTTCCTGGGATTGTGGGAATCTGGGAAAGCAGAGCGCCTGATTCCAGTAAGGGCTGGGCGTGTGGGAGTCCGCCAGAATGGGAACTTATTGAATTTCAGCTTTTTTTTGGCATGGCCCTCCCCCCCCCCCCCCCCACAGAGACTTTGGTGAGATAATAAAATAAACAGGAATGTTTGCAGATAACTGACTCATTGGATCTGGGTTGCATCAGCGGGAAGAGCGGGAAGACGTTTGAACTCTTTTCTGCCTGTAGAATTTTCTTGTTTAAAAAGATTTCATCAGTTCCACAAAAATCTGTTGTGAAATGAGGTGATCCGACTTCCTAATGATTTCCTGTAACCTTTTCACAAGTCTCCAAATCCATCTTCTCTGTGTCCCGGCAGAGAGAGAGGGAAAGTTACAGATGGACCATGATACAATGTTTGTATTTATGGAACTTTTATTTCCTATATTTGAAAAAAAAAACAAGAATACATTGTTTATATTTGTATAACTTTTACTTCCTATTAAATGACACAATGTTTACGTTGATCAAAAACTTTTATTTCCTATATTTAAAAAAAAAAAAAAAATACATTGTTTATATAAACCAGACTGCGAACGTACCTCATCCCTTATATATATCCTATAGACCGATATATACCTCATCCCTTATATATCCTATAGACCGATATATACCTCCTCCCTTTATATGAATCCTATAGACCGATATATACCCCATCCCTTATATATCCTATAGACAGATATATACCTATCCCTTATATATCCTATAGACAGATATATACCTCATCCCTTATATATCCTATAGACAGATATATACCTCATCCCTTATATATCCTATAGACAGATATATACCTCATCCCTTATATATCCTATAGACAGATATATACCTCATTCCCAAGGGTTTCACATTACTTTTTCTTGCTCCCTTATATATCCTATAGACAGATATATACCTCTCCCTTATATATCCTATAGACAGATATATACCTCATCCCTTATATATCCTATAGACCGATATATACCCCATCCCTTATATATCCTATAGACAGATATATACCTCATCCCTTATATATCCTATAGACCGATATATACCATCCCTTATATATCCTATAGACCGATATATACCTCATCCCTTATATATATCCTATAGACAGAAACCATTGAGAACTGAAGGGATACGTTTTTTATTTGCACTAACATACAAATTTTGAGGACAAGCTTTCGGGGTCTGTCCCCTTCTTCAAGGTCCAGGCAGTACTTGAAGGGGACAGACCCCGAAAGCTTGTCCTCAAAATTGTATGTTAGTGCAAAAAAAAGAATCCCGTCAGTACTCAATGGTTTCTGTCGCAAATGCACTAAAATGGCTACAATCACCTCAAGCATATCCTATGGAGAATCATAAAAACCAAATGGGACTTTACTGGTACAGAAATGGACAACCTCATATTATTGTGTTTATTGAAACATATCTTCCAAAAATGTACCATTTTAGTTAGTCAGCCCAATATATCACAACATTGTGTATCACAGCGGTTCTCAACCTGGGGGTCACGACCCCTTTGGGGGTCGAACGACCCTTTCAGAGGGGTCGCCTAAGACCATCGGGAAAACACATATTTCCGATGGTCTTAGGAACTGAGACACCGCTCCTCTATCCGTCTCCAGGCGGGTCCGCCCACATGCAGATACGTCCACATAGGAGTACACGGCGTGATGACATCATCGCGCCAACCCCATCACATACACCACGTACAAATACAAGTGTCTGTGACAGGGTTGGCGCCATAATCTACTTATGTGGACCAGTCACACGTGTGTAAAGAGCAGCTACTGTGTAAAGAGCAGCTACTGTGTAGAAAGCAAAGAAAGCTACTGTGTAGAAAGCAGCTACTGTGTTGAAAGCAGCTACTGTGTTGAAAGCAGCTACTGTGTAGAAAGCAGCTACTGTGTTGAAAGCCGCTACTGTGTTGAAAGCAGCTACTGTGTTGAAAGCAGCTACTGTGTAGAAAGCTGTGTAGTTACTGTGTTGAAAGCCGCTACTGTGTTGAAAGCCGCTACTGTGTTGAAAGCCGCTACTGTGTAGAAAGCAGCAGTATTGGAGGTAAAATGACACTTCATGAATTATAATTACTGGGGTAAATGTAAAAATCTGTACCATGGGAACTTAATCTGGATGCTGATTGGTCTTTTTATATTCAGCTGTGGTTAATAATTGTATGGTTGGGGGGTCACCACAACATGAGGAACTGTTTTAAAGGGTCGCTGCATTAGGAAGGTTGAGAACCACTGGTATATCATGACATCAAAGTACTCCAGAGGTCGACGCGTTTCGCTTATTAGCTTCTTCAGGACCCCGAAGGAGTTGGAGACCAAGAAGTTCAATGTCCTAGCTGGAAGATACACATGTGCATTTATATACAAAAAATCTGTTAGATAATTATAACCATTATACAGACTTTACCGGTTCATCTGAAGGCTGATTTTTTTTTTTTTTTCTTTTTTTGGCTATATCACCAGTTCCTCTCTCTGGTGAACCAGTAAAGGGGTACTTTAACATTTTCAACATTTTATAGGGATCCCTACGATTCTCCAAGACTCCGTTATTAGGGTTGTTATATATCGCAAGGGGCAGGATCCCCTCCTGTGCACTCTGTCACTCAGTGGAGTCAAAGTCCCCATTGTTCGCTTTGGATCATTGGCCCTCTTTTGAGTAAAGGAATATTTTGGGTCCTTTAACAGGTCACCTGCAAACCAACCTTTACATGGAGCCCCACACTGGCTTAATAATGCGGGGGGGGGGGGGGTTAGGATCCTCTGTGTGTCAATAAATGAAAACAGAGCCCCCCACTGCTAACAGCGGCTCATCAGTTTTTTTCACTTGTGAACCTGTAAAGGGGTACCTAGGTCCCCTTACCTATTCATCTTCAGACTGATATTTGCATGGAGCCTCCACCAGCCCCTCAATCGCTACCCACCCTGCATGCCATTCTGGGGTACTATAATGATTAGTACAGTGATGTCATATGGGGAGGGGTAAAGAAAACCTCAGTCCTCTCTGATAACCGCAGCCCAGTTTTTCCTCACTTGTGAACAAGTAAAGGGGTACCTAGGACCCCTTACCTATTCATCTTCAGACTGACATTCACATGGAGCCTCCACCTGCCCCTCATTCGCCACCCACCCTGCATGCCATTCTGGGGTACTATAATGATTAGTACAGTGACGTCATATGGGGAGGGGTAAAGAAAAGCTCAGTCCTCTCTGATAAACCGCAGCCCAGTTTTTTCTCACTTGTGAACAAGTAAAGGGGTACCTAGGACCCCTTACCTATTTATCTTCAGACTGACATTCACATGGAGCCCCACTCTCCATTCCGGAGTACTATACTAAGTTGTTAGCACACTGATGTCATAGGGGGTGGGCTCCCATGTGCGCTCTTTCAATAAATAAAATCAAAGCCCCCATTTTTATTCCTTTTTTCACTTGTGAACCAACAAGGGGGTCCTTAGGATCCCTTTCCAGTTTATCTCCAGACTGAAATTTACATGGAACCCCATACTCTGTTCCGGAGTACTATGCTAACTTAGTGCATCAGTGATGTTACAGGGGGCCCTTGTGCTCTTGGTCAGCGTATGAAAGTAAGGGTTGGGTAGCCCATCTTTCAGGACAGAGCTGGGGTACCACCACCCCAGTGAAGGGGTCAAGACGTCTGTACTACCTCATGAGCTATTCCCCCTGAGGCCATCACAGAGGACAAGGGGGCGCTCTTTACGTCTGGAGGAAAAGAAATGTCATCTCCAAACACGGAAAGGTTTCTTCACAGTAAGAGCTGTGAGAATGTGGAATAGACTCCCCCAGAGTTGGGTTGTGGCCAGCTCAGTGGATTGCTGTAGGAAAGTCCTGGATTCTTTCTTGGATACACAGAATCCGGGGCAGACTGACCATTTGGAAACTCAGGCACTGCCCGAGGGCCCGGGGTCAGTAGGGGGCCCCATGAGATGCCCCTGGTACCTTTTTCATAGGCTTTTTTTGAGTTTGGGCAAGGACACAGGGGCCCCATGATCCCCTGTTGCCCGGGGGCCCCATGAGTTGTCAGCCCGCCCCTGCACAGAATATAACTGGATATAACATTTATAGGAAAAGCTGATCCAGGGAATATCCGATTGCCTCTCGGGGGGTCAGGAAGGAATTTTTTCCCCCTGCAGGAGCACATTGGATCGTGCTTTGCTGGGATTTTGCCTTCCTCTGGATCAGCTGTGGGTGGAGGATTATAACTTTTTTTTTTTTTTAGTGGTTGAACTGGATGGACTTTTGTTTTTTTTTCAGCCAGACTAACTATGGAACTATGGAACTATGACACCATAGAAAGAAGACCAATCTCTCAGCAGTGGTAGAAGTAATAGAAATGCTGGATAGGATATGCTGGTATCTCAGACAGGTTCGGACTCTGTGATTGGATGACTGCCAATGGCTACCTTCACAATAAGACACAATCACTGCTAAGGAGAAAGCAGAATCTGCATATGTAATGAGCAAATATGGCTGCCCCCCCCCCTCCCCCCATATGTAATAGTAGAGTTACAAGTGGAGGACAGGAGCTTAAATATTCATTGAAACAATTATTATTTATTTCAGGTACTTGTATAGCGCCGTCAGTTTACGCAGCACTTTACATATATATTGTACATTAACATCAGTCCCCGCCCCCGAGGAGCGTACAATCTAAGGTCCCTAACCCTCAAGGGCCATACAATCTAAGTTCCCTAACCCTCAAGGGCCATACAATCTAAGGTCCCTAACCCTCAAGGGCCGTACAATCTAAGGTCCCTAACCCTCAAGGGGGGTACAATCTAAGGGCCCTAACCCTCAAGGAGCGTACAATCTA